>VBSM01000272.1:83194213-83209080 GCA_008086735.1 Cheirogaleus medius | reverse complement strand
CTCGGCCTCCCAGAGTGCTAGGATTACAGGCGTGAGCCACCAAGCCCGGCCTATTTCTTTCTTGTTTATCATTTCTATTAATGGGATCAAAAATTTTCCAAGCAGTACCTATAATATACAAAATTTTTATTAACTATCAGTAATCAATGTAACACAGATATTTATGTTCTAATCAAAAGCAAAATAATTTAATGCAATTATAACATAAAATCTTATAGTATATGTAAACTAGTTTATATATTTTTAAGGCTTTACAAATAGATCTAAATTTCTATGTATACATTCTCAAATCTTATATTTCAGGGACGGCAGGTAAAGAAAAGCCAACACAGGTACAATAGGAATGCCAGGGGGTGGGGAGAAAACAAAGAGCTAAGCACAGGAAAAAATATTTTCAAATGTTGTAGCAAAACTTGAAACAATATATAGAAATACCATGAAGGAAATCCTGAATTTATGAACAATCTGATAAATGATTTCTCAAAAACGTAAGTCATATCTTGCCACTTCCTTGACTAAATTCTTCTATTTCTTTCCATTGAACTTCAAATTAATCTCTAGTTATTTACTTTAGGGTTCAAAACATATGATCTGGTTTCTATGTTTCCTGAACTCAGCTTTTACTTCTCTATATTGCTATCTGAACTGGAGCCACAGTGGCCTATTTTCTTGTCAAGAATACCTTAACCTTATTTCTGCCTTAAGATCCTTGTCCATGGCTATTATATTCTGAAAACAACATTTTTCCATGAGTTTCTTGCATGACTGATATTTGTGCCATTTCAGATTTCCTATTAAATGACAACTCCTTAGAAAGACTTTCTCTGAACACATAATCTTGATAGCCCCATCCATTCCTATCACTTTACTCAGCCTATTGTCTTTACTGAACTTGTCACTTCCTGAAGTTATCTTCCATTTATTTGTTTCTTTGTTTACTGGCTGTCTACTCACATCTAAAATATAAGTTCTGTGAAAGTAAGGACATTTCATATTATATTTGCTACTGTACTCTTAACATTATGGCCACTGACATATGCCTAAATGCTCAAACAATATTTGTAAAATTAGGAAAAAATAGTTATTTAAAAATAGACTATGTTTTACTATATTATCATTTACCCACTCCTCTATTTTCCTACCACATGATTCTTAAAAGAGTGATGACTTATGAAAACCATCATTTGGTAGGGCAAATCTTAAACACTAATATCAAGGTTTGTGAAAATAGTGTGCATAGCTGTGATAACTAACATGTATTATACATTGTTGACTCTTTTTTTTCATACTGGTTAGATCCCTAAATGTTAAGTGACTCAAAGAAATGTTCTCCCTTTAAGTTAAATACCGTGTTTAATTTTTATTTTTAAAAAGGGGTTTTGGTTTTTATTGCTATGCAACCAATTACCACAAACTTGACAACTTAAACAAAACCCATGTATTAGCTCAAAATTTTGTAGGTCAGATATCTAGACAGGGCATAGCTGGATTCTTTCCTTGGGGCCTCATGAGGGATAAATGAAAGTGTTGGCCATAAAGTGTTCTTATCCAGAGCTCGAGATCTCCTTCCAAGCTCATATGGTTGTGAAAGGATTTACTTCCTCGTGGTCATGGGGCCAAGGTCCTTGTTTCCTTGCTGGCTATCAACCAAGAGCCATTCTTAAACCCCAGATGCCACCACCTTTATTGCCAAATGACCCTTTTCATCTTCAAAGTCAGTAACAGAGAATCTACCTCATGTCAAATCCCACCCATGCTTCTAATATCTTTTAAGAGTACACATAATTAGGCCATGCTCACCAATGATGATCTCTCTCTCTCTCTTTGTATCAACTATGAAATGTAACATAATCTAACTTCATCCATTATTTCCATAGTGTAGGCCCACATTTGTGGAGGTGGGAAGACTATATAGTGTTTTTAACCAGCAGGCACAAGTATTAGAGACCAGCTCAGAAGTTTGTCTACCATACAGACATAACTTAGATACTTATCCAATGTATAAATTTTATAAGCAGTGATTTATAATGATTTATATAAGTAGCTTTAGTTATCTGAAAAACAATTAATAAAATTGCTGTAAAAATAGGCAATGGGATGTTAAGGTAAGAAATAAGAAATTCTAAATTTAAAGATGTATAATTTATAATAGGTTGTTAAATTTCATATAGAGGACAAGTTAATCATAAATTGCATCATTCTCCATACAAGATTCTCAAATAACTAAAATTTGCAGTTCAGCGTATTTGTATATGCATTTAATTTTATCAGTGAATGAGTACTTACAGATATTTAATTAACATAGAAGAGAATACCAGTTTGCTTAACAATTAACTTAAATTTAGATGAGTTTTAATTTTATAATTAGATTATAATTTATACATTAAATGTGGAATGATGAACTGTTAACTGTTTATTAAGCATGGAAGTAGGGCAAATGCTTTTGAGCTAATCAGTCATGTGAAGAGCACATAATATATTTTTGCTTTATAAAGGCTTATCTTTTCATAACTTGAAAGGGAACCTGCTAACCCTGCAACTCATTGCAACTAAGTTTGGTGTGATAGAAATAACATCTAGGGAAGGAAGAACTAGGATTTTGCCCCACTTCACCATTTACTATCTAGAAGGCCCTGAGAAAGTTTTTCTGCATGATTTTCTTTTTAATTCCCTCTTTTCAAAATTTCCTAGACTGTTATTGCTCCTATCAATATACACATCCTTCTCATCCCCCTCAAACACTTTACCACCACTATCTATCTTGACGCTATTATGACTAACCTCTTAACCCCATTTCTCTTGTTAGTAGGAAGAAGCCCAGGCCAGAATCACTCCTCAACTTCCACACTCTAATCTCCATATTGCTGTGGGCACTTCCTATTCTAATTTAATCTTTCACCCTCTTCTAAGCTTCTTAAATTCTATAGTTAGCTCTGAAACTCAGAATTGTTATAAGAAAAAATCCCTTCTTTCTTCAAAGTCTTGCTAAATGTCCTTTTTCTCTTTTTGCTCCAATTTAAAATTGATTTTCCCTGAGGACACTGCTTCCCCAGAGGCCTCTTACACCGTGATAGTTTTTGTCCTCACACCTCCAGTAACACCAGACTGTCAGGTATTGTATGTTTTTCCTTTGTCATTCCAGTTTCCAGACTTTCCTCCACTTTCTTTTCTATAACTCTCTAGATTTGAATAAAATTTTAAGGCTATATTTTAATCTTCCTAATTATATGTTACTACCAACCTTTAAATGTCTTTTACCTTGAACATTTTATTTTCTGTAACATTGTCTCTCTTTTCAGCACACCTCTCATTTTAATTCTTTCTGTTTATATTTTAGTGTATAAAAATATACAATAGAGCTTCCTAAAAAATGTTTAGATAAAATGGAAATAAAGGATATTTTTGTAGAAACTATTTGTAGTTGAGTTTTGGTAAACATATTTTTAACACCAAGAGTCTCTATATAAGAAAACACAGTCTATTCATATTTAGTATAATAAACAATACATTTCATGATAAATCTCTTGGGGGTGGGGAGAACACCTTACTAATAGAGGAGCAAAAAAGTCAGAGTTATACATCTGACTTCTCCTGACAAACCATGCAAGCAAGAAGGTAGAGGAGTAAAATATTTAAAATTCCAAGAGAGAAAAAAAAAGCAACCTAGAATTATGCACCTTGAAAAATTATCCTTCAAATGTGAAGGAGAAATAAAGACTTTCTCAAACAAAAAAATGTATGGAAATTATCATTAGTAGATTCTTCTTGTAAGAAATGTTAAAAGACTGTCTTTAGACAGAAAAAAATAATATAGGTCATCAAATCAGATCTACATAAATAAAAAAATCAACAAAGAAGTAGTAAATGAATGTAAAATTTTAAAAAGCCTATGCTAACTGGCTTTGAAAATAAAGAAAGAGCTAGAAGCTGACAGATTCAGGCAGGTTCTAGAAGTAGAGAGGGAAAGAAAACAGATTTTCTCCCTATAGCCTCCAGAAAGAATGCAGCCCTGCCAACACCTTGACTTAGAACTTGTGACCTCCAGAATGGTAAGAGAACAAATTTTTATTGATTATAAGAAAGAAAAGTCACTTCTTAGTGACTTATCAAAAATTAATTTTCAACAATAATAATAATTAACCAAATGTTTTCCACTATTGTAAAAGCCTAGGAAAAAAATGGACAACCCAATATTAATGAGTATCTCTGACACAAAATTCAGATTTATTCTCTAAATACCATTTTCCATTTCTAATAGCCAAGAAACCTTAGAGAAATAAGTAATTTTATATATGGAAAAGGAAACATACATGAACAGTCTGTAAAACTGTGTCTGAACAGAGATTAGAATGTGGAAGTGGAGTTCAGTGTCTGAACAGACAGCTATATAGCTAATAAAAAAGGATAATATTTTATCAAGTAAACTCATAAGAGAAGAAGAAACAGTTCTCCTATTTGTTAGATTTAAAAACTCAAGCATCAAGAAGAATAATAACCACAATGGGTTAATCATATTAAATATATTAAAATCTAGGAGCTAATAAATACATTAAAAATAAAATTACTAATTAGAAATCTTTATAGGATAAAATAAACTAAGATGTTATTTTTTTAACTAGAATTTTAAAAATCAGGCACTTATTCTGATTTCTTGTATAAATTTCCTTTAATGTCACCATAAAACTGACAATGGAGAAATTTTTTTTCAGAAAGTGTTCTACCTAAAATTACAAGATGACTGATAGAGCTAAAATATCATTATTTTAACTTTTAGCCAGTTGTAAATAGATGAAAACTTTAGTTGGATAAAGATTTAAACCTAAAATGTAATGCTAATATCATACTTACTGCTGAAATATTCTTGCTCCCTAAAATCGGGAGCAAGAAAGTGTGTTTCATTTTAAAACTTCTCTTCTTCATTATAATTTACATTCTAGCAAGCAAAGAAGAGAAATAAATAAAAAGCACAAACTTTGGAAAGAGGTAGACATGTTTTCTTCTGCATATTAATATACAATTTTTACAAATTATATGCTAGCAACAAATGGAAAATTAAATTTGAAAATACCACTTAGAATGGCATCAAAAAACACTTAATAGCAAACAATAAATTGCACAAAGATTGAATAAAATGTTTTTAGTGAGAACTATAACATATTTCTTAGAAAGAATAGTAAAAACTAAATAAAAAATATAAAATATTAATTAGTTGGAACATTCAAATTGTTAAGCTGTCAATTCTTTTGTTAATAAATTGATTAATTTTAATTAACAAAAAATTGTGTATATTTACCATATAGCACATGATGTTTTGAAATACAGTCATGAGCTATATAATGATGTTTTGGTAAATGACATACCACATATACAATAGGTCCTTCAGGAGGGATTCCAGAAGGCATTCTTATCATAGAACATGACAATTCCATGTGTGTTATTACCCCTGAAGACCTTCTACTGGGACAAGATGTGGAGGTAGATGATGTTGATATTGATGATTCTGACCCTGTGTACACCTAGACTAATGTGTCTGTTTGTGTCTTAGGTTTTAGCAACAGTTACAACAACAAAAACCCAGGAACATATGGATTCACAGCTGAATTCTACAAGGCCTACAAAGAAGAACTATTACTCATTCTATGAAACAATATAAAGAAGGAGGAAGCCCTCCTTAACTCCTTCCATGAGGCCAGTATCACCTTGATAGCAAAGCAAAGAAAAGATAAAACAATAAAGGAAAACTACAGATCAATATTCCTTATGAACATAGGTACAAAAATCCTCAACAAAATATTAGCAAACCAAATTCAACAGCACATCAAAAAAATAATCCATTGTAATCAGATGCGCTTAATCTTAGGGATGTAAGGATAGTTCAATATACCCAAAACAATATATATGACACACCACATAAACAGAAGTAAAAACAAAGATCATATGATCATCTCAATAGATGCAGAGAAAAGAATTTGATAAAACACAGCACCTTTTTCATGATGATAACTCTCAACAAACTAGGCATAGAAGGAACATACCTCAAAATAATGAAGGCCACATATGACAAACCCACAGCCAACATCATACTGAATAGGGAAAAGTTGAAAGCATTCCCCCTAACAACTGGAGCAAGACAAGTGTGCCCACCATCACCACTTCTATTCAACATAGTTTTGGAAGTCCTAGCCAGAGCAATCAGGCAAGAGAAAGAAAGGAATAAAGCATATCCAAACTGGAAAAGTTGAGATTAAACTATCCCTATTTGCTGACAATATGGTCTTTTATCTAGAAAACCCTAAAGACTTCACTCAAAGACTCCTAGAATTGATTTAAAAAAAATCAGCAAAATCTCAGGTTACAAAACCAATGTGCATGAATCAGTAGAATTTTTATATAGTAATAGCAGTAAAGGTGAGAGTCAGATCAGTAAAAATATACCATTTACAATAGCTGGAAAGAAAATAAAATACCTAGAAATGCAGTTAAACATGGAAGTGAACAACTTCTACCAGGAGAACCACAAAACACTGATGAGCGAAATCATAGATGACACACAAAAATGGAAAAATATCCCATGCTCATGGATTGGAAGAATCAACATTGTTAAAATTGCACAAAATTATTTATAGATTCAGCACTATTCCCATCAAAATGTCATCTGGGTAAAATAAGCCTAGAAAAAACATAGATATTTTCAACTGACTTCTATTCAGTTTTCTACCAATTTAATGACTTAAAGTATACCTGCTGATTGCCTGTATCTTTCTTGCCAAATTTTATAAAAAATTCTAGTAGGTAAAATGAGGTCTGCAAAAGGAATAGGTCATTTTTAGCTCAGAAAGGCAGAGAAGGCCAAACAATCAGAAACCAGTGGTGATGTTCTTTCCTGATAAGATGATTTTCATCAACACCCTTACACAGCACTTGCTTGCACAAACACCACTTCTATTCTGGTATTCTATTCTAATCATCCTAATGAGGGTGGCTATGGTATTGTGAAAGAGATTAAAAATGGAGATGGGTAAACAGTGCTTTCGGTGCTGGCAGTAGTGTCTTTGACAACATATGTCTTAGTTAAAAATATATAGTTTTCAGGCAAATTTAAGGCATCTTGATGTGTGTCGCCTGAAATGTTTTTGGAAAGCAATGGTAGATAAAATCTTCTGAACCTCTGATGAAAAATATTTGTTCTTAAATTATATTTATCCAAGATCTATATGAAGCAGGAGTCTTGGAATCACTAATATCAGGCAATTTTTTTTAATAACTGAATTTTTGTAAGTATTAGATAGAACTTAAGTTGTAAATTATATGCCCTAACTAATACCTAGGAGAAAGTTAACTTTATATTGCAAAAGTGATATGATTTAATAGTCTAACATGTAGATTGAAATGATAAACATCACTTAAGAATATTCAAAAACTAACTACATACAAGCATGCATGTATACACACAAACACACATTCACACACACACTTCTATCCCATTTCCAGAGAGAGTTAGCCCAAAAGTTTATTCATAGGTAAACTTTATATGACCTAGCCTCTCAAACAATTTTCTTAATAGTTCAATAGATAGAAAAATATAATGAAGTGCCAGAAATTTTTATGAAAAATTAAACTGGAAGTGATACATTTAGGAAAAACATGTTTAAAGTTCCTGCTACCTATATAGCCTTTCTATGAGAACTATTATCTAATCCTCCTGTTCCCAATTTCCCTGACTGTTCCAAGTACAAGATTTTTTAAATGTATATAAATATCTAATGATCTATTAAGTTTGTACATTAAAACTAATCCAAAAACTAATTTCTTTGTTCAGATTTAAGATTAAGAAGCACATAGTAAAAAACAATGAATATTCAAGTTACTATCAAACTCTCTCTTGTTTTCCTCTGTAAACATACTCAAACCCAGCAGGGTAGAGCTATATTGCTTAAATCTAATGATCTATCATTAGACTAATAATCAGGGATTCTGTTTTATTAATCAGTATCATTTGAATTTGGTTCATTTAATCTGCATTTTATCTTTTTTTTATTTCAGCATATTACAGGGGTACAAATGTTTAGGTTACATATATTGCCTTTGCCCCACATGAGTCAGAGCTTCAAGTGTGTCCATCCCCCAGAGAGTTCACACCACACCCATCCCTCCTGCTCCCTCCCATCTCCCCGACACCCAATGACTGTTATTGCTATATGTGCACTTAAGTGTTGATCAGTTAATAGCAATTTGATGGTGAGTACATGTGGTGCTTGTTTTTCCATTCTTGTGATATTTCTCTTAGTGGAATGGGCTCCAGCTCTATCCAAGATAATACAAGAGGTGCTAGATCACCACTGTTTTTTGTGGATGAGTAGAACTACAGTGGACTGAGGGGAACTCAGACTGTATTTTATTTTGACAATACCTCTGATATTCAAGTTGCTGGCTAAATCCTGGGATATAGAATCTTAGAGTTAAACTGTAACATGGATGCATAGATATGGAGTGGTTCAAGTCCTTTTACATTTATAAATGTCTTTTACAGATTTTACCTTATTATTTTGAAGCTCTTTATTTTCTTTGCAATGCCATCACTTTAATTTAAAACCATATTTGCTTATACACTATTTAAAAAAAAACAAAAATGAATGTTATTCCTAAAACCTTATCACTATTTCTGTGCCTTTATTGCATTAGTTCCAACATGCATGTTAACTTCTTTCCTCCTCTCTGCCTAGATGAATCTCCCACAATTCAGTTTAAGTATAGACTTAAATCTGTGAAATCTTTCCTTATTATTCTTATCCATGACATTCTCCCCCTTCTGAATTCATTGTCAGAATGAATCCTGCTATTAGATAATTTAAAATCCCCTGGTGGGTTCTGGGTGCAAAATGCCCTTTAGCTAACATACTAGGCTATCAAATGTTCTTTTATTTAGGCTACATCTCATTAGTGTCTCACTGTGTTTTGCTAGGTTCTTATGTGAATATTAAGAGTTATATTAGGGAGAAAAAAATGGTGGAGTAAAGATAACCTCTTGGATTCCTGCTCCCAGAGAAAGAGACATGGATCTTGGTCTCCTACACATGAGTGGATCTCTCCCTCACAAGAACAGCATTGTGAATTGGCTGAGAATCAGTGCCAGATACACAAAACAGGAAGAAAAAAAGGTGAATGGGAGATAGGATCGCGATCTTTGGAGAGTGCAAGACAAACAATAGAGCATAAAGTGTTGGAGGGCTCCGGCCCACTGGGCCAGCAAGTGAAGTGGGAACAGACTGACAGTAGAATTGGGAACTACTTGCTTCCCCACTGACCTCCACACCCACTCAAACAGGGATCTGCCTAAAGTTGGTGCAAAATCATGGGAGGAGGCATGGGGCTCTGTGGAGAGAAGACAATAATGAGAAGCATCTTGAACTCCCCAGAGCTTTGTGCCAGGACAGCACTAAGCTGGGAGGGATCCAGTCTGAGTTGCTGTGGGAGGTAGTTAGGAGACAGGCAACTTGCCTCTGGCACCCAGCGGATCCAGACCTATAGAGGTGTTCACTAAGTAGGGGACTCTAATCTGGAACCACTTCGGGTGAATAGGCATGCTCAGGATGGGTCAGTAAGAGAGAGAGCTTTGGCTGGACAGGTGTGAGACTGTGAGAGGGTGACATAAAAGAGACAACAGGGCATTCTGATGACCTAGCTCCCCAATCTGGCACCTGCCATCTCCTGAACAGTCGCCCCCAGTGCTGGCGCTCTGCAGGCGGGTGGTCGCCATTGATGGGGTCCACAGCCCAGCCACTGTGGTGTGCTGTGGTGTGTCAGGCAGATCCCTTTCCCCAGCCCAGGGACTCACATGACAAACTCCACCCTTACACAATCTATGATCAACTAGCCAGGCCTGTCTTGATGGATGAACTCTGAACACTTCACTAGTCTTCAGGAGGCTAGTGCCTACAGGACTTCTAGGCACTGGGGTGCCAGGAAACAGGGCAGACTAGGGAATTATCCCCCCCCCCCAGCCAGCATCTTTCATGTTGAAAGCGATAGGCTCCACCCCTGGAAGTAGGGTGAGACAAGAAAAGCCACATTCTCTCTGTGACTAGGGTGAATTCACTGGGCATTGGCACAGATCAATAGCTGACAGTCCAGTGACTTTGCTCTTCAGACTGGTTTAGGTCACCCAGTAGGATCAAAATGCTGGGGCTGGATCTCCTCCCCCGGTCAGCTGTGAACATTGAGGTCTGTGGTCAAGGAACAAGAATCTCCTCAAGAAGTGACAACAGGCTCCCCAAGTAACCACTCCCATCAGGAGTAGCCTCCCTATTGTAGTGGAAGAGCTCTGAACAACACAAAAATGGCTCCCCCAGTGGCAGAGCAAGCAACTATAGAAGTACACATATCCAGGCTGCCTCGCTCCTTTAGAATCTATAGGACCAGAGGCCACACAGGGCCTGTTACTTTCCAAATGAATAAACAACCACTGATCCAGATGGGGAGGGCTCAGCAAAAGAATTCTGGAAGTATGAAGAATCAAACGGAAAACACTCCCCCAAAGAGGAACACCAACTCTCAAGCAATGGACATTAATCAAATTCAGAACACTAAAATGACAAAAGAATTTCAAACATGGATTGTAAGAAAACTCAATGATATGTAAGAAAAAATGGATAACAAACACAAAGAAACCACACAAAAAATCCAGGACTTTAAAGAAAAATTCACTAAAAAATTGAAATATTAAAGAAAAATCAAACTGAACTCCTGAAAATGAAGAATCTATTCAGGGAACTACAAAAGGCAGTGGAAAGCCTCAAGAACAGGGTAGATAAAACAGAAGAAAGAATCTCAGAGATTGAAGATAACACCTTCCAATTAAATAAGTTAATTGCAGAGATAAAGCAGATAAATAAGAGAAAAGTGCAAAGCTTACAAGAGATGTGGGATTATATGAAGAAACCTAACTTGAGGTTGTTGTGGATTCCCAAAGGAGAAGAAGAAAACGCGCAAGGGTTGGATAAGCTATTTGCAGATATAATTGAGGAAAATGTCCCAGGCCTTGCTAAAACTCTAGATATCCAAGTACAAGAAGCTCAAAGGACCCCTGGGAGATTCAACGCAAACAGAAGACACCACGACATGCAGTCGTCAGACTGACCAAAATATCAACTGAAGAAGCCCTTCTACGAGCTGTAAGGAGAAAGAAGCAAATAGCATACAAAGGAAAGCCAATCCGAGCAACGCCAGACTTCTCAACTGAAACCTTACAAGCAAGGAGACACTCACTCTTCTGAAACAGAATAATGTCCAGCCTAGAATCTTGTACCCTGCAAAACTAAGTTATATATATGAAGGATAAATAAAGACATTCTCAAATAAGGGAAGACTGAGGGAATTCACCAAGACAACACCAGCCCTCCAAGAAGTATTCAAAACTGTGTTACACACGTATCAGCATAATAAACACTCACTAATGTAAATTCACTCAAAAGCTAAAGATTAAAGGCCAGATACCACAATGGCTCAAGAGAGAAAACAAAGCTACAACGTCCAACCCAACAGAATGAACAGAAATCTGACCCACCTATCAGTTCTCTCAATAAATGTGAATGGCTTAAACTCCCCACTCAAGAGACATAGGTTGACTGAATGTATAAAAAAAATACAAGCCAAGTATCTGCTATCTTCAGGAAACACACCTAACCTGCAAGGATGCAGTTAGACTAAAGGGGTAAAGGGGTGGAGATCCGTATTTCAAGCAAACAGAAGCCAAAAGAAGGCTGGCATGGCACTTTTGATTTCAGATAACTTAGTTTTTAAACTAACAAAAGTAAAGAAAGATAAAGAGTGTCATTATATAATGGTGAAGGGTACAGTTCAATAAGAACATAACAGTTTTAAATATATATGCACCCAAATTAGGTGCACCCAGATTCATAAAGCAAACCCTACTTGATCTTAGCAAACAGATAAACAGCAACACCATAATAGCTGGAGATTTCAGCACCCCACTGACTGCCCAGGACAGATCCTCCAAACAGAAAATTAATAAAGAAATATTGGACTTAAACAAAACTCTAGAAAAATTGGGCCTGACTAACATTTACAGGACATTCTACCCAAAACCCACTGAATATATGTTCTTCTCATCAGCTCATGGGACATTCTCTAAGATTGACAATATCCTAGGACACAAAGCAAGTCTCAAAAAATTCTAAAAAATAGAAATTATTACTTATTAATAATTTCTATTTTTTTAAATTTTTTGAGACTTGCAAATTATACTATGTATCTTCTCAGATCACAGTGGAATAAAAGTAGAAATCAACTCTAACAGAAAGTCACATTTCTATAAAAAACATGGATATTAAACAACCTTCTCCTGAAAGATTACTTCATAAATGAAGAAACCAAGATGGAAATCAAAAAATTCTTTGAACTTAATGACAATGGAGACACAAGTTATCAAATTCTGTGTGATACAGCTAAAGCAGTCTTGAGAGGAAAGTTTATTTCCATAAATGCCTGTATCCAAAAGTCAGAAAGATCACAAATAGGCAACCTAATGAATTGTCTCAAAGAGCTGGAAAAAGAAGAACAGAGCAACCCCAAACCCAGCAGAAGAAGTGAAATTAACAAGATCAAATCAAAACCAAATGAAATGGACAACAGGGAAACTATACAGAAGATTAATAAAACAAAAAGTTGGTTCCTTGAAAAAATAAATAAAATTGACACACCTTTGGCTAGACTAATGAAAAGCCAAAAAGAGAAATCTCTAATAAGCTCCATCAGGGAAAAAAAGGAGACATTACAAATGATGCCATTGAGATACAAGATATAATCTATGAATACTACAAAAACCTTTATGAACACAAACTAGAAAATGAGGAAGAAATGGACAAATTTCTAGAAACACACAGTCTCCCTAGGCTCAACCAGGAAGAAATAGAATTCCTGAACAGGCCAATATCAAGTGCCAAAATAAAAAACAGCAATTAAAAATCTTCCTAAAAAGGAAAGTCCTGTCTCAGATGGTTTCACACTGGAATTTTACCACACCTACAAAAAAGATCTGGTGCCTATGCTGCAGAAATTATTCCATAACATTGAGAAGGATGGAATCCCACCTGATTCATTTTATGAAGCTAACATCACTTTGATACCAAAAACAGGAAATGATGCAACAAAGAAAGAAAACTACAAACCAATATCAGTTATGAATATAGATGCAAAAATACTCAACAATATCCTAGCTAACAAAATCCAGGTGCTTATCAAGAAAATGATCCATCATGACCAAGTGGGCTTCATCCCAGGGATGCAGGGATGGTTCAACATACGCAAATCTGTAAATGTAATTCACCACATAAACAGAAGCAAAAACAAAGCCCATATGATCCTTTCAATAGATGCAGAAAAAGCATTTGACAAAATTCAACACCCTTTTATGATAAGAACACTTAACAAAATAGGCATAGAAGGGGCTTACCTGAAAATGATACAAACTCTATATGACAGACCCACAGCCAACATCATGCTGAATGGGGAAAAATTGAAAGCATTCCCACTTAGAACTGGAACCAGGCAAGGTTGCCCACTATCTCCATTACTATTCAACACAGTGCTGGAAGTCCTGGCTATAGCAATCAGACATGAAAGTGGAATGAAAGACAACAAAATGGGGGCAGAAGAGATCAAACTCTCACTCTTTGCTGATTATATGATATTAAATTTAGAAAATCTCAAAGAATCAACCAAGAGAATCCTAGATGTGATAAATGAATTTAGTAAAGTCTCAGGATACAAAATCAATAGACACAAGTCAGAGACATTCCTATACACCAATAACAGTCAAATTGAAAACCAAATCAAAGACTCAATATATTTCACAGTAGCAACAAAAAAAATAAAGTACCTAGGAATATACTTAAATAAGGAGGTAAAAGACCTCTACAGGGAGAACTATGAAATGCTGAGGAAGGAAAGAGAAGAGGACATAAATAGATGGAAATCAATACCATGCTCATGTTTCGGCAGAATCAACATTGTTAAAATGTGTATACAACCCAAAGTGATCCACAGAGGCAATGCAATCCCTATTATAATACCGACATCATATTCACAGATATAGAAAAAATAATTTTACGCTTCGTATGGAACCAGAGAAGACCCTGTATAGCAAAAGTAATTCTAGGCAATAAAAACAAAATGGGAGGTACCAATTTGCCAGATTTCAAACTATACCACAAAGCTGTAGTAATTAAATCTGCTTAGATTGGCACAAAAATAGCTACATTGACTAGTGGAACAGAACTGAGAATCCAGATATAAAACCATCCTCATATACCCATCTAATCTTTGACAAAGCAGACAAAAGCATACACTAGGGAAAAGAATCCTTATTCAATAAATGGTGCTGGGAAAACTGGATAGCCACATGTAGAAGACTGAAGCAGGACCCACACTTTTCACCTCTCACAAAAATCAACTCACACTGGGTAACAGACTTGAACCTTAGGTGTGAAACTATTAGTATTCTAGAGGAAAATATTGGAAATACTCTTCTAGACATTGGCCTAGGCAAAGAATTTATGAAGAAGACCCCAAAGGCCATCAAAGCAGCAACAAAAATAAATAAATGGGACCTGATAAAATTAAAAAGCTTCTGCACAACCAAAGAAACTGTCATGAAAGCAAACAGACAACCTACAGAATGGGAGAAAATTTTTGCAAGCTACACATCTGATAAAAAGCTGATAACTAGAATCTATTTAGAACTCAGGAAAATCAGCAAGAAAAATCAAACAACCCTATCAAAAAGTGAACAAAGAACATGAACAGAAACTTTTCAAAAGAAGACAAAATAATGGCCAACAAACATGAAA
>VBSM01000272.1:83172981-83194113 GCA_008086735.1 Cheirogaleus medius | reverse complement strand
CCTACACTGCTGATGGGACTGCAAACTAGTTCAACCTCTGTGGAAAGCAATATGCAGATATCTTAAAGTGATACAAGTAGATCTACCGTTTGATCCAGCAATCCCATTACTGGGTATCTACCCAAAAGATCAAATGACACTCTACAAAAAAATCATCTGCACTCAAATGTTTATAGCAGCACAATTCACAGTTGAAAAGTTGTGGATACAACCCAAGTGCCCATCAATACATGAGTGGATTAATAAAATGTGGTATATGTATACCATGGAGTACTATTCAGCTATAAGAAACAATAGTGATATAGCACTGCTTGAATTTTCCTGGATACAGCTGGAACCCATTCTACTAAGTGAAATATCTCAAGAATGGAAAAACAAGCACCACATGTACTCACCAGCAAATTGGTATTAACTGATCAACACCTAAGTGTTGATAGGAATATAGGAATAACATTCATCGAGTTTTGGGCAGGTGGGAGGGGGAGGAGGGGGTATATACATACATAATGAGTGCAAGCCGCATCGTCTAAGGGATGGGCATGCTTAAAGGGGCAATGTAGGTAACCTTAACATTTGTACGCCCATAATATGCTGCAATAAATAAGAAAAGAAAAGAAAAAAAGTTATATTAAAAGTTTTTGCTTGTGAGAAATAAAATAAAATAAAATAAAAACTCCTGCTGATTCAAATAAAATATACCTCAAAAAATAACTAATGACATGAACTGAAGACAAATGAGTGATATTAATTACAAGTACATGCCTGAGACAAGAGGGATCACCAGGAGTGTGTAGGCTCTGAGTTTATTAAAACAATAGCAACAAAGCCACAAAGAGGAATGCTGAAGACTTTAGGAATAACATTAGAAATGGATGTAAATGTGAGAAAAAATTTACAATTTCTCATCTATAGAAAATGTATTAGGAAACGTACATGAGGATATAATATATTAAATAAATCTTATGGAACTAAAGTATTTTCCCCAAATAATCTTGTTTCCTAAGATCTATCCCAAAATAACTTCAAAAAGATACACTTCTTCAACCAAATATAATTAGATTTAATTTAATCATTGTAACTTGCAACAGGAGACCTTTTTCTTTTAATAGAAGAAATTTTATTGTGTTAAAGGAATATTGCAAACAGAGCTATCTAGTGAGAATTTGCCCAGGTTTTCCTAGCATCATTAAAAAGAGAAATAACCTGATTCTGTATTATTTTGACCAGGTATTCAAATAAAAAATTCTCTAGAGAGAAGAAGAGCATTCCATCTTCTTACTACAGCAGGACAGAAATATTTCTTAACATCAAACTCCCTTTGCTCCAATTCAATGTTCTCTGGGTAATAATATGATCTATCATTTATTTTCCTGAGTAGACCTGATCAACCCTAGTAGGATACTTTCTTATAACCCACTCTAATTAATGGGGCAATATCATCCATTTAAGGTTAATAGCCAGCATTTTGTTTCATTAATCAGTATCCTGTGAAATTGGTTCACTTTATTTGTACCTCATTTTGACAATACCATTAAGTAAGTTAATGGAAAAAATCTGAAATTGGAACACCAAAAATAACTATACTCTCCCTCATTCCCAAAATTCGTGATTTAACTATTATAGTTTTATCTCAAATGAACTATTTGAAATCATCTAGTACTAAAATATATGTACCATCAAGAATAATCAGATTTAATTTAAATTCAATTTTAAACGAGAACTGTGTATTAATGATTTTAGTATTAGCTTTTTGGTAACTAACATAAAACTGAAAAATAATTATTAAGATATATAGGATAGATACAAATTTTAAAAGATGTTACAGGTTTAATTGTTTTTATTAAATACGATGGTATATTTGCCTTGGTTCTCTATAATCAGTTATATGACTTTATGTATCATTACTAGAGATGGACCGAGTTTCAAATAAAATAGGAATTTTTAAAAGTCAGATTTTTGTATGTTTCTCCCTAAAAAACCTAAATAATTATAATTCATAAATAACATCTATGAGATAAAAAGCAATAATTTTTGAATATCCTTCAGGGTATGTACTTCTCCAAGAATCTTCTAAACAAAGAACAAACTCAACTATTGTTAATTATTAAGCATTATAATAAATATCATCTAAATTAAATATCTCAAATCTTCTTTCATATAAAAGACTTGGTCTGGTGAAATTTTCCATTTGTCATATCATCTCAAGTCTTTTCAAATACTCATAAACACTGAATTTCATATTTGGGTAATGAAAATAACTTATCAGTTAGAATGATGACTTGGTTTGCTCATTTCTTCAAACTTTATTTTCATGTTTAGAGAAAGACTCAAGAATGCAGAGAAGGAGTTATACAGATGGTAAATAAATATTGCTCATAATTGTCTTCATTTCCCTTCTTTATTGTTCATCACTTGGTTTATTTGCATGAAAACAGGGCCTCTGATTCTTAAGAATTCATTTACATGAATTGTTTCAGCATACAAAACCACAAGTTCCTCATCAACAAGTAAAACTGTATGAATCTATAACAATAAAATGTAAAGGTGAATGGGACCCCAGAGATAATACTAGTTGCAGAGATAAAGATAGTAAACTCCAGAAAATAAAAATTATTTCAGCAAGATAAATCTGTAATTTTAACAAAGGCAGAATTGTGCTCAACTGTATCTGAATTCAAAATAATTATATGTATTGCATTACAAAACAGGTCACCAAGGCATTTAGGGGACTCGTTTTAGATCTCATATACAAAATCCTCTTTTGCTCATGATGCTTATTGATGATATTTTGAATGTTATTCATTTTCTCTTGGCATTATTATGACAAACAGTGCAAAGGATAATAGCTTCTGATGAGGGATGGTTAGGCTATGCTGTTCTCTTCCTATTTTAATAATCCCACTTAATGCAAAATGAGACAAACTGAAAGAAATTTTTGAGCATCCTTGTTTCTAGGCACAGAGTTTTTGAAAGTTTCTTAAGAAATGTAAATAATAAAATTGATACTTACTTTTAAATATTATAAATGGCCTTTTATTTTGTATTAACAGACTTTATTTTTAGAGCAGTTTTTGGTTTACAAAAAAATAGAGCATAAAGTTCAGAGTTCTCACATATACCCTCTCCCAATTCCTACCCTTTCTCTCCTCCATTCACACACAATTTCCTATGATTAACATCTTGCATTCCTGTGGTGCATTCCCTCAAGTGATGGCCCAATATTGGTACATTATTATTATTTAACAACTACAGTTTATATAGGGTTTATAGTTTATATATAGTTTATATTAGGGTTCACACTTTGTATTGTACAGTTCCATAGATGTTGACCAATACCTTAATGTCATGTATCCACCACAACTTTATCATACTGTTATGCTATAGTTCCATTGCCCTAAATATCCCCTAGTGATTCACTTATCCTTGTCTCCACTGCTCTATTTTCCTCCACTCTGAAGCCATGCAAACCACTAACTGCTTACTATCTGTATATTTTTGCCTTTTCCAGAATGTCATATCTTGGAAAGATACAGTATGTAGCCTTTTCAGATTCACTTCTTTCATTTAGTAACACATATCTAAGGTTCTTCCTTTTTTTTATCCTGGCTTAATAGCTCATTTCTTTTCTTCTTTTTAAATTTTATTGTGGTTAGAAAACCTGAGATTTAACCTCTTAACAGATTTATAAGTATACAATATAATATTTTTACTATAAGCATAATGCTGTACAGAAAATCTAGAACTGATTCATCTTGCATTACTGAAACATTATACCCACTGATTAGCAACTCCCCATTTCCCCAACCCTCTGCCCTGGTAATCATTGCTCTGCTCTAGGTTTCACTAAATTTGACTATTTGAGATACCTCATATGAGTGGAGTCATGCAGCATTTGTTCTTCTGTGACTGATTTATTTCATTTATCATAATGCCCTCCAGATTCATACATGCTGGTACCTATTGAAGGATTTCCACCTTTTTTAAGATAGAATAATATCCAGTTTTATGTATATACCACATTTTTCTTATCCATTCATCTTTCTATGAACATTTATTTTATAATATACAATACATACTCACAAGCTGTGTAAATATGGACAAGTCACTTGATCTGTCTGAATCTCTGATTAATAAGATTAATAAATATATATCATTATTATAAATATGTAATTAAATAATGTATGTATGGCACTTAGAACAGTTGCAAGAATTACAATATTTTTGTCTCATTTATGCAAGTAATATATATACACAACATAGAGAACTTGCTTATTTGCATTTAAACAAAATAAAAAAAATAAAACTCTGTCAGGGAAAACTATCATTGAAGCTTAGAGTTTCTTTTCTCCCAGACATTTTTCCAACAAAAATATTTCCATTCAATTGTATTTTTAAAATGTCAGATTATACTATATATTGCTTTTGGCAATGTGCTCTTAATTTTACATTTCCACATCAGTTAATAAGTATCCATATCATCATCTATATGAATACATAATATTCTATTCTTATATGTATTATTATAATTATTATATTAGTATATTATATTATTATATAATTATTATTATATGTATTATTATAATTATTTGTAACCAATTCCAAGAGATGCTCATTTAGACTGGTTTCTGTTTAAATTATTCCTGGAGTAAAATCATTAGACTTAAGGTTTGGTGTATTAGTATTTTAAAAAATAATGAACCTGATAGATAAGAAAGAGTATCTTCTTGTTTTAAGTTTTTATTTTTTTATTATTAGTGATTTTTTTCTTAATTTTAACTTGTGTTTATCAAGTATATCTATCATATTATTTATTATAAAATTTACAGAAACCCTAGAAGTTAATTCTCATGTCACTGATCTGTAGCTGTTCAAGTACAAATCCAATATTAATTTTAAATGTTGTTTACTTGGATAGAAATTATCTAGATTGCTAGTTATATATATTTCAATACCTATCGTTTGTAATTTGTAATTCTATATATCTCCAAGTGTCTAAGGAATTCATACTTTTACTATATTCTCCTGGTAATTTTTCCCTCTACACACAAGTCTGTCATATGTAAATAATCTCTACCTAAACCTGGTGTTTTCACTCCAGATATTTCTGCAGAACATTGAAGTTTTAATGAGGGCAGTTTTGAAAATATCTCACTAAAATACTTTAGTTTTTGTACTGCAAAATAGTTTCATAAGGGCTTTCAATCGCTTCAAGTTAATATGTCCATTCATTATTTATTTACTTATTTTTTTATTTTTAAACCTTTTATTCAAATATTAATCTTAGTATAATATAGCAGTTTTAAAATTTTTGTAAATGAAATATGAATGGCAAAATTTTAAAAGCCTTTGGCCAAAGTATTTTAATTTCTCCATATTTGAGACTCTTACTGAAGATTATGACAAATATAATACATTACAATGAAATTGACAATGTGTGTCAGTGTGAGTGTGTGCGTGTGTTCGACAGCTACAGTTTATTCAAAAGTTAGTTCATGATGGGGTAAAGGAGACAATAGTAAAATCAGGCAGTGAAGACAATCTTTCCCCCAACATTTTACAACATTTGACAATGTTTTAGGATTCTGGTGCTATAGCAAAATTAGCACCCTTGGTATAATTTAGTACTTCCTCAGTCACAACTAACCAGTGTAGAGTATTTAAATGTAACACATTTGTACCCTTTCAGTTTAAAAAAAGAATATATATATATATGTATCTTTGCTAGCTTGCCTTCAGAAACAGATACATATTATTATACTTTTGAAATGGTCATAAAAGAACTTCACCTTTTCAAAATTGTCACTGTCACATTTTCCACACCTCCTTGTTATGTCTTTATTCATGATGTCATAAGAGACAATTTCATAAGTAAATTAAATGTTCTCCTTGTGAAGTTTCCTGTGAAATTAATCATAAAACAGTGCTGGAGAATCTGTTATCACTACAATTTCCCTCAGTGTAACAAAATAACCTTCGGATTTCAGCTGATAGTGTAAAGGATAATGGATCATAGAATCCATTCATACAGTATATTTGCCCAGAAAGTCTCATAATATGTTGCACTAAAGTCAGAACACATTGTATCAATGTCCAATGACTTCCCCAAAGATATTTAGCAAGTTAATGGCAGAGTTCAGTCTAGAATGCTGGTCTTCTCTCTTTGCTTTTTTTACACCTCTTTATTTTTTAATTACTACAATATTTTGCATTTAACTACTACAAAGTTCTAACATATTCAGTAAGTTTTCTGAAAAATAGTGAGATCACTGCAACATCTCTCCAGGAAAATTAAACATATGAGCAACTTCTATATCTATATTTATTATTATAATTCCATATTATAAGGACCTGAGACCTAGACTCTTTCATTTTCTGAAGATTTCCTAAAATTACTATTTTTCACTTTTCTAAAATATAGTCCACACTTACATATATAAAATAGAATTATTTAGGGAAAGATATTTGCTCTCCAATGCATTTTCTCTCTCATCCTTTCTGGCCCCTTTTTAAGTGTTTCTCTCTAAATTCTATTAAGTTATTTCTTACTCTACAGCAGATTCTAATCAACTACTGGATTTTTCCCCTTGAAATATTAAAATTATTTACAAAGCCATGTTTTTTCTTTAAAGTTATTAAAATTTATTCCTTTTCTTCTCTTTGACATACATTTTCTTAGGACTCATGCATCTCCCATTTTATTTAACATCAAATGGGATGATAGCCAAACCTGATATTTTCTAGTGGATATATTTAAGCAGCCTTACTTCACTTAACTTTTCATTTAAGGGTCAACCTCCTACAAGTGGATGCACTGGGCTGTCATCTGAATTCCCAGATTCCCATAGGAATTCATCTAATTCAGCTATCCTGGACTGAGGAGAGTACTCATCCTATAACTATTACGTGAATGAATAAGGTCAAAATCTCATATTCCTAATATTTACTATTACCAATTTTCCTTTTTACAATAATTACATCTTCATCATTATTAGCATCAAAAAGTAATAACTTTGACATACCTTTTTCCACCTGTATGTCTCTCTGTGGTTATAAAACTGTTGAGGATTAGAGTCTAGAGACATGAGAACCCCAGGAGTGGGACAGAACTTTGTTAAAGAACAATCTGTGGATGTGTCAGTTCATAGAGAAAAAGCTGCTCATCCTTGAGGGGGACATTCCACCTATCAGGGATGTCTGCAAAGTGGACCCCACTTCAAGGCCTGAAAGCCACCATGTGGATGTTTGAAAGTGGACCTGGGCTTGGGGCCAAAGGCTAAGAGAATGATCAAAGGATGCCAGCCCAGCAGATAAGAGCAGTTAGCTATACTACTGTTTCCCCAAAAATAAGACCTACCCATAAAATAAGCCCTAGTAGGATTTCTAAGAGTTTTCACAATATAAGCCCTACCCTGAAAATAAGACCTAGTGATGGGCGTGGCTACGTTGCGTATCTGCACAAACCATGCATTTTGTCACAGAGTGGTAAAGAAGACGAGCAGCCCTTCTCATCTGCCCCATGAGAGTTCTATGGCTCAACATGAGAGATTGAGGCCAATGCTTCTAAAGGAAATAGAGTCGCAAGAAATTCAGGGTGGAATTTGAGGTTTGGAGAGTTATGATGATATTCTAGAAGAAGACGACTTAACTATATTTGAATAAATGTAGATTGTTGTACTGTACTTAAAAAAAATAACACATCCCCTGAAAATAAGCCCTAGGCTGTCTTCTTGAGGAAAAATAAATATAAGACCCTGTCTTATTTTCAGGAAAACATGATAAGCTCAAAGTGATGTTCCTTCTTCTCTCTTGACCTCATGTCTCAGTTAATGAGGAGCTAGATAAAGCAGAAAGAAGAATGTGGTCTCTTTGTTCCCATTCAGTTATACACTTTACTGCTGACTTATGATGTTATCTTTAACCAATGTATGCTTAGCTAGTCTATTCTCACTTTAGGGCAAGTGATTTTCATCTTGAAAAATTTTGAAACAGTTTGCTCATGTAGGAAGAATTAAGTAAAAGGTCTTGTGATTCTTTGGGGAGCCTTGAAACTGAAACTCATGATTTATACACATGAATCAACAACCTATTATTATTATTTGCTGTAGAAATAAATACCGATGTGAGACTTCACTCATTGCCTCCTGGTTTACAGGAATACTGGAGGTCCCGTGATTTCCCCATCACCTTAATCTATACTTTGTCTCAGTCTCATTTATTTCCAATCTTTTGCAATGGACCTGCCTGGAACCCATTTTGTTGGGAGAGTAGCTAAATTCCAGCACAAAACCACACGTCAAAGACTTACTGAGCATCTCTGCTTATCCTCCAAAGCACTCAAATTTTTCCTCTAATTGTGTTTCTCTTGCAAAGTCCACCAGCTTGGTAAATACTGACACAATCCACCCCATTGTGAAAATCAGAAATTTGTCATTATTATTTGTCTTCTTATTTTCTCTCCACACTAACCCCCAATCATCACCAAACCCTATTGTTTCCTTAATACTATCTTTTCAGTCTTATCACTTCTCTCCTTATCCATATTCATGCCTATGATCCCAAATATCATGATTTATCACTTTGTTGACATTTTCCTAAAAATTACCTTTGCTCAACAGAAATCTATAATTTTCAAAGCAGCCAGAATGATGTTTTTAAATTACACAACTGATAATGCTGGCTAAAAATCTTAACATACTTCAAAGGCTCATTGCCTTCAGAAAAAATCCAAACTACTTAGTGTGGCACAGAAGGTTTTTCTAATCAGAAATTTAATTTCTTATGCCATGACTCTAATACCTCTATCTGGCCTCCTAAACCTACTTTAAGATTCTCCACATTCTTTTTTTTGTTGCTTTACAAATGATGCAGATGAAGGAGCTCAGGAAATTTTACCCTTAAATATGACTCCTTGATATGAAGAATAGTTTGAATTAAAGGCCATTCAAGATCAAAAAGCATTGGAAGCAGCTTTCCCTCTATCTGCATAAGCCAGACTGATCAATTAAAAAAACAATTGACTTCCTTTCACTTCCCTGTTATCTGAGTATATTGCAGGAAAAATGATCAAGAATGCAACTAGACTGGCCCAAATCATTTTGAATATAATACTTGTTTCTCAGGTTAATTTTATTTGTTAAGAGAATCATCTATAAGTCAATCTGTTTCCCCCATTCATTCATCATCCCTAGCAAACATCTAATTCCCCTAAACAGAATTACCTATACTGCTCATCTCCCCCTCCCATCTAAAAGACAGGTGGGGTAATCACTCCATGATTCTCCCCATTCACATAGTAAATAAACATCTGTCTCTTATTAATCTGCCTTAATTGCCAGTTGATTTTTCAGTGAAAACTTTGGGGGAAAGGGAAAGTTTCCCCACACAGCGGAACCATTGAAAATCTCCATGATTCTCAGGAAAATTTTGCACCTAACCAACAGAAGATTAGTATTCAGAAAATAAAGTCCAACAGAAAAAAAGAGGCAAAGATTATATACATACAAATTAGATTTAGATTTATAAAATTATGTTCAAGTTTTCTTGTAAACTTGGAAGAGCAAATATGAAGAACAATAAGGATTTTTTTGCCCATTATGTTTGCAAAAGTTATAAATGTTGTTCAAGATATAAGAAAATGAAGATTTTGATAAAATGCTGGTGAACAAGGAAATTTGAATTATTTCTGCAAGGAAATCTGTCATTAACCAGCCAACCTTAGAACTCAGAAATGTTCATGCAGAGTAATTCCAATACTGAAAACCTTTCCTAAAAAATATATTCTTGTGGAAACAAATATGAAAAGCTTTTTTTTTTATTTTGACATTTTTTGTTTCCATAAACATTTGGAAACAATATAAATATCAATCAACAAAGTACTCATTAAATAATATAAACCATGGTATAGAGTATTATGGAACTGTTAAAAAAAACAAAGCAGAATGATACACAAAAAAATTCAAAAAAATATTTTTTTAAAAATATGCATTATAATCATGTATATATGATGATCTCATAAATATAAAAATATGTATAAATATCTATATGTGTGCTTTATGTGTATATGTATAAAAAGTTTATTTGCATAAAACAGGATGGGCAATGTGCATATCATCTTATAAAGCAAGGTTTTATCTGGGAAGGCAAGTGGATGTAGACCACAGATTTCTTTATTGTTTTAATGTATCTCATAACAAATGCAATGTGCATTGCTATTGTAATTTTAATCTCTCAGGACTCCCATTCCTGTGATGTTGTCTCTTTTCTCTACCCCGGAGGGCTTGCAGGTACATTCAAACAACCTATCAAGAATATCAAGAATCCCTGGTTGGTTCTTCAGTCCTATTGAATAGCTATTATATTAAACCTATTGTGTCTTTAAAAAATCAAATTATGTAGCTTTAGAGAGTTTTGCTTCGTGCAGTTTGAACATGACACTGAAGACAAAAGTGAGTGTCTTTGACATTGCTTGAATGTAGAGGTAAGAAAATGAAAAAAAAAATTCTATCTACATTTTTCCCAAGGTCATCAACATTTATTAACCACTTCAGTATGGCGCTCACTGGCCACAAAACCTTGCCCACAGCTGGCACTCATAGTCCGCAGGATAGTTTGTGCTGTGCATTGACAACGAATCTGTTTTGCTCTTGTGTGATGAGGAAAGCTTTAAAGCACTGAAAACTTGTTTTACTTTACAGGCAGCTTTAGGAAAATAACTATAATAACTCCTACTAAGGACTTGTTAAAAGTTCACAGATTCGTAGCAACTTATTACTGAACATACACACTGCAACTGCAGAGATAAAAGCTGTAAAAGTAAAAGCGTTTGGCTGTCGACTAAAGTCAACGCTCGGCTGTGCGTATTCATCTATGGCTGTTGACTATAGTTGATGCTCGTACCGAAATGGTTCAGTATCTGATATATAATATATAATATTTTCTAAATTATAATATATGTGCATTATTACTGAAAGATATGGTTAAAGATGTTGTCTAACTTCATCTACTTTATTTATCCTACCTTAAAGTGAAGTTTATTATATTTATTTCACAATAATGTTTCTTTGACATCTAGCTTGTCTTTATTAATTGCAAAACTGTATTCTGAAAACCAAACCAAGTAGTCTGTAAGAAAATAACTCATAGGAACTTTTAAAAATAACTGAGTTATTTTCTGTTATCTCTTCTGGTGAGACAATAGAATGTCTCAAATAAAGGACTTAAGGTTTTTCTATCACCAACAATTGATGTGTTATTACTGGATATGATCAGAGCCAGAATTAATATATTTTTAAATAAATGATAAATTTTGACAAAAAAACCCACCAAATTTCATACTTAGATGCCTTGGAATGATATGGGTCAAGGGTAACATTTCCATATTTTCAGGGTTGCTTGTTTCAAAAGTTCTCATACTTTCTAGAGATATATTGTTTTGTCTTGAATAAGGACAGACTAGACTTTGAGGAACAGACATTATGATAAATGAAATAAGCCATGCACATTAGGTAAATTCTGCATGATGTCAACCTATTTGTGGACTTGAAAAAACTCAAACTCATAGAAGTAGAGAGTAGAATAGTGGGTATAAAGGGGTGGAAAGGAGAGGGGTGGATGGGGAAATATTGTTCAAAGGATAGAAAATTACAGTTAGACAGGAAGAATAAATTCAAGAGATCTGTTGTACAGCATGATGACTATACTTAATACATTATATACCTGAAAATTGCTAAGAGGTTAAAATTTGCATATACATTTTGATAATGCATATATCAAATAGCTTGATTTAGCCACTCTACAATATCTACATATATCAAGACATCATGTTGTTTTTCATAAATATGTACAATATTTATATGTCAGTTAAATAATAGTAATTTTTAAAAAGCCATTTTCATGAAGTTTAATGTTTCCTGCCCAAAGAAAGAAAAAAGTTCACCTCTGAATCACTTTTGCCTCAATTAGCACTGCTTTTCATCCCCAAAAGATAAATGATTATCATAGTACAATTTGAGAAATATTTCTATAAAGTGACAGAATTCGAGTTTGTCAAGTGTGGATTAAATTCAAAAACATTTTACCCCAGATAACAATGAGATTTAAGTTTTACAATTTTATGAACTTGAGAGTGCTTTTTAAAGATATACCACTCTATTGACACAGAACTTCTTTATACAATGAATAAAAAATATATGGTTTTGTTATTGACATATTTTCTATGTTTTAAAAATAAAGCATATTAAAGATTAAAATTTATGAGATGAAAGGTAGCATTTACAAGATAAAATAATGGGATTCATTATTAAAACATCATAGTTGTCACAAAGATAACATTCTGCTTACTGCATATAAAACTAGTTGTAACTTTAAATGGCTGGAATTAACTGGTGTCACTTGTTCTTTCTCTGAAGTAGAAGTTTTACTTGCTTATTAATTTTATCTGAGCTAAGTATATATGGCAATAAAGACTATATTTTATGTCATGGAGCACACAGAAAATGAATAAGTTGATTTTTTTCACTTCCAAATGTGAAAAAGACCATGTTTTTGTTTTGGTTTGGTTTTGGCTTTTTAAAACTCTGGAATGATTTGAGTTCAAACATCAAAACAAGTTATTTGTGTGAACCATAAATGCTAGGGTCTCAATGTGGTTTGTCTTCCACAGTACAAAAGGTCATGAATGTAATGAATAAATTGCATTTTGTTGATGATGAGAAGGAAGAAGTTGTCATTGTCAAGCTGAACATTTACTCTCATATGTTCTTTTAGGGGCAAGTTCTAAAAGAAGATAACTAACTAGAGTGTTAAGTTTAACGTAATATTGATCAGCTGCAAGGGGGAAAAGGCCATGAAAACATGAAACTAATGGAGTAGCAAAGAGAAAAGAGATTCTATGCTGGCAAAAATGTAACACCTAAAGCTAAGCCACAAGTACAACAGCATTTGTAATATAGAAGTAGAAATAAATAATATTATTGAGAGCTCTAAAATACAAAGAGAATTGAAAAACTCATCATGCCAGTTTTAAAGCTTTCATCTTTTTTTATTCAGTAAATAATGAACATTTGAAAGAAAAAGTATCATCATTAGAGGGGATGTCTATATGGTGTGCTACTTTTTACTTTCCACTACTATTGGAACTGAAAATATGTTGATGGCAGAAACAGAAATGCTGTTAGAATCTTCTCAAAGTGCCTTCTATGTGACATATTTCAAAATTTGGCTATTTAATAGATACATCCTTTATTTGTTTTTTGAGGAGATCTACCACAGAGCCCTCAGGACCACCCTATAGTCTAATGTAGGTCATATTCCTTTTAGCTGATTTATTGAGTCTATATTCTCAGTTCAATTCAAATCCTTTAACTGTTGGATTTCTCTTGCCCTTTCAGAGTTTTAAGATTAAAGTGTAAAATTGTAATATGTAACAAAGAAAATAGTTAAATTGAGGAGAAAGAAGTTAGTTGGATTTAGAAATTAGCCTTAGAAAGAACATCTGCAGTATAATACAAATTGTAAGGTGGAGGTAGGGGACAAGCCAGCCTGAATTAGGTTGGATAGAGATAGTAAAGAAGAAAAAGAAAATAACAAGAAGGGACAATTCTTTTGAGCTACTTGGTGGTAAAAAAAAGGAGATTAAAAGTTAAGGAGAAATGCATTTAAATTCAAAGGATTTGAGTAAAAGTTGACAGTAAATCTTTGAGGAAATAAACACAATCTTTTATATGGGAGGAAAAGAGGAAAGGATCCATTCATTTATATATAATTTTTTAGGATAAAGAAGTTAAGTAACTTTATTGTTAATTTTTCTGTAATTTTATGTATAGCAAGCAAGAGCATATGCTATGAATAATAAAAATTATAATGATTCACAATTATTAAACAGCTAATATTGCCAATGTTCACTTAAGCTGTCAATAATCCTCTGAGGAAGACACAGTTATTATCTCTGTCTTACAGATGAGGAAATGTAAACACAAAACAACTACATTAACAGGAAGATGACCACATAGCTAATTAGCAGTAGAATATTATACCAGATCTCATACCATAAATCGGTATAATGATGACATCTCAAAATTAGCAAGCAATGTTAGAGTAGAGGACCTAAGTAGAGTAATTATAGTCCATAGTGGTAGAATTATCTCTTCAAATAATAGAAAAGTGAATTGTTTAAGAACTTTGTAAAAATTTTGCACAGTTTTAAAGGCCTCACTAATGTTGGAAACTAGAGATTTTGAATGCCATTGATTACACATCATTATGTGAATTTGTTTTTCTGTTTTGTTTTTTTTTATGTAACTCTGCAGGTCAGATGAATTGGTGGAAAAAAGATATAGGTTAAAATTATCCATAGTTAAAGAATTGTGGCAGGCAGGTGGCAAGATGACCAAAAAAGTCAAAGGAGTAAAAAAAAAAAAAAAAAATCCAACAGATCTGAGTCCAATCTACTGAAGTGAGGAAAGAGACAAACAGAGCCAAACCCACAGTGAGATGAGTGTCTATCCAGCCAGCGCAAACCTTATCGCAACCTCATTAGCAAGGTTCCACCTCCCCATCAAATATTACAGAAGAATTATAAATGCTTGTCATACAGAATTATTATGGCAATAGCTAGGTGATAAAAGAATTCGTAGCAAAGGGGGTGACATATATATTATGGTGGATTTGGGAAGCAGAAGGCAGGTCCAAGGAACTTTTATAAGAATATGGAATATGGCTGGGAAGAACTACAGGAGGCTGAGAAAATAGTGACCCAATGTTATATATGGTAAATGTTTGAAAAACTGCCACCAGTGATAACTCGAAAGGCAAAAATCATATGTAATGAACTTGTGCCATTAAACTGGAAATCATGAGGCACTATGTTGAAACTTTGAACTGGTTGCTTTTATCTAAATTTGGTAGGTGCTATAAGAAAAATGAGCCCAGAAAATGTACTGGGCTAGTGTAAAAACCAAAATTTAGAGAAAACATGACTTCAGAAAGTAAAAATTTCTCAGAGGTTAGAGAGTAATTTTTATCCCCAATTCCCCAATTTGGTTAGTTTTCTAGGTCTGCTATTAAAAAAAGCCACAAACAAGGTGATTTAGAAAAACAAAAACATATTATCTCAAAGTTCTGGGAGTTACAAATCTAAAATCAAAGTTTTAGAAGAATCATGCTCCCTCTGAAACCTGTAGAAAAGACTCCATCCCTGCCTCTTCCAACTTCTAGCAGCCCCCATCATTCACTGGCTTGTAGCAACATAACATCAATCTTCACATGGTATTCTTCATGACTCTTCTCATAGTCTCTCTGTGAATGTCTCTGTGTGTACAAATTTTCTCTATTTTTTATAAGGACCTCAGTCATTGGATTAGGGATCATTCTAATGATCTTATTTTAACCAGATTACTTCTGTAAGAACTATTTCCAAATAAGATCACATTCTGAAGTAATGGTGGTTAGGACTTCAACATATCTTTTTAGGGGACACAGTTCAACCCACGACATTAATCTTTACACACAGGTGAAGATTCTTCACTTAATAGTAGCCTGGAGAAATAAGAGCATTAAGAGGCACCATGTGACTGTAGATCAAATTAAGACAGGTCACCTTGCCTTTGATAAGACCTCTTAAAGAGCTAAGGTGGCCCCTAATAGACTCTCTCATCTGGTGAAAACCTGTTATAGAAAGATTTTAAAAATTGTCCCACAATTAAGTATATATTTAGAGGTACATCTTGAAAAGAATTAAAGTGTGGCTTTTGCACTAACTAAAATCAAATATGTGGAAAATTTTAAAGTTTTTGAGAGAACTTTATTGGCAAAATTATTACAAGCCTGAAATAAAAAGGAATGAGATTAAGATAAAAAGACTTCTGGCCACTGCCAAATTTTTACATAATAAAAAATAGACTAAAAAAGCAGTTCAGATGCGAAAAAGGGAATATTATTCAAAACTTTTCAGATATTACCAAGCAGGATAGCTAAAGAAACTTCCAAAATGGAGAGCAATGGACTGTGGAGAAAAGTGGACTAGGAAGTGTTTATTAAGTTTTCCCAATTTTAGCATTCTGTGGGTGAGTGGGGAGATAGATAACTTGTTTCTTTTTATTACAGGTCTACATTTCAAAAATAGATACCTGAAGATAGGTGGATCATGAGATCCTGAACTTTAAGTTGATGGCATGATTAAATGAGACTTTTGGCAATCATGGTATAGAGTAAGTGGATTTTGCAGGTAGAAGGGAAGTGAATATTTATGGAAAAGAGGATAGAATACAGAGAGGAGATTATTGTTGAAAAAAATTCACTCCTTAGACCCTCTCCTTTAGATCCTTTAGACTCTTTAGACCCTTTAGACCTTCTCCTTTAGCCCCTCTAAGGGGCAGAATGCACTCCTCCCACTGCCTCACCTTAAACCTTGCTTATATTATTAGCCTTAACAAACATGACCCAAAAGAGGCTTCAGATATTTTTGTGGAGTGGGATTTTCTCTTTAATACCTCTCACATGGCTATGAGAAGGACTTCCCCGAGTTGCTGCTGCTCCTTTATCTTAGATCCCTTAAAAACACTGGAAATAGACCTGAGCCCAACCTATACCCATGAGGAGCCAATAAGAGACAGATCTGCTTCTGAAGTAGAACTTCCCTGGCAAGATCAACCTCTATTCTATCAGCTGTGCTCCAACCATCTCATAGACATGCAATTAATCCCAGCTGAAATAATAAGAGCTTCACTAGCACAATCAGGTTTGTAGTTGTTTGCTACATAGCTTTATTAAAGCAATGCCTAATGAATGCTCTCAGCTAAAAGGACAAAATGATCATGGAGTATATAATCTACTCCTCTATATAAGCTGAGAAAGAATGATTTTTATTTTGTATTTATATAACTGTCTTGACATTGTGTATATGTTAAAGGCACATGAATGCATTGACATTTGTGTAATTTTGTTGTTTCTTAGTAAAAATAAAAATTTTAAATCAAGTAATGACTCCTCACCTAAAAAAAGCAAAAGTGTTAATAATTATTACATTACCTTCTGCTATGATTGTTTTAGAATATTATGTTGTCATTCTAGAAAACAAGGAATCAAACATATGACCAACTCTTTGTCAATAGGAAAAACTCAAACTCTGTAAAATAATTTATAAAGATTTATTCTGAGCCAAGTATGTGTGGCCATGGCTGGAGGGCATGCCTAAGAAGCCTTGATAAGGTTGTCTTTCCATGATTGGGTTAAAGTTTGATTTTATACATTTCAGGGAGACAGAAATTACACCTAAAGTCATAAATCAATACATAGAAGGCATACTTTGATTTGCCCCGAAAAGGCAGGATATCTCAAAGTGGAGGATTACACATTATATGTGGGTGTAAAGATTTTTTGGTTAATGGAATGAAGCTTTGTCTAAAGGATTGGAATGTTGTAAGTTATGATAAGGAAGTCTACTAATCATAGACAAGCCACTGGACTTGTAATGAACAAGGCTTAAGTGATCCGTTAGGTAAATTGAGGACCTACCTGTGTGGTTTAAGCTTTGTCTTGCATAGCGTTAGGTCTGTTAATGAATAGCAAAAGCTACCTCCAAGAAGGAAGGGGGCATGATGAGGCAGGCCTAACTTCCCTTCTCATGGCCAGCAACTCAGCTTTAGGGTGTTTCTGGGGTCTCCTTGGCCAAGATAGGGTCCATTCAGTCAGCTGAGGGGCTTAAGATTTTATTTTAGTTTACATTTTGTTTTTATGTACTTATTCTTGAGTTTTAATTAGCTAATTTCTCATAACATTCCTTTTGGTATCCTCTCACATAAGGCACTATATTAAAAATAACAAAATTCCCAATGAGTCTTTTACACCCAAATCATCTTTTTCACTTCCCAGAAAGATGCTAGGCAGCACCAAAACTTCATTCCTTCACATTATAAATACAGAGATACTAGAAATACTTATATCTACTTGGAATTCTCTATATATAAAAGCTCAATTATATTTTCAGAGCTATTCTGTTTTTTAAGCACACAATGTAGGAAGTCAAGTCAAGAAAGTAGGCTCGCCTGCCCTAGTTTATTTTTATAAGGTAAGATGTTATTAATCTAATCATGTTTTACTAGTTGCCTACTTGTTTATGGATGAGTAGAACCATATATATATTCATATGCAAAAGCTGACACAGTGACCACAAACAAATTAACTTATTTAAATATTTCATTCCTAGATTATACTACCCTTGTCTATTATTGATGACTGTAGCTTACTATTTTTTCAGGTCAAATTGAAAGGCCGTAGAGATTTGTCTAAGCCTTTGGGGTCTATAATACATTCTTTAATTCAGGATAACTATTACTTGAGTCTTTAAGAAATACAGATATGGGGGTGGAAAAAAATGGCAGAGTAGGGCTGACCTCCTGGCTCTCTGCTCTCAGAGTGAGAATTGAAGAAAGCAGACAACCACAGGTGAGTGATCTGCACTTACACTGGATCAGCTTCACAAGACTGCACAGAGACACCAGTATACGGAAAACGTAGACAATAATCAAAGGTGAACCGAAAAATCTTCCACAAAACCCAGGGAATCTGAAATATACAACAGGGAGGGAGCACATCGATGCGTCTGCAGCTCCAATGGGCTGGCCAAGGAGGCATTGCTTCTGCCTTGCACAGGGAGACAATCCCTCCCCCACTGAACCCCACACCCATGCAGGCAGGGAATTGCCTGAAGTTGGTGGGAAGTGGTAACATGGGCAGACAAGTGGTGTGGAGTAGAGTCTGGAGCAGGCAACATGTTGAATTGTCTGCAGCACTCCGCTGAAGCAGTTTCAGGTGGGGGAGGGTCCAAACCCAGCAGTCACTTCCCCGTACTGCCCCGCTGCTCCATAGCTTGGAAATGCTGCAGTGGGCCGTGCTGGAAATGGTCTCAGGCCTCCCCTCTGCCCTAAACCAGCTGAACTGATCGGGCTTCTGGAGCAGGCAACATTTTGAACTCTCCTCAGAGCTCAGCAGAGACAGTTTGGGGTGGGGGAGGATCCGAACTCAGCGGCCACCTCCCGGTACCACAGAAACGAGTGCCAAATCTGGCATTCCACCTCAGGATGCTTCCAGGACCAGGAAGGGGGGACTCTACCTTAAAAGAAGTTTTGCCTTTGGATATTGCTGAGGCTTTGGCTGGCTCTGGGTAGACAGAAAGCAGATCCTCGCACATAAACTACTGGGTCTCTGCAAGTTGGGAAATTAGGGAGTGCAGCGGACGTTTGGAGCCAGCCCACCAAAACCAACCCAGTCTTCCACTGAACAGGAGACCCTCCACGTCAGCGCTGGCAGGGCGCGCCGCTGCCACTCCATAGCTTGGAAACGCTGCAGAGGCCTGCTCTGGAAGTTGTCTCAGATCTCCCCTCTGCCCTATTCCCAGCTGTTGGCCTTGGAGGCTGAGTTTAAAGGGGCAGAAAGGGGAGAGCAATGTTTTGTTCCATGGCTCTCTCGCAAGATTGAACCTGGGTGATATCCTGCTGCATTCAGCCATTTGTGATTGGTGCCCAGATAGCAGAGCCTGTCTTAGTAAGGTGGAGTTGCGAAGGAGGCTGCTATTCCTGAGGTGACTTAGGGGGACTTTACCACCCACACCCTCTTATGACTTGGGCTCTGGTGCTTGGCACCAGAGAGCCTGATTCTGCCCCTGGGTGGAGTTGAGAGAAATAGTCCATTCAACCTGAAACCTGTCTGGCAAAACTGTTTTCTCCGCTTCCCTTCCACCTTCCCACTGACAGTAAGGCAATAAGCTGAGTACCGTCTTTACCTCTCTACTCTGGCCTGATAGTTGGTGCCTCCAGCCAAAGGTAAAGCCCCATCCCTAGGAATTGCAGAGGGGTTAGAGAGTCTACTGAATGGGTTGAGATCTGCCAGGGTTGAAGATGACCCTTGGAGGTGACCAGGCCACAGGGGTCTTGCACAGAAGTGACTGACCCCACCCCAGCAGGGGCCGAGTAGTGTAGCAGGTCTCTTTCTGGTTTGGGACCCTCAGTGGCCTCAGGCAGGGCTTCTCCAACAGCCATGAGATTTAGGCCACATACTAACCTTATAAACCCCATCCTGGGTGGGATAGGGTTACGAGAATAACTTTGTCTTGGTCACGTAGCCGCAGAAAGTGCCTTTCCCTCAGGATGGTGTGATTTCTTCCCCTCTGACAGAGCAAACTCTTCCCTTCGAGGAGGGGTAAAATGAGAAAAGATGTTTCCTAGTCTGGTACTTGTGGGAATCTCACTTATGGCCTCCCCCCCAGTCCACCAAACCAGACACAGCCCTGGAAGATTGAGAGAAAGGAGAAAACCCACTTTTCCTGTAGGACTAGCTTGAATTATGTGGGTCCTGGAAATTAAGCAGAAGGGGTCAGAGTGATGTTTACATTCAGCTGGTTGGTTGTCATCATCTGACAAGTTCAGAATACAGGTGCTTGGCTTTGGCACCCAGATTGCTGCCAATGTATGGGCCTGTGGTTTGGGAAGGAAAATCTTGACCATAGCCCTTACCAATTGCACCAATTGACTCTCCCCACCAAGAGCTCCTCTGAAAATGTGACAAAAGATCTCTGAATAACATATTAACAATTCCGCCTAGCTACAGATCAACCATCCTCTGAAGTATTCTGTCTTAGGTTCACTGATACTTGATGCTCCTTTCACTCCTCATAAATTAATTACAGGCCTCTAGGAACCCTTGGGAGTGGTAAGACATTCCCTTAAGACTGAGATACCCATATATCCTATTTAGAGGCTTAGAGCGCAATACAAAGGTCTTAGGATACCTTAAAAATTGACTCCTTCTTGCAAACCACAGATAACAAAAGAAAGAGTAAACTCAGAGCCTAACACAGTGCCTCCCACTTCAACCTAGTGGTTGATACTGGTCTTGATCTCACTAGAGTGAACGAACCCCAGGGTGTCTAAGAAAGGGGCCCAAACCCATTAAATTATATGGACAGAAGGTGAAGACATCAGGTCAAAGATAACCCAACAGGCTCAAACTCCTCTAAGATGATACAGAACCAGAGCACATATTCCCCAGCTCTTCCAAGGATCATTCCTTTGGAATCCCAGAACTCAGCTCATAATCGAGTTCTAGCACCTCTGGTCCTCAACAAAGCTTCCAGATGAG
>VBSM01000272.1:83152662-83170362 GCA_008086735.1 Cheirogaleus medius | reverse complement strand
ATTACCTAAAGTCATCTACAGAATTAATGCAATCCCCATCAAAATACCACCATTATTCTTCACAGATCTAGAAAAATAATTCTTCGCTTTGTATGGAACCAGAAAAAACCACATATAGCCAAAGCAATCTTAAGTAAAAAGAACAAACTGGTAGGCATCAGTATTCCTGACTTCAAGCTGTACTATAAAGCAATAATAATTAAATCAGCCTGGGACTGGCATAAGAACAGAAACACTGATGTTTGGAATTGGTCTGAGATTCTAGAGATGAAACCATCTGCATATGGTAACCTAATCTTTGTTAAAGGAGATAAAAATATACATTGGGGAAAAGAATCTATCTTCAATAAATGGCACTGGGAAAACTGGATATCTACACACAGAAAAATGAATCAGGATCCCTACTTTTCACCTCTCACAAAAATCCACTCAAAATGGATAACAGATTTAAACCTAAGGTGTGAAACCTTAAATATCCTAGAAGAAGATGTTGGGAAAACCCTTTCTGACATTTGCCTAGGCAAAGAATTTTTGAAGAAGACCCCCAAAGCAATCATCGCAGAAACAAAAATAAACAAATGGGATCTGATCAAACTAAAAAGCTTCTGCTCAGCCAAAGAAACTATTATTAGAGTGAATAGACAGCTTACAGAATGGGAGAAAATATTTGCTCTCTACTCTTCCGATAAAGATCTGATAACAAGAATCTATCTAGAACTCAAAAGATTTAACAAGAAAAAATCAAACAACCCCATCACGAAATGAGCAATGGAAATGAACAGAAGCTTCCAAAGAAGACAGAATAATGGCCAGCAAACATATAAAAAAATGCTCAACATCTCTAATCATTAGAGAAATGCAAATCAAAACCACAATGAGATATCATCTAACCCCAGTTTGATTGGCCTATATCAAGAAATTCCAAAGCAATAAATGCTGGCGAGGATGCGGAGAGACAGGAACACTCCTACACTGCTGTTGGGACTGCAAATTAGTGCAACCTATGTGGAAACGAATTTGGAAATACCTCAAACAGCTAAATATAGAAATACCATTCGACTTAGCAATAGCATTATTAGACATCTACCCAAAAGAGCATAAGACAGTCTATTATAAAGACATTTGCACCCGAATGTTTATGGCAGCACAATTTACTATTATAAGGACGTGGAAACAACCCAAGTGCCTGTCAATTCATAACTGGATAATTAAAATTTGATATATGTTTACAATGGAATATTACTCAATTCTAAGAAATGACAGCGAGCTAACACCGCTTATATTATCCTGAATTGAGCTTAAGCCCATTATCTAAAGTGAGGTGACACAAGATCAGAAAAATGGACTCCATATGTACTCTCTGTCACATTGATACTGACTGCTTTTCAATATGGTGCTCAAAGGGTGGTAGAGTTCACCAGAGATTCGAGGGTTGGGAGGATAGACCCACATATGAGAGATGCGACGAACAGTGTGGAGGGGAAGAGCATACCTCTAACCTTTGCTAAGTAAAAGAAAAATTATAAAATCTAACCAAAATGTTATAAAACAAAAAACATTTATCGGGTGTCGGGCAGGTGGGGGGGAGGGGATGGGTTTATATATATATACATTATAAGTGCATTGTGCATTGTCAGGGGTATGGACATGCTTGAAGCTCTGACTCGAGGGGGGAGGGAAGGCAATAGCAATGTATGTAACCTTAACATTTGTACCCCCTTATTATGCTGAAATAAATAAATAATAAAAGCCAATATATATCAAAAAAACAGAAATACAGATATACCCACATGTTTATGTATTATAAAGAAACTTAAAATATTTTACTCCCAAATATATTTATTTAACATATTATATTTTGATATGACTGTTCAGAGAACCTGCAAACAGAAGTAGCTCTGAGAAGCTGTTTTTGTGGGAGAAACTTGTATCTAAAGAGATCCTATGTTAATACAGCCTTGCCTGCCCTAGTACAGATCTAGGGAGCATTAACTGAGAGCCTGACACCTTTAAAGGGCTAAAAGAAACATTTACCATCTATTCTCTATTCAGCTTCACTGTGTCTTTTCTCTCTGGGTTACAGGAATATGAACTTTTATCATTATATACTGATTTCGTTAGATTCTTTCCTCATCGTAGCGTTACTGTCTTCTGCACTTGAACTTCTGCATTAATCTATGGGACTATCAGTTGATTTTATTTGCTCTTACAAAAGCCTCCATATGGTACATTTACACAACCATGAGCTACATACCCAGGGGCAACATAGCCAGAAAAAATAGCCAATAATACCATAGGATTGTGATGGTAAAAAAACATCAGTATTTCACCACATACTAATTTGCAGCTATCATTCTAAAAAGTGGAGGTTTATATAAGAACTCAGAGGAAATAGATTATTTCTATCATCATGCTTACAAGAAGTTTCCGTCTTCCGTGACTATCTCTTGTTACTCCCTTCTACATCCAAATCTCAAGAGGATATGTGTGCATCCAAACTTTGATAATCTAGAAAATGTATTCATTGTTTTTTAAAAATTTCTATAGTAGAGTAAAGAAAATTAGAAGGCTATAGAATAGATGTTGAGTAGAGTAACCACTGGAGTTCATCTCTTCAGTTTCTCAACTTTGAAAGGCACATTCCTTTTCACATTTACACTTAAAAAGTGACAAAACAGTTATAGTCTGTCCTAACATAAAGTATGGATATTATTAGAATATTCCTCCATTTTGTGTTGCTTAGTATTTTCTCATGATTATAGTAATGTTATGAATTTTTATAAATATACCACAGAGGTAATTTTCTCTTCTCAATGCATCATGTCAAAGGCTACATGCTGTTGATATGTCTTATTACAGGATCTCGTTCTTGTTCACATGAATGAGGTAGTGATTGCCAGGTTTCCCCACTGTGAAGTTACTACTATAATTTTCTCTTTGTAATTAATCAGTGTTTTAGGAGAGGTATGTTAAAAGTATGAAAATATTCTATTTTTTCTTAAATTTTACTCACTGATTTTTAGCATATAATGGCAGGTCTTATTTGTAGCAAGTATTACTGCACTATCTTGCATTATATTTTTTACCCACTACTGTGTTTTCCATTAATTTTTACCACTGGACTTATTGATACTAGGAAGTAGCACAAAGGATTCAGGGTTCAAGATGTATTTTACCTTGTACCTATTTCATGGCATCATTCTTATTTTTTCTTGAAATTAAAATTAACCTCCTTTTTTCTCCTTTTGATTAGTGATATGAGAAGTCCAAAATTCCATACTCTCAGTGTTCGGTATAATAAAACCATTGCTATATTCTTTAGTAAAAATATCACTCTTTTTGATTGTTAAGTCTCAAATCATCTGATATATTGTCTTGGAATGAAGGCAAATATTTTGTCAGTGACTCATCAGGTCAAGTAGCTTCCAGGCTAGGTATTCTGTCTCTGGGATAAACAGCACTATTTATTAGTCAGTAAGTTAAAGTCTGGTCTGCATCCTATGGGTGAGCATCACAACCTTGGAGGGCATTACCTTATGTATGGTACCATAGTGAAGTACCATCCCCACCATTCTGTAATAGAATACTAATAGAATAAGCCATTTCATCAGTTCAAAAAGTCAGCTGCTGCTGCTTATGTAGTACATGGCAATAACAATGAAACATCTATACGTCATCCCGTTACTTTCTTCTTTTGACTGTATAGTGAATGTCTATATCAGAACCAATTTTATGCTGGATAGGAAGATGATGATTACAGCATTCATAATTTATAGATGGTGTTGCTGTCTGAAGCATGTCAATCCTTTTGGTGATGAAAGTCAATGGTAATCAATGTGATAACAGGTAACTGACATGCATAGGGATTTTGCCACATTAACGAATGGCATAGATCTCTGCTGCTGGTTTATTGGCTTTCATTGATGGCAACAGCTACGTCGACCTTAATGAAGGGAAGTCTACACTGTTGAGTATATCTAAACCCAGTATTTCTAGTTCTATGCCTATAGTTTCATGAGCTCATTGAGAAAACACTAAGCATGTATCTAGGGAAAGAGGCAGATAATCTTGTCAACTGATTCAAATGTGATATAGAGGAAGCATTCTCATGATATATAAAAACTTTCCAAGTCTGGGTCTATTATAAGAGCTCCATCTACATAATTCCCAATCACTTCTTCATAATCTTATCTTCTTTTTTTCAATTCTTTGTTAATGCAGCCAAACGGTTAACCACTGCCTATTAGTCAAGGTATATTCATATTGCTGTCTATCTCTCCTTCCAAGCAAAGAAGATTCTATGTAAAATTCTCAATTCTCAATTCTAGTCAGGAAATTTTTTCTTATCCACTGTCCACCAGGGCCACTCTGAGGCAGTAGTTTTTCAGCTCACATTAATATACTATTTTAAATATTAATATTTGTAAATCAGTCTTGAATTCTTTATTCTCATTCATCCACTCTACAAGAAAAACTCCCATGCAGCCATAAATGAGGATTTAGCTGCCAGTGCAGCAAGAATATGCTCACTAAGAATTCATCTGCTAATTCAACTTACTTGTGATTTCTCAACCTGCTTGATCCAAAACATATATTACTCTTGGCCATGCCTGCTTTATGGTTTGGTAAGAAAGCATCCATTTCACAAAGAGCAGCTCACGTTATATGACAACTTTTAATCACATATTTAAACATTCAGTTTCTACCAGGACCCAATGCTAAACCCGGACTTCTATTTCAGAAGTAGAATTATCCTTTACCAAAAGAGTCGTGGTTTTGTTTCAAAACTCTAACAGCCCACATAGTCATTATTCTATGTGGGTTTCCACATGTACCATAGAGAGCAATGAACTGCTCCTATACAGAAAAAAATTATTCTTTAGAAGCCTATATACTTGTTGCCATATTAATAAACAAGTTAATAAAAACTTGTTCAAAATAATTGAAAAAATTCTATCATGTCATACTGTATTGTCATATTTTTCATCATCTCCCACTAAATATATATTTCTAGCTTTTCTACTGCACAGAAAGTTTCTTAGTTACATAGGAATCTTGTTCTTGACAACAGAAATTATGAGGAAGTGGACTAACTCAGAATTGCACAGGTCAAATTATAATAGTGGCAATTCTCCCTCATTAACTTCCTACCTTCCCCTCAAGATTCATTCTTTGGTGGTCAATAACAATATGTATTCTCTGTCATTCCAAGCCCCAATCAAGGTAATTGAGTGGTGGTCTTTAGCTGTACTTTTGCTGAAGTTGACCTTTTTATTTTGTAATGTTGTGGTAATAGATAATCAATAGATATTTATTGAAACTTAGGATACAGATAATTAAAAAAAGATCACATGTAATGCAGAACTGGGTAAGTGAGATAATACATATGCTGCATAAATGATATCTCATTCTAGATGTATTTAATGGGGAGATGGAGTATGAGTTGCTTTTCTTAGTAAACTGGATTAGTTAATAATTTCCATATTTTCTCTCCATTTCCATTACAATTACCTCATCCTTTATTATCTGAACCATCTAAAATGAAGTTTACTAAAATACAACTGCAAAGTCATATCTCCCAATATCCATTTTCACTCTCCACCCTCATTTTTCCCCCTTGTATCAATAAATATGTGAAATACTTTCTTACCTTCCAGCCCTAAATAAAATTATAGTTAACATTTTATTTTAACAGAAACACTCTGTTATGTAGATGGGCTAGAGGAGGTGCCTATGTATTATCCTAAAATTATCCCTATGCTGTTTGCCTCTTCACAGTAGTCTAGACTATTAACTTAAAGACTGCCTGTACCAAACTCAAATTCTTATACTTATAATTGCTTTAAATACAATCCAAATAAATATATTTTTAGCTATTTTATAGCCTCCTGGTGTTGCATACCCCACCAAACTGTCTCCAGTATTTGTTAACTGTGGGTAGGACAAATCCTCTAGCTATAAAAAACACAAAACTGCTGCTGCCCTATGGAACTGTCTGACCCAAGAACTGCCCACCTTGATGCTGAGCTACATCACCTAGACACATAAGCTCCCTCTCTGATTTCTTCTTCTCCCCCTGGAGGTTCCTTGTACTATTCCCCTTCTGTGTAGTGGCCTTTTGCTGCTGTCTCTGAAATGTAACTTTCTGGCAGGAACTTTCCCTCTCATATAACCTTGTCCAAGCACCACCCAATAAAGCTTGTGTATTATTGTCTGTTGCGGTTCTGTCTCTTTTATGATTAACCTACAAATCCTCTAATTTACCACATGCTCTCAGAATTTAGCAAACATCCAGCCACTTGACAATCAATATGGTTAGCTTATAAGCCTTTGAGACCATTTTATTGATTTTCATTCTTTCCAAACAGTCACAGAAAAGGGGACAGTCTCTAATTACAGACACATAGCAGAGGGGAAATGAGAAGTCTAAGCAAGTGAACAGTAAAGGGCCGCAGGTGAATTCTATGTGTCCAAGCAACAGGAAGAGGAGTCATTTAATGTTTGAAATATAAAAATTATTGGTGGTAATAAGAACACTGTGTATACAGAAAGAAGAAATATTTTACAGAATTCAGACAACAGTAATACCAGGGAGATTTTAGTGCAGGGAAATGGCAGCAGAGAGATAACAACCAATGGCAGCAGGAAAAAAAAAACAAAAAACTGTGTCCCCAAATGCTCCCTATGTTGTTAATTACAATATTTCTTAAAAACCAAATGTAATTTCTATTTGTGCCAGGCTCTTTCATTTTTTCAGAGCTGTTGGCTCTATGAGTCATGTCCTGAGATTCTCTGCTGGAACAGTGAAAAAAAAAATTAACACAAACACTTTTGCTTCTTTTCTCTAAAGTACTGGAATGATAAGAGAAAAAAAGGAAGATGAAATGTTGATTATATGGTAGTACAAAATGGGAGCAGGAAAAAGATGATTTTTATGAGCTCGTGTTCTTGCAACCCAATTCATCAGTTTAAAATTCAAACACTTGTCAAACAGGACAAGTTCTGCATGGTTATAACTTGGAAGAACTACAGCTATTGATTTTTAAATTTATATTCTTTGTCTTTTCTTATTCCCAGGAATGCACCGAGTTTAGTAAAATTTATTGCAATTTCAGTGGAAAGAAAATGACACAGTAAATATAAGAAAATAACTCAAGAAAAATGCTCAAAAAAGTATTTTTCAGAGAATTGTATATACATACACACAAGGCAAGCATGTGTGTCATATTTTCCAGTACAGAGCTGATTATAATATGCCTCCCTTTTTTGTGACAACACATTGGGCCATATGCCCTAATTTTTGCTTCAGAAACTCCAATTGCTACATATACATTTTGCCTACATGCTGAAATAGGAAATCAATTAAAACTTATGTAAATATTTCATATTCAGTAAGTTTGTTACAATATTTATTTATCAGGCTATATAACCTCAAAAAATAACATTGCTAATGGTTTTGATAAGGCTAAAAATAAGCAACAATAAAATTTATGGCAGGCACAAGATTCAATTTGAAAATTAGTTAAAAAAAGAAGTCAAAGGTAATATTACACTTCAGTTATTAGAATCACTGTTATTTAATAAAATCATTCAAGTCATAGTTTATAAAATAACTATATAAAATATCTTAAGTCTGGTTAATATTAATTACATAAAAAGATAAATTAAGGTATAAAATTAATAAAATTCAACCCAATCATTAAGGCCTAAGAGTTTTCCTCATTTATTTTATAGATTGGTTTTGCTCACCAAGCAATTCTGAGAAAATTTAGAGACTGATCATTAGATTATATATATAAAGGTGTATGTATTGATTTTGTTCTGTTTTATTCCATGCATACATACTACAATATAATTTTCAAATGCTATCCTAAGTCTATCCTAATACTGTACTTACATGTCATACAATATCTGATAGTTATTTTATAAACACTACAAGTAAATCAACCTAATGGCTCATTTTTTGATTAATAATATATGAAAAAAGTGACAAGATGTCCCTTCCAAGATTAGCTTATACAAATACTCTGCCTTCCATTTTGCTCACTTCTCTTGATCTCTTTTTTGGTAACTGTGAGGGAGTTATGTGAGCTAATATGATGTGAGCTGCCCCAGAGAGAGACGGAGAAAAATAATTAATTAAAATAAAACCTGATTGAGGGAGTCCTCTGGCTAACAGCCAGTGAAAAATTGAAGTCAACAATTCAACAACCTGTATAAACTGAATACCACCCACAGCCGTATGAGTTAGCCTGGAAGTGGGTCCTCCCCCAATCAAGCGTTGCTATGATTGTAGCCCTGATCAACACCTTAATTGCAATCTCATGAGAGACTGAGTCAGACGTCACAGCTAAGCTGGATACAGATTTCTGAAATACAGAAATAGAAAGTAAATGAATGTCTGTTACTTTAAATCACTAAGTTATGGGGTAATATATTACACAGCAATACATAATTAATATACATGGTTTCAATGAAAGCCTTAAAGCTGCTGATAAGAGAGTTGTCATGATACAATCTCAATGTGAGATGGTGGCAAGGAGCATGGAAATGCCCACCCCACTGTGTTGAAATCAGATATGTGGTATAATGTGGTATTGTTGAGGAAATGTATGCTTTAGTCCACTCCTTGTATTCTTAGACCTGTTTCTACTTCACCTCAACTCTACACTGTCAGTGACTATTCTGGGTTGTGATTCTTGATTGATAGATAAATGATAGGTAGGTAGACAGATAAAAGAAAGTTAGTTATGTGAACTATAGATTCCACATCTGTAGCTACTGCTGAGGCAAAAATTAATATATATAATATGTTCCCTAACCTTTTTCCAGCTCTCAGTTTATGTAGGTTGTCTGTAGATTTGGTTTAGATCTTAATGTCTGTGTGAGTGGTCTGAGAACTTGTTTTCATAACTTCCCTTAGAGGAGAAGAACCAAGAGATGTCCAAGTGAGTAGCTTAATTTCCACATTCACTCACCCTTGATCCGATTTTATTTCAGCAGTACTAGATCCTAATTATAATCAGAATTAACTTCCATTGCCAGTGTAGCAATTTTTCTTTTGGTCTGCTTGTTTATCAGCATAAGGAGCCCAAAATGATAGGGTGAGAAACATATGGATTGGGTGTCAAATATGATAAGAAAAATTGCTACCTCATTCAGGATGAAAGTGAAAAATGTAGTTGACTTCACATCAAGTGGCAGGCCAGGTCTTCAATGCATGGTCCAATATTAAGATGTCATTTCCTTCTCTGAGGCTGACTGGTGCATGTCTAGCTTTGGTGCTAGCCAAATCAGCCTTAGTGAGATGAATATCTTGCCATTAGAACCATTCATAGCCTCCATCCCTCCACTTAGGCTATTGTATTCATATATTCGTTGTATAAGCACAGGACTAGTAGAAAACAGAGGCTGGCTAATTCTCATGGGGCAAAGCATCCTAGTTCACTGAAGCACCCCAATGATCAGTGCTTCCTCTGTGGTGGATGCTATTTAGTGGCCACTGACATGGAATCCAAATGTCTACCAATTTTGTACCTACTTTCTATGAGTTGCTTTGGATGCCTCTTCTTCAGACTACTTTGTTTCTGAATTTCTAAACTTTTTTCCTCAGGCCTTGGTTATTAGCCAAATGATTCTCATTACCCAATGGAGTGCACATAATGATACCAAGTTACTTGTTTCTCTATATTAATTAATGATCAATCCAATCTCTCAGCTCTGCCTAACGAATGATCCCTATTTCTTTTAGAGTCACTTTTGAGTAGAGCTGTATGACTTGCATCACACATTAGGCAAACTCATCTGTGAACTAGGCCAAAATTTTTCCTCTTTCATCGTATAGCTGTAGGCACCACCATTAATCCACATGTATATGCTGAGAGAAAGGTTGCAATAGAAGTGCCATGGAGATCTGAGCACCCATGCATTTGTCCCCAGAATCTGTCCAGGAAAAATTTCTGACATACAATCTCCATTATATAATGATTGCTATTGCATTTGTCAACCTTTTAAGTGGACCAATAATATCCAGGTCATGAGGTACAGCTCTGATTGCACAGTCCCTTGATTTCCCACAATCGGGTGTTCAGGCTTCACTAGCCACAAATAGCTTCCAGGAGCTACATTTTGAACAATGAGGAATTCCTTGGTTGTATACTGCAAAACCCAACAGCGTACATCATGTATGTCTTAATGAGGTTTGCCATAGACTCCACACTACATCTATATCAATGATGAACACTTCTTGCACCATTTTATCTTTTGGGTCTTATGGCCCAATTGACAGGAAGTTTGCAACATATTCTGAACATTCTATAGAACATTTTCTTGCTGTGATCTTCACTCAAATCTGGTGCAGTCTGAATCACTAGATACATTAGTTAGAGGATTAATGAGAAGAGAAATATATGTTGCCAAAAAGGCAAAAATAATGATTTTGTTTCTTTCTTAGTGATAGTGCAGGGTGCAACGAATTCTCTTAAATATTAGACGAGATGCTATTCTCTGCCTCCAGATTGTTAGTCCCATAAAAATGTTACTGTTATGGAAAAACAATGAAACCCAGTGAATTTTTTTTTCCTCCAATTTTTGGCATACATTTGTCCTAATAGTGCATCCAGAATTTCTTCCACTTCCTAATAATGGAGCCTAATGGCTTGTTGCCAGCAGTATACTACACCAAAACAAACTTCAGAGGCATGTCAAGATAATTAAGTCTCTGTAGACTATATAATTACTACAATAAAAATATTTAAGAACCCTGTGGAATGAGGGTGGATCTGTATTGTCATTATTTATGTAAAAACAACTGATTTAGATTCTTTTTGAAATGAAAATATGATCCAGATCAAAAAAAGAGTGTTGTACGATATCTATCTCAGGATCCATTATTGAGGCTACAACTTGATTAAATTTACTATATTTCTTATTAGCTGATGATGAGAAGGGCAGCGAAATTTATAATGATATCCTGGTGACTCCCAGGACTTATTTATTTACAGATAGTTTTTAGCTGACATCATTGGTTAGACAACCTGGCTTGACTACAGGACCAGAGAGACATAAAAAGACTCCACTAGGAATTGGGAGCTTACACAAAAGATTCATTATACAGATTGTGTTGGTTCAACATGGAGGCAAAGCTCATGCATGTGCCAAAGAACATTCAGTGTTTGTGCCTGGGTGTGTCTCGAATCTGCAATTCTTATCTGCACTCTTTTGCTTCATGCAAGATGTCATTTGCCTTTAAATAAAAACTTTCAGAACTTTGCTTGCTGGAGTCATTTGAATACTTTCAAGTATATGACCTTGAGAAATCCTTGCCTAGAGGAAGGCTGAAGAATTTAATTAGTTGGCTTCAACTGTGGCCAACTGTGGTTCAAACTTGCTTGAAACTCTCTAAGCAAAAAAAAGTGGTTAACAATTATAACATTAAAGGATTAATAGGCTGGCTTTATCAAAGATTCTATTCCCCATTTATTGAGAATTTCCCCAGAAAAAAATTAATACTTCGACACTTCCAGGTTGTGCTTGTAGGTAGGCTGAGGAGCTTTTCTTTCTCTGGCAAAGCTTTAACATGTAAAGCAGAGAGACACCTTAATCTGAAGCTTTATGTACTGAGTACTGGGAGCATGCCTGAAATTGTCCACTATAGTTATAAAATCATGTGGACCCAAGGGATATAATAAACTGTATCGCAAGTGTCTACTATATTTTTTTGAACATAATGTGTGTGTCCCTGTGAGTATGTGAAGAAAAGCATGAGAGATTAGAGTCTGTAAAAGACATTAAATATTTAAGAATTTTTTATTATATAAAATAAAAGCAATTGCTATTCTTAAAGAATTTTGCTGACTTATCTGGCCACTTTCTTCTGCCACCTGCACTCACTGCAGTATCAAAATTAACAAGTTGTTCAAAACTATTTTAAATCATAAAGAAGCTTAACTATAGAAACGAGTTCATTGAAGAAATAAAAATTGCTTTCAGTTTACCTATGATTTCTTTCTATGCTGAGCATATTTTACCATTCACATCCTATTTTACCATTCACATGATTTTGTGTGGTTGTTATGTTAGGTTTTATTCTGAAATGTCGGTTCTTAGTGCACTCATGGCTGAAGAATGACCAGATACACCAAAGTAAGGCAAGCACGAAAATAAGATTTATTGAGTAGAGAAAGATAGGATTATAGGGCAAGGGCAAGATACAGGTTTACAGAGCATGATACATATGCCTGAGATGATGTCCCAACCCATTGTCACAGCAAAGGGAGAGCCAAAGGAAGAATGCAAAAATGGAGCTTGGTTATGGTCTGGGTCTTCTTTTATAGTGTACTGATTGGGAACTTCCTCATGGTTCAGACCATCACCATGGAACCACTTTGATTGGACAGTTGAAAGTTGCATTACTATGCATGCAGGTTGTTCTGAGTCAATTTCCAGACTCTGTGGTATGTATGCAGCTTGGCCCTTGGGCTAGAGAATCCTCTGCATTCTTTTGCAGCTGGTGTGCAAAGTTATGCTTGGCTGATCTGCAGAGTATTCCCTCCTCCCCCAGGTATGGCAGTCACTAGGGAGAAGATTAGGGTGGTGCAGGACCAAGTTGAAGGCCTTGGGCCCACCTTTGTCAGTATTCCCAGGTGTGGCAATTGCCCCAAGGCAACAGCACCCACTTTCTTCCCTAGAAGACCCAGAACCCCTTGCTATCTACCTAACAATTATTCTACGTGAGCCTTTGCACATCCAGGGTTGGGAATTTTACATATGTCTAACCAATAATAATATGCTGTTGCTTTGGAGGAATGAGTGGGGAAAGTGTTGTTGTATGATCTAAGGAAAAACAATTAGATTCTTTCCTTAAAACTAGTATCTAGATACCGAAAGAAGAAAGCTATCTCATTCCTGGTTCTCTATGCTATGAGAACATGAGTTGTGGGCTTTTGTCCACCTTCCTTGACATGTGGATAAAGCCTGCCAACAAAATAAAGACAAGCAGAGTTAAGTAGAAATAAGACATGAGGTTGCTCAGATAATTCTGAAAATCCTTCAAGAACTTGCTGCTATTGAGCTAAAATAGATATTTTCAACTATTATTATCAATATTATCAACTGCCTCAGTGCCACTGCCTCAGATACCTGACTCTGTAATAGCTTTTAGTTGTATTAACTTTGTTTTAATTGGGATTTTTGTCAGTTAAGAGATAATTATTCCTCACTAAAATATAAAACATAATGCAAATCAAATGTGTTCAGAAAAAACTATTATGTTCTTGGTCTATAAGTAAATATCATCTTTCCAGTATTATAATTTATAATACTTTAGCTTCAGAAATATTATGAATTGGCTTGGAAAAAAATGATGAAAGATGCAAGAGATCTGTTTAGCAACTAATGTGACTATGATATTTTGAAAGTGCGAACTATGCCATATGCCACTGAAAACTTTAGTATCACTACTTTTTAAGGAACTCTGTGTTAAATATTTTCATTGCTTTTAAATATTCTATCTCATTGGTATAAATACAAATAAAATTTGTATTTTATCTGAATGCGAATTCTTTAAGAGATTAAGTTAAGTGGAGGTAATGACATTATCAATAGATGATAAGAAAGAGAAGACAAAATGGAAAAATGCCCATGGAAGCTGGATACTTAGGAGATAGTGCTCTTGAGCAACAGCAATTTTTTAGAATATCAGCAATAGACAAAGATATATTTGTGCCTATATCTACATAATATATTGGAGAATAAAAACCAAAATTTGAAGTGGTATTTATAAATTAATAATTTCTAATTTTATTTTTGGGTGTTTCCTTAACTCCTACAAATATATATTAATTTTATTAAAAATTAAATAAAATTATAAAAATTATTAAATTCAAAATGTTACATAAAAATTTTAAACTTAGAATAGTGAAAACAATATTGATAAAGAGGAAAAATATTGGAGCAATTGCAGTACTCAATTTTAAAACACATTTAAACTACTGTAGACAAGATAGTATACCATTGGCGTAAAGGTAGACATATAAAGCAATGGAAGTGAAACAGTCCTAAAATAGATTCACACATTAATCAATTGATTTTTTTTCATTTTAATAGATTTAGGGGGTACAAGTGGATTTTTGTCACACAGATATATTGTATAACAGTGATGTCTTGGCATTTAATGTTCCCATTACCCAAATAGTGTACATCGTACCCAACAGACAATTTTTCATCCATCACCCCTCTCCCACTCTCCTCCTTTTTGAGACTTCAATGTCCATTATAATATTCTGTATGACTATAACTGGCCATAGTTTAGCTCCTACTTATAAATGAGAACAGGTGGTATTTGGTTTTCCATTCTTGAGTTATTAGTACTTCACTTAGGATGTTTTCTTGCTGATTTGCTTGAGTTCTTTATAGATTCTGGTTATCTGTCCTTTTTCAGATGTGTAGCATGCAAATATTTTCTCATATTCTGTAGGTTGTCTATTTGCTCTGTAGATTGTTTCCTTACTATGCAGAAGCTTTTTAATTTAATCAAGGCCCATTTTCTTTATTTTTATTGTTACTGTGATTGCCTTTGCGGTCTTCTTCATAAATTCTTTGCCTACACAGATATCTAGAAGAATTTTTCCAACATTTTATTCTAGAATTCTTATGTTTTGATGTCTTAGATTTAAGTCTGTTATCCATCTTGACTTAATTTTTATGAGTGGTTAGAGATATGAATCCTGTTTCAATCTTCTGCATGTAGCTATCCAATTTTCCCAGGACCATTTATTGAATAGGGCTTCTCTCCCCCAGTGTATATTGCTATCTACTTTTCAAATATCAGTTGACTGTATGTGGATGGTTTTATATTTGGTTTCTCTGTTCTGTTCTATGGGTCTATGTCTCTATTTTTGTGTCAATGCCATGCTGTTTGGGTCGCTATAGCTGGTAGTATAGCTTAAAATCTGATACAGTTATGCCTCCTGATTTGTTTCTTTTCCTTAAGGTTCATTTGGCTACCTGGGCTCTTTTCTGGTTCCAAACAAAGCATATAATTATTTTTTCTAGATCTGTGAAAAATGGCATTGATATTTTCATGATTGCATTAAATCTATAAAACACTTTATGCTGTTTCTTAAAAGCAGAGTGTGAAATCCCCATGTTAAAGATATTCTCCCTAAACTAGAAGGAAAGGCATCATCCTTATGCTCAAAGGTAAGAATTGGAAACATAATGAATTTTATACAGATTTTGTGTAAATAATCTTAATGTTTTAGCCTTACCACATAATTTAGTTGCTTCTTCACAATTATTAATAACTAATCTTTGTCTGATTAGGTAGACTGTAACAGCTTCTTCAAGTGTTTATTTCTTTATGAGGGTTCTGGGCCATGTAAAATTTGTATTATGCTTTTCTTCTGTTCATCTTTGTCATGTCAAATTAATAATAGAACCAAGCTTAGACTCTAAGATGATGAAGGTAGAGCTTTTCCACTCCTGAAATAAGATTTTATACCAATAGTGCTGGAACAAATGGTCATCTATATGCACAAAAATGAAAATCAATCTTTACCTCATGTCATATAAAAATTAATGTGGGATGGATTATATATCTAAATATAAAACATAAACCTTTAAATATTCATAAAGAAAACATGGAAAAAATTTTTTGTGATGCTAGGATAGGCAAATATTTATTAGTGCAAAAAAAACATGAAAAAATTAACAAATTGGACCTCATCAAAAGGTAAAATGTATATTCTTTGAAGAGACACTCAGAGAGTAAAGTTAAATATGTGCAAATCACAAATCTACTGATGGACTTAAATCTAGAAAATACTAAAAGCTCAATGCAAAGAAGATATAAATAAACAAATAAAAATGGACAAAAGATCTCAAAGGATACTTCACCAAAGAAGTGACACACAATGAAATATCACCTAACTCCTGTGAGAATGGCTCATATAAAAAAGTCCCAAAACAACAGATGCTGGTGCGGATGTGGAGAAAAAGGAACTCTTACACACTCTCGGTGGCACTGCAGATTAGTACAACCTCTATGGAAAATAGTATGGAGATACCTCAAAGAACTATAAAAGTAGACCTGCGATTTGATCCAGCAATTCTACTACTAGGTATTTACCCAAAGGAAAAAGAGTCATTTTATAAAAAAGGCACTTGAACTTGAATGTTTATTGCTGCACAATTCACAATTGCAAAGATGTGGCATCAACCCTAGTGCCCACCAATACATGAGTGGATTAATAAAATGTGGTAGATGCATATCATGTAGTACTATTCAGCCATAAAAAATGGTGATCTAGTATCCTTTGTAACAACTGGGATGGAACTGGTGAACATTCTTCTAAGTAAAGTGTTGCAAGAATGCAAAAACAAACACCACATGTACGCAATACTAAATTGGAACTAATCGATCAACACTTATATGCACATATCGAAGTAAAACTCAACAGAAATAATGCAGATGGGGAGGAGGAGGGGTAGGTAAATTTACAGCTAACAGGCACAGTGTACACTATCTGGGTGAATGGCACATTTACAACTTTGACTCAATCTTTACAAAAGCAAATTATGTAACCAAAACATGTGTACTCCTGTAATATTCCAAAATAATAAAAATGCAGTTCTCTCCCAGATGACTATAAAAGAAGTGGCACAAATAATAAATAAGCATATAAAAAATTCTACATATTAGTCACCATGGAAATGCAAATAAGAACCACATGAGCTACTTAGTACACATTTACCAGAATGGCTAAGTATAGGATATTTAAGTATTAGCAAGTGTTAGCAAGCATATGGATGAGTGGAATTCATATACATTGCTTGTGGTAATGAAAATAGCACAGATACTTAAGAAAATAGTTTGGCAGGTTTTTTTTAAGTGGCATCAAATATAAACTTACCATATGTCACAGCAATCCCACTCCTTGTTATTTACTTAAAATAAATGCATATGTGTACATAAAGGCCTATACACAAATGTATATTGTGGCTATATTCATAATCTTCAAAAGCTGTAGAAAATCCACATGTATATACTGTAATGACTGGTTAAGTATATTGTATTAGATACATACAATGCAATAGTTCTCAATAATAAAAAGAATGAATTACTGATGTGTGCAACAATAAAGAGCTAAAAATCAGAACCTCAGCTGCCTGATGAAGCTGAGTGTAGAAAAGAATTGACTTCATAGACACTCAGAGAAACTTTTTGAGATGATAGAGATATTCTGTATTTTGGCTGTAATTGTGTTTACATGATTATACTCACTTGTGAAGCACATAAAACTGAAAATATAAAAATGGTGGGCTTTCCTGTATGTAAGTTATGCCTCAATCTAACCAAAAAAATATCGGTAAGCACTATGCCAGGTAAATTTTGCAGGTAGTGTAAAATTTGAATCAGAAGAACAAGTGATAATTAATTGCAATAATTCAAGCACCAAGTAATTATAATCTAGATTTATCTTAAGCTAAAAATGGAGGAAAAGGGTCAAATTAAAGAATTTCAAAAATGAATCAATTTTATAATTGAGTATTGTCGGAAGCTGTCCCGAACACGGGAGAGTTGGGGTATGGCTGCTGCCCAGAACACTGGGGTCCTTGTGACGTAGCACTGGCCTTAGCTCGTATCTCTGACATTCTTACCCTTCCACTTAATTAGAGGGTGCTGGAGACAGTGCAGCT
>VBSM01000272.1:83092581-83141804 GCA_008086735.1 Cheirogaleus medius | reverse complement strand
AGCAATCTTAAGTAAAAAGAACAAACTGGGAGGCATCAGTTTTCCGGACTTCAAACTGTACTATAAAGCAATAATATTTAAATCAACCTGCTACTGGTACAAGAACAGAAGCATCGATATTTGGAATAGATCTTAGATACCAAAGATGAAACCATCAGTATACGGCAACCTAATTTTTGATAAAGTAGACAAAAATATACAATGGGGAAAAGATTCTCTCTTCAATAATTAGTGCTGGGAAAACTGGTTAGCTACATGCAGAAGAGTGAATCAGGATCCCCACTTCTCACCTCTCACAAAACTTCACTCAAGATGGATAACAGAATTAAACCTAAGGCATGAAACCTTAAGCAGCCTAGAAGAAGATGTGGGGAAAACCTTATCAGATATTGGTCTAGGCAAAGAATTTCTGAGGAAGACCCCTTAGGCAATTACTGCCGCATCAAAAATAAACAAATGAGATCTGATCAAATTAAAAAGTTTCTGCACAGCTAAGGAAACTATCATTAGAGCAAATATACAACACACAGAGTGGGAGAAAATATTTGCCCTCTACACTTCTGATAAAGGCCTAATAACAAGATTCTATCTAGAACTTAAAGGAATTAACAAGAAAAAATCAAACAACCTCATTAAAAAATGGGCAAGGTAAATGAACAGAAACTTCTCCAAAGAAGAAAGAATAATGCCCTGCAAACATATAAAAAAATGCTCAACATCTCTAATCATCAGAGAAATTCAAATCAAAACCACAATGAGATACCACCTAACCGCAGCGAGAATGGCCTGTATCAAGAAATCCCCAAAAACAAATGCTGGCGAGGATGTGGAGAGACAGGAACACTCTTACACTGCTGGTGGGACTGCAGATTAGTGCAAACTTTGTGGAAAAGAATTTGAAGATACCTCAAACAGCTAGAAATAGAAATACCATTCGACCCAGCAATAGCATTGTTGGGCATCTACCCAAAAGAGCATAAGACTTTCTATTATAAAGACATATGCACCTGAATGTTTATGGCAGCACAATTCACTATTGCATGGTCATGGAAACAACCCAAGTGCCCGTCAATTCATGAATGGATAATTAAAATTTGGTATAAGCTCATAATGGAATATTACTCAATTCTAAGAAACGACAGTGAGCTAACACCGTTTATGCTATCCTGGATTAAGCTTAAGCCCGTTATCCAAAGTGAGGCAACACAAGATCTGGAAAATGCGTTCCACATGTACTCGCCATCAAATTGGTACTGACTGATTAAACTATGATACTCAAATAGTTGTAGTGTTCACCAGGGAATGGGTGGGTGAGATCCACATCTTAGGAATGTGACGTACAATGTCGGGGGGAAGGGATTACCTCTAACCCTTCTTAGGGAGAGGCAAAGATATACAATGTAACCAAAATGTCAACAACAACAAAAAATCTTTTATCGGTGGTGGACTGGTGGGAGGAGGGAGGAGGAGAAAGGTGTATATTTGCATAATGGGTGAGGTGCGCACCACCTGAGGGTTGGACACGCTTGAAGCTCTGGCACGGCGGGGTGGGGGAGGGGTGCCAGGGGCAATATATGTATCCCTAACAATACTTGTACCCCTATAATAAGAGAAAATAAAAATAAATAAATGTCTGTAATAATCACACACACAAAAAAGAAAATACAAACTTATTACCAGAGAAAGTGGATTGGTCAAGATTGAGAATCTCTAAACAGTGGGATAATAATTGCAGTTAAGACCTTCAGACACCAACTATTCTTTCTAAATCATATTACCACTACAGTACACTGATCCTGAAAATTACTGAATCTAATGGAGTCCTAGCGTTCCCTGTGTATTAATTACTTCAGAGTTCAGATGAATTAACACATGCAGCAAAGCTTAGGTGGGCTTCATCTGCTTTTTATCTTTGTGAATCTGAGTCTAAAGCAAATGGTACTATTATGAAGAAATGCAAGTGGGAATTAGAAACTGGGAAGAAGTCTCAAATGTTTGCACAAATAGTTTGTTTTTGAGTAAACCCATGTCCCAGAAGATGGTATGATCATGAAGGCAACATGTCCTTGATGTATGGAGATCACATCTATATGCATGGAAATTGTCCAAATCAGTACTTTGCTCTGTTTCAGGGTAGAAGTCAGCCAATGCTCAAAAAAATTATAATGGCATGGTGTAAATTTGTTTTCTGTTTCAGTTATTTATTTCGCAGCCTAATAAAAATAAAGTAAAATATTACAATTAAAGTAAAAAAATTAAAACAATCAATATTGAAAGTCTTTCTATTTTGGGGATACTTCACTTAGCAGACAGCAAATTGGTTTCACTGATCAACACCTAAATGGACATATAAGAATAACATTTATCGGGTGTCGGACAGATGAGAGGCGACAGGAGTGGATGGGTATATACATACATAATGAGTGCGAGGCGCACCGTCTGGAGGATAGTCACTCTTGAAACTCTGACTCGAGGGGCAAGAGGGACAAGGGTAATATCTGTAACCTTAACATTTGTACCCCCATAATATGCTGAAATAAAAAGAAATATATTGAAAGTCTGGCTTTATGATGTCTTCTGTTAATCTCAGCACTATTTTGACTTCATGTGATTGTCTATATTTTATAACATATGTTCTTTGCTTTTTGCCATTTATTTTAGCTAAGTAGACTATAATTTTATTGTAGAAAAAATGTTAGCATTGTGAATTAAGTAAATACAACGGGTAATTTATTGTCTGAGTAGGATTTAATTCAGTAACATTTTTAAGAAATATTGATTGGGGATTTACTAATTTAAGCTATTTTTCTAAATGTTAAGCATAACAGAAGAAACATGACAAATGTCTTACATGTGAACTCTGAAAATATGAATTCCACTTTTTTATTTCAAGAAGTCTATTGATCTTTTTATCCTACTTACCATTTTCAAAATGAAATAGTTACATCTTAAATAAATTTTCTCTCAGAAATATTTTGTTAATATACAAAATGAAATTGAAATCATTGTCAACTAATGCATCTTAATTCTGTTAAAAATTTGACAGCTATAAAATACAAATGAATCTATCACTGCCTTTAACACATTTATATTTGATCTCAGGTTTCAAATGTATTCATTTAAACACATCAAGATTTTAGAATGATTTGGCTCTATTTTATAACAATAGCTTGCAATAATATAATTCTCTACGTGAAACTTCATATAACAAACATATGTTTGAAAAGATGATTATTTAGTGCAAAACAAAAATAATTTATCTTAGTTCCAAACCTTAGTTGGTTGGAGGTTGTGAAGCAAAGGCAGCTCTTTCATTACATGCATAATTTTTAACTTGATTTCTTTCATCGTGATCTAGTTTAGTAAATGTCAAACCAAGTAGATAATAAGATTATACTTTATAAGTTAAAGTGAACTTATCTATTATTATGTATTTGTTATTTGTAATGAAAAAACCCCACAAAGGTGGAGTTGTCAAAGTTCACTTCCAAAGGGTTTATGAAAGTTTTAATTACTTAACATGAATATTTCCACTACAGACCAGGCCAAACACTCAATAGCACATTATGTTCAACCACTTGGAAGAACTATAAAGATGAAGGGAGGGACGGAAACAGAAAGAGGAGACTAAAATATAATTATATTTTGGTAAATAATAAAACTTTTATGGTAATTCAAAGAATTTTCATTTAACTTTCAATGTATAGTATTGAAAATACTTTAGAAAATTATTTCTCTGTTATCTAATAGTTTAAAGAAATTGTTTTAGGCCAAAACTGAGTTCCGAATGTTGGTATTCTTCCTTTATAAATTTAAGCAACAGAAAATAAAAGTTCTGACATTATAATTTTGCATTACTGGTACAGCAATATTTTAAGAAGATTTTTATATTACTGCTCTAATATGTAATCTGATTTAGTAAGCAGATTCAGATTTTTATAAGTAGTATTAAATTTTCCACAAACTCTTTTAAAATAATGGAAATTAGAATTCCTTAGATCCATTTCATTGTTCTACACTTTCGTGATGCCCTTTCCAAATTTAATTCATGAACAAACTTAATTTTCACAATACTGTGAATGTTCCTGTAATCTCAGTTTCTAAATTTTTCAGCCAAGAATCATCTTATTTGTTAAAAACATTCGCTTAAATAATAAATTTAATATATTTCTCATTATTCTGGCATTGAAAATAATGTTATGTTTGCTTAAATACTTCAAAGACTGCCTCTGAAATGTTTAGGTCATTTGTGAGTACCATATGAATTCTTACCATTCAAATAGAATTTTAAGGAAAAACATTTGTATATTATGCACTTTATTTAGGTTTAGAAAGTATTTACATATCTGTCCACTTTTATCTTTTCTGTAATAATTTCATTTGAGAGAAAACTGAAATTTCAAATATTCATAAGGCCAATTATATTACATTTTATTTCTGTAATGCCCCATACATACTAAGATCGCATATATATAATGCTTTAATAATTAAAAGATAATTGAAAAAAAGCTTGTCTTCTGCCTCTTCATAGGATGACCTACCTGGAATGTATTTATATCTGACTCAGGTTATACAAAGATTTTAAAATATTTATTAAAATATAGTATTTATGAAAAAATAATAAACCTCACTAAAAGAGCATTCTGTCAAATAAATTGTGATTAATTCATCCCAAGTTATCTACACTGAGAAAACAATGGCAACTAAATAATGTTTTATTGCAAATTTACTTGTGTTAAACTCCAAATCTTATAATTATTTTAAATAGACAATTTGCAATACCAGAGATTTTAACTTTGGATGGACTTCACATTAGTAAGAGCTCTGTGTCAGAGATTTCACAAAAAATACAACTACAATGCTTAAAATTAAATTCCATTACTAATAGATATTAATGTAAATCTTCATGGATAGTATAAATCTACTTCTCATTGTACAAGTCACTACAATTAAAACACCAGTTTACCTTCCCTCACTTGCATATCATATTTAATATATTATTTAATAAATTTTAATAACATCCTGTGTAAGATAAGAAAGTTAGAACATTTATTAGGAAAGAAAGAATGAATTTTTTATTATAATTGTGTTCTTGAGCACAATCTAAGCTTTTACATTCAGACAGATATTTCAGACATGACTCAATGTGATATCCACTATCAATTTATTTTTTATACAATTCTTAATTTTAATTTCATCTACTTACTCACTATGACCTAAATCAATCCCTAAACTCCCCAACAATTGTCAACGTTTCAATTATTAAAAATTATGTCACAGGAGACCAAAAACACACTTCTGCAGTAACTTAAATGTTTCACACAAATGACAATTGATGTCTTGTTGCAACAATAAGTGCTGCATTTAAAGACACCTTGTAAATTTCAGGCACACTATTTCATTAAATGGTACCTATCCTCAATACTCAGTACTGAGTCTAACAGACAAAATACTTACTCAGTGGGCAAAACACAGAAAAAATGCATTAGAACAGTGTTACAGGAGCAAGGACAACTTAACACAGAAGTTATTACCACATTCTTGGGTGAAACTTCCAGATGAGTATCAAGGACCTAGATTCTGTTATTTCTGCCACTTATAGGATCTACAATGCACTTAACCATTCAATGGTACAGTTCCTCATGTAAGAGAAGTAACTCATAGAGGTAATTTAAAGAGGGTTCTTCCACAGTACAATTTTATGACTTCTGAAAATTCAGAGTTTTTTTACTAGCATAATGGTTTTTCCAATGTGTGATTAATTTAATTGAGCAGATTGATCTATACAGCTTTTAAATAATCAAAAATCTTGCTTAATTGACCACTAATGATGGCAGTAGCCTCAATTCAATAATTTAATAGTTAGTTGAACTGAATATTCAAATATGAGGCTACCTCAACTACATTTTTTAAAATACCAGGTTTGAATATAAAATAATCAGGAATAAATTTAACCAAATATGTGGAAGATCTATATAAACAAAACTATAAAACACTGATGAAATAAATTGAAGCGGACACAAGAAAATGGACAGATATTCCATGCTCATAAATTAGAAGAATTAATATTGTTAAAATGACAGTATTACTCAAATCTATTTATAGATCCAATGCAATCTTTATCAAAATATCAATGACATTCTCCCCAGAAATAGAAAAAAAAAATCATTCCTATAATTTTTATGAAACCACAAAAGACTCTAAATAGTCAAGTAATTCTGAGAAAAAAGAACAAAGCTGGAGGCATCAACATTTCTGATTTCAAAATATACAAAGTTATAGAATCCAAATTAACATGGTACTGGCATAAAAACAGAAACGTAGACCAACGGACCAGAATAGAGTACCCAGATATAACTCCATGCATTTACAGCCAACTGATTTTCAATAAAGGTTCCAAGAACATACAATGAAGAAAGAACAGTTTCCTCTTTAAGTGGTGCTGGGAAAATTGGATAACTAAATACAGAAAAATGAAATTAGACTGCTATCTCTTGCCATATGCAAAAATCAAATCAAAATGAATTAAAGACTTAAATCTAAGACCTGAAACTCTGAAACTACAAGAACAAAGTGTTGGGAAAATGCTTGAAGACATTTGTCTGGGCAAAGATTTTTTTTGCATGTGTAAGACTTCAAAAGCACAGTCAACAAAAGCAAAAATAGACAAATGGAATTACATCAAGCTAAAAAGCTTTTACACAGTAAAGGAAATAATCAACAAAGTGAAGAGGCAACTCACAGATTGGGAGAAAATATTGGCAAACTATCTATTTGGTAAGGGATTAATAACCAGAGTCTATAAGGAGCTGAAACAACTCAATAGCAAGAAAAATAAATAATTTGACTAAAAATGGGCAAAATATCTAAATAGACAGTTCCTAACAGAAGACATATAAATGGCCAATTGTATGAAAAAATACTCAACATCACTAATCATCAGAGAAATGCAAGTCAAAACCAAAACGAGATATCTTCTCACTCCAGTTAGAAAGGTTTTATCAAAAAGACCAGTAATAAGAGATGATTATGGGGATGAGGAGAAAAGGGAACTCTTAAGTACTATTGGTGTAAATTAGTGCAGCCACTATGGAAAACAGCACAGAGGTTTCTCAAAAAACTAAAAGTAGAACTAGCATATGACCTAGCAATTCCATTAGTGGATATATGTTCAAAAGAAAGGAAATCAATATACTGAAAAGGTATCTGCACTTCCATGTTTATTACAGAACTATTCACAACAGCCAAAATATGGGACCAACCGAAGTGTCCAGAAATGGATGAATGGATTAAAAATTGTGGTATATATGCACAATGGAATATTATTCAGTCATTATGAAAAAACAAATTCCTGTCATTTGCAGCAACACAGCTGAGACTGTATGTCATTATGTTAAGTGAAATAAGCCAAACACAGAAGGACAAACATTGCTTGTTCTCACTCATGTGTGGGAGCTAAAAAGTGGGCAAAAATAGAGAGTAGATTGGTGGTCCCTGAGGCCTGGAAGAGAAGGAAGGTGGGAGGGATGAAGACAGGTTGATTAATTGGTACAAATATATACTTAGATAAAAGCAATAAGACCAGGTGTTTGGCAGATTAGTAGGGTGACTATAGTTAACATTAATTGATTAAACATTTCAAAATAGCTAGAAAAGAATAATTAAGACATTCCTAGCTTAAAGAAAAAAATAAATATTTAAGGTTATAGATATTCCAGTTTTCCTGATCTGATTATATTAATGTATCAAATTATTAAATATACCACAAAAATATGTACAGCTATTACTTATCAATAAACAACAAATTAAATAATTTATTGATTTTTTTAAAAAGTAAAGCAGTATCTTACATATCTCTATTGGTTGTGGCTTAGAGCTTGATACATACTTAATAAAAGGCATAGTGTTGAACCTTCAGATATCTAATTCCCCCATTCATTAAACAAATATTCTTAAAAAAAAATGTCAGTTTTGATTTTATTAAATATCAGAAAACTCTCCATGCTAATTATGTTAAATATATTAGGTGATTAAAACTCATTGCTATTGGTGTCACAAATGTAGAAAGTTTTAAAAATTATCTAAGATGTGTCTCCATAACTTTTGGTACAACTAAAAATGTCATAATAAAAACTAGATAAGAAGAAATTCTGCTAATTCAAGTGAGGCACAATATTAGAAAAGAATCTCAGCCAAAAGAGAAGATTGACAGTAGCTATGTTGGAAAGAAAATGGAGCTGCCAAGAATATCTCAGTTAACACTGACATTCTTAGCAAAAGTATTTAAAGTATCTCAAATTTTTGTTCATATATGATGGGAAGTTAAAAATAAAGAGATGCCAAATAAGGCTCAGAATTGTAATTTACATATAAAAATGTAATGGGTTTAAAATATAATACTATCCATGTAATTAATTCAGAAACCAAATATAGCTGTAAAACTAAATGAAGCTTTTGTAAGCAATAAAACTTGCTTGTAATTTTAATTGACATGTAAAAGGCAGCATTTGCAAATTCCTCAGAGGAATCTTAGGATTTACTTTCAGAATGATATTAAATGGACATATTTGATTTATTTTCTTCAAATCTACATTTTGAACAAAGTTTTCATGAAGTCTGAAGAAAAAAGAATTAAAATAGCTGTATTAACTCAGGCAACAGCTACGTCAGTTTCCTGGCAAGGAACACAGGGTTCTGAAAACATATGAGGTAATGTTTAGAACCAAGTACAGAAAAGTACAGAAATACTGGAAGTAAAACCAACTTGATTAAGACAATCTCTAAATAATGTCATACGGAACTCCATATTAATGGAAGTACAATATTCCAATGCTCTATAATTCAAATCATAGAAAAGACCTAGGAATCCATGATCATTTTATGAATGACCGAAGGACAACTCAGAAGATCAGGCACATTATTTAAAGTCACTACATAATTAACACAGAGTCCAAACTATACCTCAAGGCTTCCAAACCCTAGCCTAACTTTCTTTTTTTATTTGTCCTGTCTCATTTTTTTAAAGACATGGTATCTAAAGAATGTTTATTTACAAATTGCTAAACCCTTTAAAGCATGTTTTCTTTGGTAAACCAAAGAAAATAATAGTGATTTCATCTCAAGCTATTATTTCCTTTTACAAAAGTACCAAAAGAAATATTTCTCTCATATTTCATGAAAAATATTCAATTTATAAAATATGAATTAAAATGAGTTGTAATTATATCACTGTATACCTGATATTTAGAATAAATATGGCACCTCAAATGTGCCTGAAAATTCTTTGCAAAAAAACAGGAAAAGTTTGAATCGTTGGGTTGGTGAAATAATGTTTATATTGCTCACCACACCTCTCCTAAAATATCAGGACCAAAGAATGCATTTTAAACTGTGCTAATGCAAATAGACTTCCCTTGGATAAGTAAATGAAGATAGATAAAGTCATTAAAATACCACCTCATCTTTCTTATTTCCCAAGAATATTAGACTTATCACAAGACTACCCTGTTTGTTCAAATTCTATTGCTCTCCTCTACTTCAATGGTTTTCAAACATTAGTTTCATCAGAATCACCTGGTCAAAACCAAATTAACCCAAACAGAGAGTTTCAGATGCAGTAAATATATGATGTGCCTTAATAATTAGCATTTCTTTTGTAACCATTTTTTTAATTTCAATATATTTAGGGTGTATAAAGGCAGTTTTGCATGTGAATATACTGTATAGCAGTGAAATCTGGGCTTTATTGTACCCATCACCTGAATAGTGCACATTGTACATTGGTACTACTGGTACTGGTGATCTGAAAAACACATTTTGAGAACCCCTGCTGTACTCTATTTGTATTTTTGTTATTTTAATTTGTATTTTTATTTACATTACTTGTGTTTTAATTTATATTATTTGTATTTTAATTGACATTATTATGTAAAATGAATCATTAATGTACTTCTCTATTGACATTTTCATAGATTTATTGAATTTATGTCTAAGTGATACATGTATACATTAATATATATGGTCTTATTTGGAGGTGAACTACATAAGTTACTCAAAAATCTTAATGGTAAATAGAAAAATTAGTTGGGTGTGGTGGCACATGCCTATAGTCCCAGCTACTCAAGAAGCTGAGGCAGGAAGGTTGCTTGAGCCCAGGAGTTTGAAGTTGTAGTGAGCTGTGATGAGGCCACTGCACTGGACAATAGAGTGAGACCTTTCTAAAAAAAAAAATCAATGTTTTTTTTTTCATTTCTGATTCAATATTTCTTAGTCCAAGATTCCTAAAAATAGTGTCTGTTCTTTTTTAGAATTGCTAAAAACTTGATTATATTTATATAACATATTTTGCTTTTATATTCTAATATGGATGGAAAATAACAGGTATATTATATTACTATCATAAGCAATGCATGACCAGAGCTTTTTGTTTTGCATGATACATCCATAGGCCACCTGTTCTCATGTATATAGGAGGAATCCCACTTCTAGAAAAAATCAACTTGTTTTTGTTTTCTGCTTCGGGGGAAACAGAAGAAACTTGCTTAGTCAGAAAATGTGGGAAGTTAACACTGAGGAATTACCCTCTGCTAGCAAAGAACTGAATAAATGACCCAAGTCTAGTCTGGAGGGAGCAATTCTGAAGTACAGTCTCCATGTTTCCTCAGTTGGACACTAATAGAATTTAGCTGTAGTTGTTCAGCAAGCTAACCAGCTCCATGAAACACACTTTACTTCTTTGTTCTTCTTCTCTGCTATACTTTTCTCACTGATTTTCTTCAGATTTCTTGGATCATTTCTCAAGTAAATCAGCTTCACTCAAGTCCTTGTCATAGGCTTTCAGAGAAATCAAATGATCACACACTGTTATGACAGACATTCCTTCCTACATATGTTTCCCCAGTGAATTTATGTTGGATCGATGGTGGTAGGTTATGAATACCATCAATGTGAAATGTTGAATTATTGTACACAATTCCTAACTCCTCCCTATAATAGAATTATATACTCATGCCAGCAGTCCATGTGACTTTGCAGTGCCTTCCACTACCATATGTTCCAGTAGGATCACTGTTCCTGAATCAGCACTGCACAGTTTAATTATTACATCTTTATAATAATTCTCAAAATCAGGTAAACAAGCTTCCTTCCTCCACCCCCACCCTATGGAATATCTTTTACAAAATAATTTCAGCAATTCATTAACTTTTATTATTACATACTTATTTTAGAATAAGTTTTCCAGGATCCTTTTAAAATTCTGCTCATCTATTCAATTGCATTGAGTTTTATAATAATTTAGGGGAAGTATACATGTCTATAATATCAGTCTCAACACAAATATAATAATGTTTTCCGTGTATTTAAATCTTTCAAAAATAATATTTAATGGAGTTTTTAAATGCCAGCCAAGCCCCTATAGACTCTCTACACCAAGCAAAGGCCTTTGCATTAGCTGTAAATGTTCTCACCACTAGAAACAGACCCCAGCATACTTTTACCCAGTAAATTCCTACTCTTTATGAAGTCTTCATTTTGAGCCTTATTTCTTCAGGGATACCTTTCTTTATCAAATTGACTATATAAAATGTCTCTTTTTATATTAATAGACATATTCATAACTCCTACTTTCTAGACTTACCATATTACTTTTATAAACTGCATACAATTGATTTGATTATTTGATTAATGCCTGCTCATTAGATTCATGGATTCATTTGATCATGTTGAATAAATAAATAAAATTTAGTTTGGAAATTCCCCTATAATATATATTGTCTATATGCTTGTAGTTATAATGATTATGGCAGGGTTGATTTTTTTTTTTTTTTTTTTTGAGGCGTGTTGACCTGGTTCTTTGGCTTCTGATTTGGAAGAATCTCAAGCCAGGCCAATGTGATGGAATGCTGACACACACATAGCATTTCCACACAAACAACTTATATTGCAAGCTTTGTAGCACAGAAAAAGACAGCAAAAGGCTGTTTCCTGAGGGGAAACGAGTCTATCTCTGTGAGTGGAGAAGATGCTGGGGTCTTACCACACCTCTACTTTTGAGCCTACACTTTATGATATGTGAAATGGTGGGTGGAATGCTCATTATTTTCCTGAGAAAATAGTGGAGAATTTCTAGAACTAAAGGCTCTTCCCAATTTTATCCTTATAGGGTAACTTCCAACGGTTGCCATGACAATTGTAAGCTGTCATGGCCCTGAACAGGTGTGATTTTTACTGTGTTAATGTATGTTAATGGGAAAAAGGCCACCTTTGGACATTACCTCCTAGTCTCTGTGCATGCTCCTGGCCAGGAAAAGTCCCTAACCACAAGTTCCTGCCATTACAGGTTGGGTTCCAAATGGTAATTGGCCTCTTCATTTTTGCCCCCTTCTCTTTTCCTGTGGCTAGGGCTGCCAACCTGTACTTTTTCCTAACAATTACATGCATACAACAAAAGAAAGATAACATCACCTAACCAATAAACATTTTAATCCCTATTTAGTACAGTAGTCTTAAATTAGCATTTATCATTTTTAATAAGAAAGCTTGTACTAATTTTATTCACATTTAGAAATGATTTTTTATAATAAACCCAGAGTAAGTAGCTTTGTTATTTGTATACATGGGAAGAGATGTATGCCTACAACTAAATAGCCCTCTCTCTTCTCCATGTTCCCCAAAACTTCTTTAATATGTCATCTACCTTTACTGCCTTCCTTTTTTTGCCTTTAATTCCTTTAAATACTGCAAGATATGACTATCTTTCCTCTACTATGAAATATTGCAGACATACAATAATAGATTTGGGGAACTGGAGCATGGTAAATAGTTGGGTCATCTTTCCCCCATTTTATGAATAAGATAACAGAAATCCATGAAGGTACACAACCCAGTCAAGGTAGCATGGGTAATTTTTGCTGTAGGCAGAAGTAGAGCCTCTCCTGATCACACTAAATCATGCCAGTTCACCAGGATCTCAATAACCTTCGGGCCAAAAGCATAGTGTTCTACTTAGTTTTTATCTTTCGGTCATTTAATCAGCCTTTGGCTCACATGGCCACATAAGGTTTCTCGAATTCTGATACTTCAGCTTCTCTACATGGTAGTAGCCAGAAAACACAGCTATATTCTTCTGTTTGTGTTTGTACATGAGTGTGTGTGTGCCTGTGTGTGTGTGTGTGTGTCTCTTTTAAAAATTTTTATTGGTGACTGATTTCACAGCTTCACTAGTTTTCCTTCAAAAATCATGGTATATCTGTGGCTCTCTTTCCACATGTATTTGCTGTACGATCTCATTCATTTCCATGAACATCAGATAGTGAATATGAAATATATATCTCAAGCTACTTTGTTCATTAAATACTTTACAATTAATCTGTAAGAGTCTTGGAGTTGTACCACTGACATACTGTGGTACAGTTGAGCATAGTGTTATGGCAGGTTAAAAAATACTTATTATTTGAACATAAAAAGATGTATCAATGGGGGTAAAACAGATCATCTTTACACAATTTAGTATTTTTAAATGCTCATGTATTTTTAATATAAATCACTTTTATATTCAGTTTTAATTCCATTCTCTTTTCTCCCTCAGGAATTCATCTAGCACATTCTTATAAAACTTAGCATAATGTTGCAGATTAGTGAGGATAAAGTCTCCTTCAATAAGCTAAAAATGAAAAACAAATTGCTATATTCACTACAACTTTTAAAAAATATGTATAACTATAAAGATGAGATGCATTTAGCATTGAGTTTTATGCACCTAAATTGGGAAGACTTCTACCTGAACTGACTAAATCCACTTTCAAACCTTCACAATGAAGCCTTTATATGAGTATTTTAGATTCTAGTGGCAAGCAGGAAGGTTTAGCACGAAGTAAAGCTGGTCATATATTCTTGCCAGAGGAATAATCCCCTTCTATTAGAAAACAGAGCCTGTTTAAAAGCATGTTAATTTCGAAAGGCACAGAGAATAGGAGGAGAAAATGAAAACTCCACCTTGCTAAACAGATAATTCAAATAAACAACAGTGGTACATGGGGATTCAGATATTGCAATCAAGCCTTCTTAGTACTCTAAGGGTCATGATTCTAGAATTAATCTGACTTTATGTCTATTAGACCTCCAAATTCTCTCTCAAAAATCAGTGCTGTGAAGAGGTAGATATTCCAGTTTATAAAATATAATCACAAGAACATATGTTGACTACTTATTATGTGCCAGACATTAAAATATAATTTAGATATTATCTTAGTCCATCCTGGCCTCTATAACAAAATACCTTTGACTGGATGATTTATAAAAAACATAAATTTATTGCTCACAGTTCTGGAGAATGAGAAGCCCGAGATCTAGGCCCCAGCAGACTCGATATGTGGTGAGGGCTTGTTACTCACAGATGGTGCCTTCTGTATTCTCACATGCTAGAAGGGCAAAGACACTCCTATACACTTTTTTATAGGGTACTAATTCCATTCCTGAGGGCAGTGTCCTCATAACTTAATTATCTGGCAAAAGACTCTACGTCTTAATACTATTACATTGGCTATTAGGTTTCTAATATTTAAACCCAGAAATCTGGTTCAGAGATGATGTTCTTAAACATTATGCAATCATGTCTTTGTTTATAAGTTCCATGTTGTTTAATCTTCACAATAACTTGTCACAGTAAATAATTATACTGAATTCATTATCTAAATGAGGACTCTGAGAATTAAAGAAGTTCAATTACTGTCAATTACTGAGCACATATATATAAAATCTGAAACAGGTCCTTAGAGTTGTCTAAATTTATATCCTATTTAACAGCTATTAAATAAATGAAATGAACTCTCTGTTATACAATATATTATATCTTATAGAAAGTGGTCTCATTAATGGTCATAAAAGCACAATGATTTCATTAATTTTTACATATTTTCAAAATACAATGTGTCATCATTGTTCATACTGATATATGCATTTTTGTGTTTGAAAACAAGGCTCACAGGTGATATTTTTAAAGATTTCTCCATATGGAACAATACAGGTGATCTTAAACAGAGTGTCACTTAACAAAGAAAACAGATGAAAATTTAAACCTTTTATTAGCACCCTTCATTAATTTGCATTTACTTTTACAAAGATTATAGAGTTACAAAAGATTATAGTAGTAAAGAGGGCACTAAATTTAGTAATTGAGTATTATAATTCCTAGATATTGTCTAAATTTTAATGATACTACAGGATTATCAAATATAAAATTATTTTTCAGTGTGCTAAGCACAACGTTGACTTTCTTAATCACTCAGAGAAAATTGTTTAAAGCCCAGAGTCTTTTGCTCATCTCTATCCTGAAGCATGAAAATTTTGGGAAAAAATAATAGCATTAGGGACTACATTAAATTTTAATGAAGTGTTAGGAATTTTTGAGCATAGATATGCTTTGAAGTAAAGATTTTTCACATGTAGCATATTTCTACAAAATCAAGATTAAACCATTCTTTGATGTTCCAGATGTTTATAGTTTCAGGAACTTCCTTAGATATGATATAGGATAACTTAAGTAATTATAAAATATTATTAAAAATTCTAAGGTCCCAAAATATTCTCAAATTTAAGTATATCTTCCACTTAGAGACAAAAAACAGACAACTTTTCTATGTTTTGTATTCAATCTAGTTATTGCTGAAGAAAAATATAAGAGTTATTGCTGGCAGAAAAGTACATAATTAACTGTGTGAACTTAGTTTACTAAGTGATGTCAGAAGATATAGCAACAGCTATAACAGAAACATTATATACACAATGAACAGGGAAATTAATAAGCAATCTTTTTTATTTTAAAAAGCATTTCACTGTATATAAGTTATATTTAGTATTAGCATTCCTGACTAATTATTTGTATTCCCACCTACAGTTAATTTTAGTCTTAATTGTATTTTTTATGTTTTATTTGTTTTCTAAAATATTTTACTATGAAAGCTGCTATACATACAGAAAATAAAAAATAATAAATCATTCTGTAACACTACCACTTCTACAATTGTTAATCTTTAAGTGTTTGTTTTATGGTATATTTTTCTATTCATCCTTCGAACATCTTATTTTTAATGTGTTTCACATACTTTATTCCCAAATACTACAGAATACATACATTAATTTGAGTTTCATGTTTTGGGGGAAGTAAAATTTACATGCAGTGATATTCACAAAACTTAAGTGAATCTCAATATAATTTGAAGGTATCTTAGTATTTCTTGTTTCTGCTCTAAGTTTTGCATCCTTATCCTACACCAGATGTCCCTGTTTCACTATAATTCATATGTTCTAAATAGCAGAAATCACAAAGAATCCTGTTTTCCCCCAGCCCTTAGCCAATATGCTGCTTATTCTCATCAGGATATTAATATGTCATTTAGCTTTGTACTAGGCTGTTCTCCTAACAAAGATATTGAACCAAAGCAGGCAGCCATCAACATTTAGTAGTAGCAGAGGCAAATAGAAACAAACACAAAAATGCCAAAGCATAAGATAATTAATCCCTAAATGAAAGGTCATTTATAATTAGGGTATACAAAAGTGACATTATTAAAATTAATAATCAGGACCTCATACAGGATCTATTTTCCTGACAAAAGGTAGGCTACATGTACCTCAGTTGTATTATTATATGTTATTAAAGGCAGTGTTGTTAGCCTAAAGGCATGGTACATTACTAATGTGAAATGTTGCCTGAGGTTTACAAATGATAACATTTGATTTTAAACAGGCCACCCTAAAAAATCAATTACCTCTGCTCTAAGTAAATTCTTATTGGCTTTATAAATAATTTAAACTAAAGGCTATATAGTACCAGAATGTTTTCATCGAACTCAGAAGAATTTTGTCATTCTAGTGTTATGTCTTCACCAAAGGGCATTATTCATAAAATTAAAAAGTGACTTAAATATATTGCATAAAATCTTATTGTTTACAAAATATGAGGTCTCTTTAATTTTCTAGAAAGTCTTATATTCAGACAATTTTAACATATTTTAAGGGCCAAATCACCCCATTTCAAATTCTGTCAATAGGTTAATTGTTTCTAAAGTAGCTCACAATACATATGAAAAACATTTCTATCACACTTTGTTTAAAAATGTATTCCAAGAATGGAAAAACAAGTACCGCATGTACTCGCCATCAAATTGGAATTAACGGATCAACACTAAGGTGCTCACGTATTCACTGGGTGCGGGTCAGGTGGAGGGGGCTGGGGTGAGTAAATTCACAACTAATAGATGCAGAGTGCACTGTATGGGGGAAGGACATGCTGGTAGTCCTGGCTTGGGCAAGGCAAAGGCATTATATGTAACCATAATGTTTGTACCCCCATAATATTCTAAAATGAAAAAAAGAAAAAAAAAAAAGAAAAACCATCACCACAATCAAGATACAAAACACTTTCTTGGCTCCAAATAACTCCTCCCAGTTGCCCATTTTGTAGTCAGTTGTAGTCAGCTTCTCCCCCAACCTGCACCCTCTGTCAAGCACTGATCTGTTTTCTGTCCTTATCATTTTGTCTTACTTAGAATGTCATGTAAATAGCATCACGCAGTATGTAACATTTGAGTCTGGCTTCTTTCACTTAGCATAATAAATATGACATTCATCCAAAAAATGTATTCCAAGATATCAGAGTGAAACAAACTCTTGGTGAATAATAAATAGTGTTAGAAGAAACTATAAATTGCTTATATGTGCATTATATTGTACAAAATTAACAATTATTGAAGAAATGGTAGTTTTATCGTATATTCACTGATTCCTTTTTATTTTCTGTACATTTAGAATTTTTCAGAGTAAAATATTTTGGAAAAAAACATAAAAGGTACACTTAAGACTAAAATTAACTACATAGTGATATAAGTATGATAATTCATCTTTACACATTGTCATCAGTTGAATGATACCAAGAGAGTATAGGCAAGTGCCATGTACAAATAAAGTGCTTAACTTACATAATTTTTTAATCCCAAAGGAGAGTGTCATCAGTACTTAGAAGTTAAATGCTTGGCATTTTATGCATTCTAATTATTCACAACCATTTTCTTCTATAGTCTTTCACTTTTCATCATAGTACAAAAAAAAAAGATTGAAAATACTAAAAGTATATCAGATAACCAGACCCTGAGACTGGGCTCTAGTGTTCAGTTGCATGTGAATTTGTAATAGCCCAGTATATTAGGTAAGCAGTGTCTTTCCCAGTTACAATACATAGATGTAATAAATTCTAAAAGCAATTATTTTACTCCTTCTATGAAACTCTCACATTTCAAAACTATAAAAATCAAACATTTGAATCTTGTCAAATGATACCATAATTTGTGGGACAAATTCTTTATTGTTTATTACCTTTTTTCCATAAAATAATAAAATGGAATATTCACTAATAACGAGTTGAAAAGGAATGTGTTCTTTCAGAACATGCCCCAGCAAAGCCATTTAAACTAAATACTATCTAAAACTGTGCAATAACCTTTTTCCTTTTAACTTCACTATGTTTATTCAGCAGTGGTCTTATAGGCAATGTGGCATTTCGTTTTTAGGGAACAATAAGAAAAGCTGTAGCAGGTGAAGTCATATATGTTAACAGAAACTTTGAAATATACCAGAAATAAAAATTCATTCCTTTATCCTGAAAATAGTCTGTTGATCTAGTTTGTAAATGGATTTTGTAGTAAGTGCCAAGGTAAACTGCCCTGCCCCAGAAGTTGATTTATTCATGAACCAAATCTAGAGATATGGGCTTGCCCAATTCAGCCTGGGAAGAAGAGCACACATCAAGGTGGACCTGGCATTTGCCTATGGGTTGGGCATTCAGACAACAGTCTGCCCTTAAACATCATTTCTTCTCTATTCTATCTCTTTTGATAAAACTCTTTATGATTTTAACTTTTTAAAAGCATTCTTCAATTATTTTAATTGACAAATAATTATGTTATAGTTCTCCTGGTAATATTTGTGAGCCAAAAGGTCCAGTATGAAGGTATTGGTTTGCAAATAACAAGGCAGAAGGACATGTAATTAATAATTCATCAAATCACTCTGTAGACAACTGAATGGCTCAAAAATCCTGACTCTACCACTTGCTACCAGGTTACTTTAAAGAGCTTCCCAATTTTCTTTTTGTAACACAAACAAAATTATAGGACATACCTCATAGAATCATTGTGAGAGGTAAGTAAAATATTACATTAATATTTTAAATGTTTAGGATAGAGCCAGGTTCATATTATGCACTGATTCCTTATTATTTCATGGAGTTAAGAGATTCTGAAAAGAAAAATGTAAATGATAACTGAGAAAAAACAGCTAAATTATAATTTTATATAAGGCTGAAACTGTGTATCAGCTTTGTCTTTGGGTATGTAATTTTATGTCTTTTCTTTTTTTCCTGTCTGCAGAACTTGTAGTAGAGACCGTGTTTATGTCTCTTACAAGATAATTTTTGAAAAGTATGCCTTAAGTTTAGAATAGGACCTATAGCTTTTTTAGACCTTAAGCTAAGGTCATGACCCAAATCTAGAGATATTGGCTTGTCTTGCCTGGGAAGACTCTGAAAACTTACATAAGGCTTCAGGAACAAGCAAAAGTGACCTAAGTATGGATTAGCTGATTGGCAAATAGATTAATAAAAGTATTTATTTATCCAAAAACAAACATTTAGAGTCTTGTCCTCTAAGAGCTTATGTTCTAATGAGAGCCAGAAAAAAAGCAAATATTAGAAAGTAATATGATATTGCTATGATGGAGGACTTCATAAAATAATCTGACAACATATAAAAAGTCACCTGACTGAATCACGTGCAGTCAGGAAGAGAGGTGCTGAAGGGTGAACCATTGTTAACTACATGGAATGTGAAAGAAAGAAAACCTAGGAGGCAGGGGAACAGCATATGTAAAGGCAGAAAAAATGTAGTATAAGTGGCAAATAAAGTGCAAGATTAAACATTAAGCTGGAGGAATAGACATAGATCATGAAATTAAAAAAAATTAAAATTCAGGCTATGACCACACAATGATTAAATGGAGAAGTGATGAGTATAGTAAGTATGAAGAGAGACTTCTACAGATACTCAGTTGCAGAGATCTATATAAGAGTGGCTCTTAACATGAGATTTGGCATAAAGAGGAGAGTCTGCATGGGAGAGTCAAGATTATACATATTTTTGTATAAATAGAAGAGCTGGAAACAGTAAAACTATGACCAAACTTGTTTGTAAATTTTTTATCCAAAGCATCCATATTACTTTTGACAGATGGAACAGAAACTTGGAAACCAGAGACTTATAAACAAAATAGCATTAAATATCAAAATGGAACTTCTACCAAACAAAATGCCTCAGCATAAATGTTAACTACAAAAAAAAAAAAAGAAAGAAAAGAAACAATCAAGTCCTATAGTATTACATGTAGGTAGTGGAATGGTAAAAGATCAGCAAGAAGGATAAGCACAGAGCAGATTTTTTTTTTTTTGCCAAGCTAAATAGGACAATATTCTTCAAGCAATTAGGAAAGATTTCAAGTTTATAAAAAAGAATTATTCATGATATCAATTGCCTCAAAAAAGATCTCTCTGGAAGCACTATAGAAGACTTAGAATAGGCATTGAGACCAGTTTTGTAGCTGTGCCATGATACTGGTGAGAACACTGTTCTGAATCACAAAGCACTGCTCAGTTTCTAGAGATGGTAAGAAGGAATCGATTATATTACAGTCAAACCTTTAGGCTTTTTGAATTGTGTGTGACCCTCTGCCCTAATCTCCACATGGGTTTACTGCCACTGATATTCATGTGTGCATTTTTATTTGTAATTAAAGAAATAGAACGGAACAAAAGTAATTCAGTTGACCCCATGGTCAGGAGGAAGGATGATGACAATTAAGGGGATGGCATGATTTGTGAGTCCACGAAGATTAGACCCTGTGGGAAGGCCAGATTCTTCTATTGCTTTTTCATTAATTATTTCAGAAACGGTTTCTTTGAGGCCCAGGTGTATAAAAACAGTATGTAGTAGATAAGTGGAAAATGAGGCTAGTTAGCATCCACAAAATAGGTCATCTTGTCTATTTGATTATTTAGAGACTCCCCTCGAGTCGATATCCTTTAGTAAGCAGTCATGTGGAACACACACGTCTGCACATTTCAGCCCATTCTAAAATACTCACTCATAAACCTCTTCTCCATATATATTTGTTATCAATCTCTCTCCATAACCATTTTGCAGAGGCTCAGTCTCCCATTAATGAGCATTTAAACCATCTTAGGTCTGAAAAGTGGGTAAAAGACCAGTAACTTTCCATTTTGGCCATGCAAGTCAGGTTTTTGACCACTAGCCTAGAGGTTTTCCTATTACAAATCAAGTAATATTTTATTCCATTATTATAGATTTTATTCCTAGGTAAATAATGTCTCTCTCTCTCTCTCTCTCTCTCTCTCTCTCTCATTCTCTCTTTCTTTCTCTCTCTCTCTCTTTCTCTCTCTCTCTCTCACACACACACACACACACACAGACACACTCTTGCTTGTTTACTCTCTCTCTTTCTTTCTTCCTTCTCATCTCTTTAAAATCTTTGACACTATGTAGGACAAGAAGCATATTCTCAATAAAATGCCCATTACTGTACTTTTATTCTATACCTCACTGGGCATAGCACTGTATGTAAAGAAGCCAATCATGAAGAATATAAAAGTATCTGTAATTCCACTTGATCTTCATTTATAGAAATTTTTACAGAAACTATCATCTTATTGAAAAGGCAAATAATGAAATGAGATGTTGTCACTATGAGACAACATGGCTACCAGCTTACAGGTGAGGAACCACAAATTACACTTGAGGTTGAAATCTCAAGCTTAAAACATCAAAGAAAAGGAAAGATTAAGGTGATCAAACCTTAAATTAAAGATTCTCCCAATTTCTTGCATAATACCTAGATATCAAGTCACCTAATTTGAGGTTGATCATCTGTTGTGGATTGTCATTACAAAAAAAAAAGTATTAAAAATGGACAAGTTTTAATCTGATTGAGTCTGATATGCTTAAGGAGAAGGTGGCCAGAGTGGGGACATTTTGGAAATTTAAAAAATTGAGTGAAAATTAATAAAATAATAGAAGTCAAAACCTAAAGCATTGAAAGGAAAGAACAAAATGTGAAGACTTTCTCTAGAAAGATGTTCTCTTTGCTCATGGATGTAGTGGCTTTCTATGGTGATTACACAAGGAGAACTTAGAGCTAGAGATTATGTATGATGTAGCCACTTAGTAGATTTACTTTAATTAATTATTTACAAGTGTGTATAAGGTGAAAAACAAAATTCCAGAAAAACTGAAGAGTGTAACCAGGAAAATTAATCATCTTTCTTCTAGGGTTTTCCTTTTTGTATAGAAATTAGAGTAAAATATTCATTAAGTCAAGTTTTGTAGCTGAAAAAAAAAAAGAGTCATGCTACTTATGACTTAGTGGGTACAACTGTTCTCCTGACAATTTCCCTTGTAATTTTGTTAGAAGCTAAAAAGCAGATAATCATTATCTTTGAATATAAACACTAGCATTAAAGTCAGCAGAGCTCTTAAAGAAAATAAATTGAAATGCCTCATTTACAGTTTGTATATAAAACATAATTCTCCTCCAAAATTATAGAAATAAATGAGTTAACTTCAAAATTTTTTTCTAGGGTTATCATTAAAGGTTGCTTGAGAGAAAAAGATGCATATAAATTTTACTTTTTAAATTAGAATAAAACACACAAATATAGAAAGTTCGATTAATATAAATTTTTCATTATTGATTATTTAATGAGTAAATAGACAATTATGATAGTTGAAGCTAAACTGAAAAAGCATGGAGATAATTTTCAATACGGAGAATAAACAGGCATTTTCCTGCTTGGTTCAAAGTAAACACTGGAGAAAGTCACCAGTATTAAGCAAAGCTGGGATTCAATCTGTGTTCAAAGTGTCTGACTTGATTAAGTCAGAAGCCAGATGGTTTGTCCAGGAAAAAACACAATATTTTAAAAATTAGGCCTACTGGGTCTTTGGTTGTTTTATTGAGCTACAAGGAGATGAAGTGAGGGAGGAGTGTTTTTCTCCTCAAACTTCAGTCTCTGGAATTTTATTTGCTATTTAGCAAGATGGCTTAACAGAGTTGCATTCTGCATTGCTAGTGAATTCTGCCATTCAGCAAATGAAGACTCCATTCTCTCTGGGAGATTTGCCACTGGTCTTTTAAAAACAGCTGTCCCAGAGCTAACAAGACATTGTGACAATATAATAAATAGAGAGGGCCATATTATCCTTAGCTCTTCAGTTTTCTTCAAGAAAGTGTTTACACAATCATCTTATTACATAGTTGATCTCCAGTAGATGAAAGAAGATGCCTCATGGAGTGCTTCCCTTTTAATAAAACAGGTGGAAGAAAGTCCCATTCAACTGAAAAATATAAGTATCTGCACATAGTCTTTCCATATATTTAATTTTGTGTCTTTGACTTTCCCCATAGAAATAAAATAAAGACCATTATTACAACCAGTAATGAAAGCTTTCGCTATGACAGGGGTGAACACAGATTCAAATACGCAAAGTAGACACAACTAAGAAGCTGTAAGAACTTTGTTTAAAGAAACACTGCCTAGGAATTTTTCCATGCCCAGTTCACAAATAGGAATCTAACTCAGTTTAAGAAAAAAAAATAATTAAAATGGAAACATTCCAGAAGCAGTCCAGATTATAGAGTCTGAGGCCCCAGTTGACGACAAAAAATACTCAAGATGCTGTAGTAAATGCTCCTATTTACAAATAACCCACCAAATTGACTTTGTATTATAATTGCCCTGCCTTATCTAAAGACAAGATCAAGGTGCAATAACTCACAGTAGTTTAGAAACCTTGAGGTTCATAAAGGTATATTGCAGGAAAACATTTCATGCCCTCTACCCCTGCCTCAAATCCGATTTATGTAGATAACAAGATATTTCAAAAAATTATTCATGTGTAGATTAGCTCATTACTTTTCTGATATATAATCAGATCAGTTGTGTAGGTTTTCAATAAGTTTGAAATGACACACTGATAGTTCATACGTGCATAGCTCTTTCTAAAATTGGAAATTACTTTTATGTCTGGCATTTTCACAAATTTAAAGTTAGACTACTTGCACAATTTTCTAGTAGCAGATATAGAAAAATCAGATCTTTGGATAAGTAAAGGTCAGGGACAAGGTTAATGGAACTAAATATAGGCAAAGAAGTACCAGAGTCTGAGGGACATTGGCACTTAGCACCAATGAGAAGTTAATAAAGTATAGTGAATTAAATTAAACAGTAGACTTTGAAAGGGAATGAGGTATCTGTCTTGTACCGACAATGTCCTACGAAGCAGGCCCTTTTTTGGTGGTCTGCCAGGAGTGGTACTCAAAATACCACGGGAACAAACAATCAGAATGGACACAGTGTGCAGTACCAAAGTAGAGGTCTCAGAGAAAGGGCAAGGGTGGGAGTGTGTGCTCACTGGGCTCAGGGAAACACTTATTTAACATTCAGCATACTGATTTTCCAACATTTAGAAAACTTATAGTGATACCATAGCATACCAGCTAAATAGCAGTAATTCCTGTACTATCCTCCTGTACACCAGATAAACCTAAATTATGGGAAAGTTTACAAGATATCTGACCCATACACTTTAAAATATCAGAAGTAATTGAGAAAGTTCCTTTGACTTTGTGAAGCAAAGTGCAGTAGAAAGCATTCAGGGACTTGTCACCAGAATGTGCCCAGAAAATGCCTGTCTTGATCTCTAGGCTGCCTGATGTTACCGGTGGAAATTTCTTCTTACTCTTTGGTCTTTTGAAGTAGAAATTGATGTCTAGTCATACTCTCCTATCCACACAGATTTATTGGGCTTTGGTATTTACCTTCTTTCTTTATCCAAGGCCTCAGACCTTTTTCTCTCCTTCCTCTTGGTCAGGGCCTCCTTGGCTGTCCATGTCCTGGTCCACAAGTTGTCAACATCTGCTCTTTTGTAGAAGATGCTTTTCTCTCAACCATTCTGGCTGTTTCCACACACTGGAATTTTCTTTTTTTTTCTTTATTCTGTCTCCTCCTATTGCTCCCCTGGTGTGGGGGGAGAGCTGTTTAAAAATATTATGAGTCTACCAAAACACTTCTTCTTTTGGTGAAAAAAAAAAATCAACCATTCTTAGCAATTGAGATATACTCATTAATATTTGCTTTCTTCTTCGCATTTCCCATTGCTGACCTTTACTCATAATTTCCTTCTATTCTTCTACAAATACTATTGACTTTTTTGGTTCTTCTGGGTTCAAACTCCAAAAAGATTATTGAAGATCTTAAAAGTCCAGATATCAGTTTGACTCTGAACCCTGACACTTACTAGGTATGTGACTTTGGCCAAGTTATTTCTCTTCTTTGAGGAAACTCATTCTTTTAGTTATAGTGAATTTGCTAGAGGTAGGTCAGTAAATACTAGTTATATATACTGCAAGGAGGGAGAGAAAAAAATATGCTCAACTCTTCAGGTCCCTGCTGGTCACTTCCAGAGACAGAATGAAAAGGGGGAAAATAGAGAAATTCAAATGTTCACAGATTCTCTAGTTCCTGCCTACATTATTATCACCTCATCTCTCTACTATAGGAGAATCAAGTCCTGTATTCAAAGTGAGGTTCAAGTACAACCTTTTGTTACCTTAAGCATAACCAATTTTTGAAACCAGTATCAACCTTCTTGTGCAAACATGTTAAGTCAGTGGAATTATGTACAGAATAAATCAGACTATCTTTAAAAGTAGTCATGAGAAAACACCAGACAAAGCTAAATTATGGGAAAGTTTACAAGATATCTGACCCATACTCTTTAAAATATCAGAAGTAATTGAGAAGTTTCCTTTGACTTGATTTCATATAAGGGTCTTCATAGAGGTAATACCTCAACAGACTCTCTCTCTCTCTCTCTCTCTTCCCCCCATCCCAACACACACACACACACACACACACAGCCCTTGGAAAGAATAAATGAATTTTACATATTGAGAGTACAAATGTGAGAGTGAAATGTAAAACCTTCAAAGCAATGAAATCTAGACTACCTAAAATAACAATAATCATTATATTCAAATTTGTTTTATTTAAGCTAAGAATGTAATAAGTTGTACAATTAGCTAACCTATTATGTAAAGGGAGATACAAAACATATTATATTAAGTAAAAGACCTAGAAAATCCACTAAAAGATTGGCCATAATGGAAAGTGAACTAGTACAGGAAAGAAGTAAATGACTTGTTATATGACCTTTTCTTCAAACTTAGAAAGGCCTGAGAACTTAATCCTTGATTAAATATCCCTTTATATCCTTTGCCCATTTTTTGATGGGGTTGTTTGGATTTTTTCTTTTTAGTTTTCTTAAGTTCTACTTAGATTCTTGTTATCAGCCCTTTATCAAATGTATAGCATGCTAATATTTTTTCCCATTCTGTAGGCTGTCTATTCACTTTAATAATAGTTTCCTTGGCTCTGCAGAAGCTTTTTAATTTGATCAGGTCCCATTTATTTATTTTTCTTGCTGCAGTGATTGCTTTGGGGGTCTTCTTCATAAATTATTTGCTTAGGCCAATGTCCATGACAGTTTTCCCAACATTTTCTTCTACTGAGGATAACCAAAATGTTTGTATCTCCAAAATGTTCTGAAATAAAAAGATATAAATAAAAATAAAAAATATCCCTAATAACATTAACTCAAGACATTTTAAGGAAATTATTCCTTAGTTCCAAAAATCATGAGGATCCAGCTGAGCACTATGTGCAAGATTAAATTTCTGCATCTATTGTTGAAATTGTTTATATAGAAATAAGTGATGAATATTGATGAGCTGCAGAAACACAAAAGAATGCACGCACTCATTTACAGTTTGGGAAGCTACACAGTTAACTACAGAAAAAGTGGGGTGGGGAGCAGAGCAAGATGGCCAAATAGAAACCTCCACTGATAATCCCTCCACATGAACACCAAATTAAAGAACTATCCATGCCAGAAAGCACCTTTAGACATACAAAAAATCAGTGAACAATCACAGAACCTCATTTTAATACTATGTCAAGGAAAGAGGCACTAAAGCAGGCAGGAAAAAACAGTATTACCTTGCCTACTCCACTCCTACCCCATCTCTCTGCAGTGCCGCACCAACACACAGGATGGGAAAAGAATCTGTGGGCCCAGAGGAGGGATAGTGAAGTGACTGTGGACTTTGCATTGGAACTCACGGCTGAACTATCACAGTGGAACAGATCACAGTGCAGAATTCTGCCGGAACCCACAGAGAGAGCATTTAGACCAGCCCATCCAGAGGGAAATCCTCTGCTCCAGAGGTAGAGACCTGAATTCTGTCTAGCCCCACAACCAGCTGACAAAAACTGGCCTGGAGTGTGAAATAAATTCATAAATCAGTCAGGCCACAAACACTGCAGTCCTTTGGCAAGTTTTGCAGTTGTACTGGCTCAGAGCCAGTGAATTTGGTGTGCACATGACAAGTGAAACACCATTAGCAATGGCCAAGCCAGTACATGTGTCATTCAGGCAGTGAAGTTCAGGGAAAATCTTCTTCTACTTGGGGAAAGGAAAGGTAAGAGTTCAGAAGACTTTGTCTTGCAATGTTGGTACCAGCTCAGCCACAGTTAAAAAAAAAGTACCAAGCAGGGCTCCTGAAGATCTGATCCCAAGCCTTAGTTCCTGGATGGTGTTCCTAGATCAACCCTGGGCCAGAGGGAAACACACTACCCTGAAGGGAAGGACCTAGTCCTGGCAGGATTAACTATCTACTGACTAAAGAACATTTGGCCTTTGAATAAACATAAGAGGTAGCCAAGTAGCAGTCACCATGGACTTTGAGCAAGACTGGGCTCACTTCATGTGAGACCTGGCAAAGAACCAGCTGTGGTGGCCATAAAGGAGTGCCCACATCACTGCTCCCACAATTCCAGCAGCCCAGCATAGATAATAAGGGAAGAGAGTGATAGACTTTTCCTGGTAATCCATAGAATTCTCCCATACCTTATCCAAGTCCGCCAAGGCAGTACCACCAGGAGTCTGGAAGAGTCATGGCATAATTGGGCTTGAGGCATGCTCAGTGCTGATATGGCTATAATGACCAAAGACCTAGGTCACAACTTTCAATTTTCTTTGAATATTTGGAAAGACTTCTCAAGAAGGAGAAAGGGTTTAAGAAGGGGTTCAAGCAAGTCTAGACTGCAAAGATTAGAATATACACATAAATCTTCAATACCTAGATAGCAACAAACATCCACAAGCATCAGGAACATCCAGGAAAACATGACCTCACAAAACAAACTAAATATGTTACTGGCGACCAATCCCAGAGACATGGAGATATGTAAACTTTCAGACATAGTGTTCACAATAGCTGTCCTGAAGAAGTTCAGTGAACTTCAAGACAACACAGAGAAGTAATTCAGAAGCTTATTAGAGAAATTTAACAAAGTGATTGAAATTTACAAAATCAAGCAGAAATTCTGGAGCTGACAAATTCAATTGACGAACTGAGAAATAGAGTCTCTCAAACAGAAGATAGAAAAAGAGAGCTTGAAGACAGGCTTTTTGAAAATACACGGTCATAAGAGAAAAAAGAATAATAAAGAAGAAAGCACACCTATGTCACCTAGAAAATAGCCTCAAAAGGGGAAAGATAAAATTTATTGACAATAAAGAGGAGCTAGAGAGAGAGATTGAAAAAGAAAATTTATTCAAAGAAATAATAACAAAGAACTTTCCAAACCTAGAGAAAGATATCAATAGTCAAGTACAAGGTCATAGAACACCAAGCAGATTTAATCCAAATGTGACTACCTCAAGGCATTTAACAATCAAGCTCCCAGATAATCAAGGTCATTGATGAAGAAAAATTCCTAAGGTATGCAAGAAAAAAGAAAAAAATTATAACCTATAAAAGAGCTCCAAAGCATCTGGCAGGAGACATCTCAATAGAAACCTTACATATCAGGAGACAGTGACATGACCTATTCAAAGTGCTAAAGGAAAAAAAACCTTAACCCTAGAATATTATATCCTGCAAAAATATCTTTCAACATAAAGAATAAAGGTGTTCCCAGACAAACAAAAGCTGAGGAAATTCATCAACACTAGACCTGTCCTACAAGAACTGCTAAAAGGAGTTCTTCAATATGAAGGAAAAAGATATTAATGAACAATAATAAATCATCTAAAGGTATATAACTCACTAGTAACAGTAAATACAAAAATACAGAATACTCTATTGCTGTAATTGTGCTGCATAAACCATTTGTATCTTGAGTAGGAAGACTAAAAGACAAGCCCATCAAAAATAACTACAATAATTTTCTAAGAGATAGATAGAATAAAAAGATATAAGTGGAAACAACGAATAGTCAAAAAGCAAAAGGAGTAGAGTCAAAGTACAAAGTTTCTTTTATATTTCTCTTTGCTCATTTGTGTTTGTTCTTGTTTGTTTTCTGTAAGCAGATATAAGTTGTCATCTGTTTAAATTAATTGATTATAAAAATGTTTGTTGCAAACAAGGAGAAAGGGGTGGAAAGGGATTACCTCTAACCCTTCTTAGGGAGAAGCAAAGATATACAATGTAACCAAAATGTCAAAAAAAAAACCCAAAACTTTTATCGGGTAGTGGACAGGTGGGAGGCGGGAGGAGGGGAAAGGTGTATATTTACATAATGGGTGAGGTGCGCACCACCTTAGGGTTGGACACGCTTGAAGCTCTGGCATGGTGGGGTAGGGGAGGGGTGGCAGGGGCAATATATGTATCCCTAACAATACTTGTACCCCCATAATAAGAGGAAAAAAAAAATAGACCATATGTTAGGCCATAAAAATGTCTTAGAAAATTCAAAAAATTGAAATCATATCAAGCATTTTCTCTGACCACAAGGGAATAAAACTAGAAATTAATAACAAAAGAATATACAAACCCATGGAAATTAAGCAATATGCTTCTGAATTGCCAGAGGGTCAATTAATAGATTAAGAAGAAAATTAAAAAATTTCTCAAACAAATGAAAACAAAAACACAACATATAAAAACCTATGTGATACAATAAAAGCAGTACTAAGAGGAAAGTATACAGCAGTAAGTGCCTACATCAAAAAATTAGAAAAGTTTCAGATAATCAATTTAACAATGCATTTCAAAAAACTAGAAAAGAACATGAGAAAATCAAAACTTAGTAGACTAAAAGAAATAATAAAAATCAAAGCAGAAATAAATGAAATTAAAACAAAAAAATACAATAAATAAATGAAGTGAAAAATCGATTCTATGAAAAATTAAACAAAATTGACAAAATTTTACTCAGAATTAAATAAGGAAATGAGAGAAGACCCAAATAAATAAAATCAGAGATGAAAAAGGAAACATTTACAATTGATACTGCAGAAATTCAAAGGATCAGTAGAGAATATTATGGGCAACCATGGGCCAATTAATTGTACAACCTAGAAGAAATGGAAAAATTCCTAGATACACACAATGTACCAAGCTTGAATATACCAGGAAGAAATCTAAAACTTGAACAAACCAATAACAAGTAATGAGACAAAAGTAGTAGTAAAAAGTTTCCCATCAAAGAAAAGCCCAGGACCCAATGGCTTCACTGCTAAATTCTATGAAACATTCAAAGAAGACCTATTACCAATACTACTTAAATTATTTCAAAAAATTGAGCAGAAGGAATATTCCCAAACATATTCTATGAGGCCTATGTCACCCTGATACCAAAATCAGACAAAAACACAACAACAACAACAAAAAGAAAACTGTATATTGCCCTTGCCCCACCTGAGCCAGAGCTTCAAGCGTATCCATCCCCCAGATGGTGTGCACCACACCCATTAGGTGTGTATATACCCATCTTCTCCTCCCCCCTCCCATCTGGCCAACACCCAATAAATGTTATTACTATATGTGCACTTAAGTATTGATCAGTTAAAACCAATTTAATGGTGAGTACATGTAGTGCTTGTTTTTCCATTCTTGTGATATTTCTCTTAGTAGAATGGGTTCCAGCTCTATCCAGGATAATACAAGAGGTGCTATATCATCATTGTTTTTGGTGGCTGAGTAGAACGTTTGTACCCCCATAATAAATTTTAAAAATTAAAAAAAAAATTTTTAAAAACAACAAAACTGTAGGCCAATTTCTCTGATGAGCATAGATGCAAACGTCCTCAACAAAATGTTAGAAAACTGAATTCAAAACACATTAAAAAGATTATTAATCATGATCAAGTGGGGTTCATGCCACTGATGACAGGATGGTTCCACATAGGCAAATCAATCAATGTGATACATCATATCAACAGAGTGAAGAACAAAAACCATATGATCAATTGATCCAAAAAAAAGCATTCAATAATATTCAACATCTCTTCATGATAAAACTCCAAAAAACTGGGCATAGAAGGAATATACCTCAACATGATGCAAATCATTTCTGACAGACCCATGGGTAGTATAATACTGAATGAGGACAAATTAAAAGCATTTCCTCTAAGATCTAGAATAAAAAAAAGAATGCCCACTCTCACCACTGTTATTCAACAAGTACTGGATCTCCTGGGTAGAGCAATCAGTCAAGAGAAAGAAATAACAGGCATCCAAATTGAAAAGGAAGAGGTCACCTCATCCTTCTTTACAGATAATATGATGTTATATCTAGAGCAAACCAAAGACTCTACAAAATACTTCTGACAAATGAACTGAGTAAAATTTCAAAATAACCATACAATACTCATTAGCATTTCTATATGCCAACAGTAAGCAATCTGAAAAAGAAACCAAAAATTTAATCTTATTTACAATGCCTATGAATAAAATCAAATATGTAGAAATAAACTTAACCAAAAAAGTGAAAGGTCTCTACAATGAAAATTATAAGACATTGATGAAAGTAATTGAAGAGAATACAAAAAGGGAAATATATTCCATGCTCATGGGTTGAAGAATCAATATTGTTAAACTATCTATACTACCCAAAACAATCTGTAGACTCAATATAATCCCCATCAAAATACTAATGACATTCTTTGAAGAAATAGATTAAAAAATCCTAACATTTATAAGAAAACACAAAAGACCCAGAATAGCTAAAGACATCCTAAGCAAAAAGAACAAAACTGGAAGAACCACATTACCTCATTTAAAATTATATTACAGATTTGTAGTAAAGAGAAATGTCATGGTACTGGCATAAAAAGAGATACACACAACAAAGGAACACAATAGAAAACCCAGAAATAAATTCACAAATCTATAGTAAATTTATCTTCAACAAAGCTGCCAAGAACATACACTAGGGAAAAGAAAATCTCTTCAATAAACGATGCTAGGAAAACTGGATATCTGTATGCAGAAGAATGAAACTAGATATTTATCTCTTGCCGTAAACAAAAATAAAATCAAAATATATTAAAGTCTTAAATCTAATACCAGAAACTATGAAATTACTAAAAGAAAACATTGGAGAAACACTTCAAGACATTGGTCTGGGCAATGATTTCTTGAGTCAGTCCCCCAAAGCACAGGCAAACAAAGCAAAATTGGACAAATGGGATGACATCAAACTAAAAAGCTTCTTCACAGCAAAGAAAACAATCAACAAAGAGACAACCACAGAATGAGAGAAAATATTTGCATCGTATCCATATGAGAAGGGATTAATAACTAGAATATATAAGGACCTCTAACAATTCAATAGGAAAACATCAAATAATCAAATAAAAATTGGGAAAAAGATCTGAAGAGACATTTCTCAGTAAAAGACATATAAATGGCCAACATGTATGTGAAGAAATATTCAGCATCATTAGACATCACAGAATTGTAAATCAAAACAAAATGGGAGGCATCAATTTGCCAGATTTCAAACTATACTACAAGGCTATAGTAATTAAATCAGCTTTGGAATGGCACAAGAATAGGGACATTGATCAGTGGAACAGAACTGAGAATCCAGATATAAAACCATCCTCATATAACCACCTAATCTTCAACAAAGCAGAAAAAAACATACACTGGGAAAATAATCCTTATTCAATAAATGGTGCTGGGAAAACTGGATAGCTACATGTAAAAGACTGAAACAGGATCCACACCTTTCACCTCTCACAAAAATCAACTCATGCTGGGTAACAGACTTAAACCTAAGGTGTGAAACTATTAGAATTCTAGAGGAAAACATTGGAAATACTCTTCTAGACATTGCCTAGGCAAAGAATTAATGAAGAAGACCCCAAAGGCAATCACAGCAACAACAAAAATAAATAAATGGGACCTGATCAAACTAAAAAGCTTCTGCACATTCAAAGAAACTGTCACGAGAGCGAACAACCTACAGAATGGGAGAAAATTTTTGCATGCTACACATCTGATAAGGGGCTGATAACTAGAATTTATTTAGAATTCAGGAAAATCAGCAAGGAAAAATCTAACAACTCTATCAAAAAGTAGGCAAAGGACATGAACAGAAACTTTTCAAAAGAAGACAGAATAATGGCCAACAAACATATGAAAAAATGTTCAACATCTCTAATCATTGGGGAAATGCAAATCAGAACTGCAATGAGATATCACCTATCTCCAGTAAGAATGGCCTTTATCAAAAAGTCCCGAAACAATAAATGCTGGCATGGATGCAGAGAGATAGGAACACTCATACATTGCTGGTGGGACTGCAAACTAGTGCAACCTCTGTGGAAAGCAATATGGAGATACCTTAAAGAGATACAAGTAGATCTACCATTTGATCCAGCTATCTTATTACTGGGCATCTACCCAAAAGAACAAAAGACACTCTATAAAAAAGACGTGTGCACTTGAATGTTTCTAGCATCACAATTCACAATTGCAAAGTTGTGGAAACAACCCAAGTGCCCATCAATACATGAGTGGATTAATAAAATGTGATATGTGTATGCCATGGAGTATTATTCAGCTTTAAGAAACAATGGTAAAACAAAACAAAACAAAAAGAAACAATGGTGATATAGCACATCTTGTATTTTCTTTGATACAGCTGTAACCCATTCTACTAAGTGAAGTATCCCAAGAATGGAAAAGCAAGCACCACATGTACTCACCAGCAAATTGGTATTAACTGATGAACACCTAAGTGGACATATCAGAATAACATTTATCGGATGTCGGTCATATGAGAGGGAGGAGGAGGGGATGGGTATATACATACATAATGGGTGTGATGTGCACAGTCTGGGGGATGGTCACGCTTGAAGCTCTAACTTGAGGAGGAAGGGGGGGCAGAGGCAGTATACATAACCTTAACATTTGTACCCTCATGATGTGCTTAAATAAAGAAAAAAACTACCATGTGCTATCATCTCACGCCTGTTAAAAGGGCTTTTATAAAAAGACAATAATAAATGTTGGCATGTATGTCTGTTTTTCAGAATGTAAATTAGTACCACCACTATGGAGAACAGTATGAAGGTTCCTCAGCAAGCTAAAACTAAAAATAGATCTATCATATAACCCAGCAATCCCATTGCTGGGTATATATCCAAAGGCAGGAATTAAGTATATTGAAAAGACATCTGTTCTCCCATGTTTATTGCAGCACTATTCACAACAGCCAAGATGTGGAATCAATTTAAGTGTTGATCAGTGGATGAATGTGATACATATGCACAATGGAATATTATATAGTCATTAAAAATAAAATCATGTCTTTTGCCCCAACATGAATTGAACTGGAGAACATTATATTTAGAGAAATAAGCCAAATCTTTCATGTTCTCACTCATATGTAGGAGCTAAATATTAAAACAATTGATCTCATGGAGTCAGAGAATAGAATGATGGTTACCAGAGGCTGAGAAGGGTAGTGGGGTGGGAGGATAAAGTAGAGATCATTAATAGATGCAAAATATAGTTAGATAGTTAGATATAATGAACAATATTTGATAGCGCAACAAAGTGACTATAGTCAACTATAAGTTAGGGTATACTTTAAAATAACTAAAAGTATGGAATTGGAATGTTTCTAACAAAACAATGATAAATGCTTAAGGTGATGGATACCCAATTACCCTGATTTAAATAACTCACATTGCATATCTGTATCAAAACATCTCATGTATTCTAGAAATATATACAACTATTATGTACCCATAATAATTAAAAGTAATAAAAAAATTAAAAATCAGGAGAGATCCACTTTAGGACTTTTTAATGTGTCCATCCCCAAGATGGTGCTCACCACACACATTACCTGTGTATATACCCATCCCCTCCTCCCTCTCCCATCTGCCTGACACACAATGAATGTTACTACTATATCTGCACTTAAGTATTGATCAGTTAATACCAATTTGATGGTGAGTACATGTGGTGCTTGTTTTTCCATTCTTGGGATACTTTACTTAGTAGAATAGTTTTTGGCTCTATCCAGGATAATACAAGAGGTACTATATCACCATTATTTTTTGTGGGTGAGTAGAACTCCATGGTATACATATATCACATTTTATTAATCCACTCATGTATTGATGGGCACTTGGGTTGTTTTTACATCTTTGCAATTGTGAATTGTGCTGCTATAACATTCTAGTGCAGATGTCTTGAAGCTCTGACTCGGGTGGGGCAAAGGCAATATACATAACCTAAACATTTATACCCCCGTAATATGCTGAAATAAAAAAATAAAAAAAAGAGAAAAAGGACGTTTTAATGAGTTTACTATGTCTTAATCTTTTTTTTTTTTTGGTTTTAAAGATAATATATAGCCATATAAAATTGGAAATAGAAGCATAAAGAATAATAATTCAAATCACCTTTTCATTCAACCACTAGACATAATCAGCCTTGATATTTTATTTCCTAATGTTTAAGTACAAATTTGGGATTTTACTGTGCAAACAGCTTTTATGTACTAGAGCTGTATTTAATATTATATTTTTCCATACCATTAAATATATATAAAATATTTAACTTTTATAAAACTTTGAAGATATGCTGATTTATGTGTCCTAAGCTGAGGCTGCATATATGTACTAAGCACTCCTTGTATGACTACATATGTCTGGGGTGCAAAAGATTGAGGCATTCAAAAATGAGCCTGAGAGTTGTTAAGACCTTCATTATGCTTTAGATGAGAATGCTTTATAGTATTCTATTCTGCCTCTGTTTCTAAAAACTACACAAGTTTGATGCTGCATGAAAACTCTTGTGTTTTGTTAAGTTTTAACTGTAAATCTGAAATCAAGACCACTGCTCCTAATCAAGTAAAGTAGCCCTGTAAGTCAGAGAATTAAAAAGCATTTGGTAATTATGCTGCCTTGCCTGGCCAAAGTGGATCTCTACTTTGACACTGCCATTTGTAGGAATAATTTCTTTGTTTTCAGTCATCTCAACTTCACTCTTCTGAGGCATCTTGACTTATGGCTCTTTAATCCCTCTATATTGAAACTGTCATCAAATCATAGTCATCTATTTATCTTCCAGGTGACTCTCACACCCATTCCCCCTTGTCTTCTCTCAGAAAGCCATCTGACATAAGCCTTTATCCTTCCAAAACTTTGCACTGCCAATAGAGTTGCCTAATTGTTTTTCCTTTAGGCACTTATTTTTTTATCCACCTTTAAAGAAGGAATATATAATAAACATCTTGGAGAAAAGTGAGTCTAAAAGAGATTCATAATTTAATGAAAGGCTTAATTCAAGGACCTGAACATTTCATTGAAACATCAAGATCAACATACTAAAATTATCAACATTAGGTGTCAAATTTTCTAATTAAGTTTAAACAAAGCCTACTTGGATATGCCCTAAAGGATCTTAAATGAAGTAAATGAGATTTAATAAGCCTGCAGAATGTTTTACTTTGAATTACAGGCACAGCTTCTCTACTTGTTTTTAAAAAGTATGTTAACAGGGTGCAATATAACATGGTTAAAAAAATACAATCGAAACTGCTTTAGCAAAATACGTTACTATCTTAAGTAAGCTTCTCTTTTTTATTCAAAAATACTGAAACTGAAAATTCCAAATACAAATTCTGATATCTACATGCAAGAGTTTTATTGATAAGTATAATTAAATACGATAGCATTCTCCAAGTGCCTGCTATGTGCAGGGCACCAATTCAAGGAAGTCTGTTTAGCCTGTCATGAAAGATGTGTCCCGACATTACATGGCTAGCCTTTTTGTATGCTATTTGGGAGCAGAGACTTTATTAGGTCAAGCCAATCTATCCAATGTTCTTAAATTTCCTTTATTTTGCTAGTGTACTTGTATTACCTATAATGATTTCCTATTTCTTACTGTTTATTGCAGTAATTCCCATTTTCTCGGATCCCACATGTTGTATGATGTCTTCACAATCCACCAGAGTAATCCAGTATCATTTATATTTTTGATACTTATATTTTGCCCTAAAGCATTATGTAAATAAATTGTGCTCAATGGACATACCTGATTATTTCTATTCTGCTGATTGATATCAAGAACCAAATTTTAATCATCTTAGATTACACTCCTTGAGCTAATCCAAATGCTTCTAATATCATAAACTCTTGATGAGTGCTTGTTAGCCAAACATAAAAGTAAATATTCATTTTGTCTTTAAGATGATTATAGTAGTTAAGTCTGACCCCTCTGGACATTCAGTTTGGTAGATAACCCCTTTTTCAAATACTGTTAATGAAATTTGTCCCATTAGCTTCAGTAGAAGTTAGATACAAGAGGCCAAGTGGTAGTTGTCAGTGTGGACACAGTTCTCAGAACAATTGGTTGCAATCTGCACTGTAACTTTGTACTTCACATGGTGGCTCTTGAATGGAGAAATGTTAAAAAAGAGGTAGTATAAAGTTTTATCTTTTCCAAGGTATTTGATAGCCTTCTGACTTTTCTGTCCATGAAATGATGGCTATATTTTCTCTAATTCCTAATAAATGACATATTAAAACAAGTTTGCCTAATCATAGCATATCTAGATTGTTCATATATAGCTCAACTGTCCTAAGAAGAAGTAAATAATAATGGATATTATTTCCCAATATTATTTATGATCAGAGAGGAATCAATGAAGATAATGCTTCTTCTTAAGTGAAAGAAATCAAAGCTTAGTAAGTTGACTTTTCCTGTAATGATGAATGTTCTTTTCTTTGTGCAATGTTTTTTTCTCTGCTTTCCTTAGCTACTATTGAAACCAGAAACATTAGGAAGATCATTGTCAATGTTGCCAAACACTCTTTTATTTTGAACTTCCATTTTTATTCCTGTTTTGTAAGGATTATGGATGATGTAATTATATAAGGTTTGAATACCTAAGAGAAACTGCTTAAAAACTAATTATCAAGCTTTTCTTAAATCATGTTTGCTGAACTATTTCTTTCATATTTGTTCAAAGTGTTTAAATTTTGCAACAGGAATTGACTTATGGCATTACAACAAGATCACCTTCTGTTCCACCAGAATAGTTTTGGAAATTTTCAGATACATTCTCTTCTGTGTCTTCTAATATTCTTTGACAAGTAGACCATAAAAAAAAATTGGATGTTATTTTTTGGTTTAATAGCTTGTTTCCTTTCCTGCACTCCTTAGGTGAACTCCCCAGATTTTTTCTTTTCCTTCCTGAGGGGAGATTTGGTTGTCTGGGCTAGGCTTAAGTTGACAGTAAACATTCATATTATTCCTGCAATGGGATTTATAAATTGATGTAATTCTCTGAAACATGGTACATTTTATGCTTATTTATGGATATAAAATTTTAGTAGACTAAACAAAGCCAACTGTGGATTTCTTGTAGGAAAATTGCAAAGTAGAACAGAAAGAAAGATTTGATTAGTCTACCATCTATACAAGAATGGTAAATATCATGCCTGAAACACTAGATCATCTTAAATTGTTAAAAATTCATTCATACTCAAAATTTTTCTAAATACCAACTGAGTGAAAAACAAAGATGTAAATGTTATGGAAAAACAATAGACTTCTGAGCCTTTATTCTAGCTAGCACTTTGGAAATTTAAATCTACTTGGGTAGATAATTTTAAGTGTATGAACATTTGTGAAATATTATTAGAATTAAACAAAGACTTCAAGACTATCAATCCATTAAGAATTGGCCTGGTTGAAATTTTAGGTCATAGGCTATATTTATTTGTAATGTGGACATTATCTACAAATTCTGTAAAGCCTGCAAATCTATCCTAAATTCTAATCACAATCCCATGAGAACACAGCCCACTTTAACAAAATATCTGATACATTCACTTGGAGTACATAATATCTTTTACAATAGTTCAATAAATACATTCTGCAAAATTGATAAGACACCAAAGAATATTAATATAAAAATGTATATATACATATGTTTCCTTCATGGAGATTATAATATTATTTGGGGAGAAAAGACTTCTACACATGAAACTAGTTAAATATTAGGTAGTAAGGAAAAAAATGGCCACTATTATCTACCTTACCAAACACCAAACTTGACAAACATTTCATTTACTGAATGAATGAATGTATGGGTAGACAATACCCAAAATTATAAAATTTATTAATTACATACAATAAATGGAGCTGTAGATAAATAAAGATGGCCATACCCTTCATATCTGATTTAAATCAACTGTATATGTTCAGGCCTATCCTATGAAAACTCAATAATCTAAGAAAGTACCAAATATTCTATACTGACTACATACATATATGATAATTTAAAAGGCACTGGCCTTAATACATTACATTTCTAAATTTCGTATGATGGTATTTGGTCTATTAATTTTCAGTACACTTAAAAATAGTATGATTAAATATAAAACATTTTACTCTTAAAGCTTTAGGTATAACTATTTATGAAACATCTCAAAATACAGTTTAATCTCTATGAATCATACCAAAAAAATTTATTCTACCTTTCCCTTTCTTATCAGAGGCATTTAACTGATTTGGTAAAATAATTATTCTAAAAGTCATATTTAACACATTTTAAAACTATTCATTACAGAAAAAAATATAGTAAGTAGTATAATAACTCTTTCAATAAAGATCAACTCCTAGTGAATTTGCCACCCCATCCAGGATTATTTTCTGAGACAAGGAGGAAATTTTAATAATTGCTAGAGATATTTAAAATTGAAAAAATATTTATTTATGTGCACAATGCCATTGTTTTATATTCAAATATAAGAATCAGATAGAGCCAAGATGGCAGACCAGAAACACAGCTGCTAGATCATCTTAGAAAAAAGGTAAAGTTTTATATGAAAAAGAACAAACAAACAAACATAGATTGGGTGTAATTCCAAGGGAAATGTGCCATAATTTACAAGAAATTCCATAGGAAGAAGTTGTGGAGCAGGACAAGAAGGAGCAAGATATTGAGATCAATATTGAAAACAAACCCCAGGAAACTTGGAGTCTAGAGACAAGAGTAGGTGGACGAGTTTGTTTCTCTCTCCTCCACATCTCTGGCACTCAGTGGGTTCCTGAGCTGCTGGAGAGTCCTTATACCCTCAAGAGCCCAAAAGCTACTGCTGCCAATGAACTGGGAGCTTCTTAAAGACAAAGCACCAGCCTGCCAGGACCCTTAGAGCTACTTCTCATCACCACAGACCCAAGCTGAGATGACAGGTGCCATATTGCTTCCCCACTCACCATGTGCCTTTGTCCTCTCCAGGGAGCTTCAGGCCTTCAGTTTTTGTCTCTGTAGTTCCCACACAAACATTTCCCAACTCTGACTCAGACTGTGGGAGCCAAGGGGGCTGGTGGGACCCCACAGGGGGCTGGTGAGATCTACATGAACCCAGAGCCTGGACATTTGGGGAAGGCTGCCTTCTGGAGAGTGGAATAGAGATGACCAGAGTGCTAGCTTTCTTCCATTCAGACTCTTTCACTCACCTTCTAGTCCCCTATTGTGGCTGCCAAAATAAAAAATTGAGCCAGGGTTCCCAGGAACTGCTTTTCCATCTGTTAGTGCATCCACAACATCAGGGATTCCAGTGAGTGGGGCTCAACCTTTTTACTTGAAGACCTCTACCGGACTAAGGGGTGTACGGAGTGTGAGCTCCCTGTATACCAGCCTTTCCCATTGCTGCTTGACAGGCTGCTCCATTAGAGGAAGGTGCACTCAGAAGTGGAAGGACATCAAACCTGCTTCAGAAACCCATAGGCAACTCGAGACCAGCACAATTCTCCGTGGCACCATTAAGGATTGATCTTTGGGAACCCAGGAAAGACCCACAGGCCAGATCCCCTGCTACTGGGACTCAATGGTGTCTGGATGTGCACAAAGGGAAGATTTGTGAATTAACATGGGGAGGTGAGGGAGCCTGAGTGGACAGGACTAAAGGGAGAGTGCAGAGTGGGTCCCAGCCAAGCACACTCATGGGCAAACTCAGTTTGGGTTCCTGCTGGCTGGCAGATGCTGGGGGGATAACAGCCAGATTGTGACTCTCAGACGGCCCCTCCCCCACAAGCAGACTTTCAGGTTGGATAGGGCCATGTCAGCCCCTCCCTGGCAGCCTAGGAGCAGACCTTTGACCTCACAAAGACAGCTACCTTACCAGGTTTTGTGGAGCCTGAATTATGCTGCTATAAACATTCTAGTGCAGATGTCTTTCTTATAGAATGTCTTTTTTTCCTTTCGGTAGATGCCAAGTAATGGGATTTCTGGATCAAATGATTACAAAATCAATATACAGAAATCAGTAGTATTCCTATACACCAACAGTCAAACTGAAAACCAAATCAAAGACTCAATACCCTTCACAATAGCAACAAAGAAAATAAAATGCCTAGGAACATATTTCACTAAGGAGGTGAAAGACCTCTTCAGGGAGAACTATGAAACACTGAGGAAGAAAATAGCAGAGGACTTAAGCAGGTGGAAAACCATACCGTGCTTGTGGGTCGGCAGAATCAACATTGTTAAAATGTCTATACTACACAAAGTGATCTATAGAGTTGATGCACTCCATATTAGAATACCAAATGCGTTGTTGATGCACATTTTATCCGCTGCTTTACAATCCATTTTGAACTCAAATAAGAAAATCACTCAAATTTGCTTTTTGTCTAACATCATTTCCATAGTCTAAAATAAATATAAAATAAACAGCAAGTAGTAGGTCATTAGTAAAAACAACAAAGCAAGAAATGTGCATTAAAATGATATATAACACAGGCACATTTATTTAAGAATGTACTCTAATATCAAATTGCAAATTTCAACAATGCTAAAACCGCAATTACTTTTGCACCAACCTAATATTTAACTGTAATAATCTTTTCATAGTAAAATTGTTTAAATTTGAAATAGATTTTTCATAAATTAAATGTATATTATAAGCCACAGAGCAAACATTAAGAAAACAATTCAAAAATATAATTGAAATATTATTTAATACAAGTATTAAATGTTACATTATAAAATATTCACTTAATGCAAAAGAAAGCTATAAAGGAGATATAAAGAGATAAAATATGTGAGAAATATAGAAAATAAAGAATAAAATGTTACAGGTAAATCTAACTATATCAGTATTAACATTAAGTATAAATGGATTAAAGAATCAAATAAAAGGGCTATATTTTCAATAAAGGATAAAACAAGTAAGCAGAAGATCAAAAAGGAAATAAAAGAGTTGAACAACATTAAAAGTCAAGTAGACCTAACAAACCCATGTAGAACACTCTACTCAACAGCAGCAGCATACATCTTCTCAATTGCCCATAGAACATTCACCAGGATAGACCACACATTGGTATATAAAGCAAGTCTCACTATATTAAAAGGGATTGAAATATTGCAAAGTATGTCCTCTGACCACAATGGAATTAAATTAAAAATCAATAATGGAAAATAATTTTAAATATTCTGAAATAAATGGAAATTAAACCACACACATAAAAACACAACAGGTCAAGAAAAAAAACCATAAGGTACATTATACAATATCTAGAGATAAATCAAATTAAAATATAAAATCCCCATACCTATGTGAAGCAGCTAGGGTAGATATCAATGGGAAATTTATAGTTATAAATGCCTATATTAACAAAAATCTCTCAAATTGCTCTTGGAAAAGTGATTTATCCCTCTAATCTTCAGTTTCCTAATCTTTACGATGGATTATAACTGTATGTCAATATCTTGACCTCACAGAGTTGTGAGGACTGAGTAAGATGATTTAGTTTAGTGTTTAATATAGTACCTGTTGCATGGCATTTACTCAAAAATATTAACTAAGATTCTTATCATATGTTAAAATAAAAAATACAAAGTATTTAACTATTACAGACTACTATATATTTTAAAACTAATATTGACTTTTTGTCTTCAGTGAGTGTTTTTATGACTATTGAATGACTTGATGTAGTTACACTCCTCTAAAAAATGATTTACCCTTTGTTATGTAATAGAGTACATACAATTCAGAATAACATTGTAAGGTTTTGTTTGTTTACTTGGACTTATTGTTTGCATTGGCAACATTGATAAATATATATAAACAACACAAATAAACAAAGGCACTTCTTTCATATATAAAAAGAAACATAAAAAATATTTGATGTATCAGTATGAACTCTATTCAACCAAGATCCTTTCTCAAGCTTTGATATCAGGGGATAGAATTCTCTTTTCTGGTGACAGCCTTGAAGACCCAGGTTGGCCGTATTAATCACAATCCCTTCTGAAACATTCTGCAAATCAGAGAGGTGATTCATTCCTCCCTCAGTGCTCCTTCCTGCATTTTAGGAGCCTGTTATGCTCCCCTCCTATCAATAGAGCAAAAAGAATATTCTCCCTAACATTTATACCCCCATAATATGCTGAAATAAAAAAAAATGAAAGATAGAAAGGACAAGAATAAATATGTAGATTCGTAAAAAAAAAAAAAGAATATTCTTGCTGACCAAGCCATGCCTGTGTGTGTGCTAGCATTTCTCACTTCCTTTCTTCTCCAGCATTGCATATTTTCTTTCCTATTAACTACATTTCATGACAAAATTAAACTATAGTATGATTCTGTATCTTCAGAAAGGTTCTGATAAAATAGTCCCCAGTCCTTTTTAAAAAATTACCTGGTCCTGGTTTAGTTCCACATTTTATGGTTTACTCTAAATCGTTTAGAGGCTTTTGAACTCTCGCTGAGCAGATGCTTTCAGGATTAAACCCCAGACTCAACCCATTCCATCTCACACTCGACAGTAGCCATATTCTGTGTCTCCTGTTTCATTTTAAATTCATGTGGTACTTATGCTCACCTTCTCCCCCATCCTCTACTCATGCTATTCTGAAGAACATTTTGGGTATGTGTTTCCAGATAACTTTTTTCTGTGGCTTACTAACTTAGATATAATAAGTTTGGAATTTAATTCATTTAATTTTCCATGGTATGCTGCAACAACTTCCCGTGCTCTTTGAAGTCTGTATTTATTTTCTTTAATTTTAAAATTTCCATATAAAATGCTAGTCTGGCTTCCAAGAAGTTCATTAATAATACTCCAGAGGGAAAGTCCATGAATCTAATCTTTCCATGTACATGTTCTTTTCATATTTTTGTTGTTTAAATCATCAAATTACTAGATTAAAAAAATTCTCCTTAGTGCATAAGCTAGTTGAATTTATTTCTATGCTTTGAAACCAAAAGATACCCACTCATTTTTCCTGTAATAGATCTAATTTTCACAGCACACCAATAGGGTTATTTTTAAAATTTCAATCATTTTCTTACTCTTGAGATTTAAAGAAGCTACCAACTAATATGAATTTGATACTGAGAAACATGTAATTGTCTTTAGATAATAGCCAATTTAACATCTTCCCAAAACCCATTGAATGATCTTCATTGCTTAAACCTTAAAAAAGCAAAATTTACACATCAATTTCTTCGTAAGGTTATTATATAGATTTTTTTTTTTTTTTTTTGGTCCTTAATGTTGCTGTTAGAAATCACAAATCGCTTGCAAAGTAATCTCAGCCCAGATGTTCTGTGCCTGACATGGAAAATGGGACCCTTAAAAGCTCTCCCTCACTACTCGTCTCTTTATTTTCTCTGCTTTTGTAATAATTAGGGAAGCAGCAGCTGCTTCCATCTACTGCCTCCCTGTTTCAGAATTATACTGGACATAGATGATAATGCCTTTCCTATTACTTCTTTATAGGATATGCAACTGAGTTGGAAAGAGAGCAAGGAAAATATCTATGAAAACATCTTGCTGATAATTGAATAATTCAAATGAACTAGTAATATCCTCAACCTGTTAGAGCTAATGGTAACTAAGAGCTTTCCCTTCCTGATATAGAAAGACAAAGAGTGAGAGATGTGGATACTCTAATTAAAAAACAAAATGTGTAGGCATGCTGTCAGGCTAGAAGGGATTTTAATATACAAACAGTGACTGCAGGTGTTTGACATACATGGTGACAGTTTGAAAGGCTTTATATATTCACCACATTTTCATTAAAATTGAGCATGTAAAACTAGACATTCTATTACCAGATCATAAAACCAATATATCCTTGGTTGTTTCTTGAAACGAGATTTTTCACAAATTTTCAATTGTAAGAATATAATCTTGGGAAAGGTTCTGAGGGGCCAATCAAGAGTTAATACAAAAAATATGTTCAAAGAAAAGATGTTTAAGTTAAAATAAAAAGTTGTTCTGTTCCTCCAAATAACATTACTTAAGAGAAATAAAATTCTTAATTTAGCATGAAACTAGGCAATAATCGTTACTCTGAATATCTCCAATATTTAATAATAATCCATTAAAGTTTTCATTTATAGTAATGTCAGTATATAGTAGAGAAATTTTTAATTCTTTTTAATCTGCTTTTAGGAGAGAGAGGATTTAATCCAAAAGTAACAAAAATAAATATCAGAATAAATTTAAAGTAAGTTAGCTTCTGAGGCTATATCTGTGATTTTCATCTCATCTCCATATAGAATCTTCTTTCATTTAGAGTGACCTCTTTCAAGTCTTCATTCAGTCAGTCCTGCTTCATTGCCTCTTTTCTTTCATTCGATCAACAACATGGTGGTCTCTTATTTAGCTAGGCTATTTCTATAATTTTTATTAACAAAAGTTGATATTTAAAAAGAGATTTTAGATTAACCAATTCTCTTTACAATGAATACTCTTTTTTCAGTCAATTCACTTAGTTTGAAGTTTTACTTCAAAATGAAATGAAGGCCACATGAAGGATAAAAGCTAACATAATGGCACCATGCACTCATTATCTAAGATTGTGCTTTTGACATTTGCTTTGATGCCAAAGGAATTTACTTCCATAGTAACTATAGAAACAGATTGTACTATGGATTAGAGCCATTTCTATTAGTGATTGCTGAGGAATGTATTTGATGTGTTGCAATGAACACTAATTATACCAACTATTTAGCAACAGATTTCAAATGGAGTAATCCTGTTTGGGCAGTCAGATTTGCATAGTAATGTGAACTCTCCTACATTCCTCAAAGTATTAACTTTTACTGGTTTAATAACACATATTGAATAGTCATCCATATTGGTCCAAGGACTGAACTAATTACTATATAATATTAACAGATATAATTGTCAATAGAGTTATGAAAGGTAGAAAAGACCTATAGAAGCTAGAATCTGTGTCAATAAAACAGAATTTGGGGAATAGCAAGTAACCAAGCCAGAAATCAGACAACTTTAAATTCTAAAATAAGTCCAAGGAGAAATAGAGAGGCTTACGAGGAAACTGATGGGCATTACAAGATGATTAAAGAGAATTCTGAAGGGGTCACTATGCCAAACACCATTGTAGATATTTTTAAATCTCTTTATTCAGACAACATATAAAGTTACTTCTGAAATTATAAAAACTGTGCTATTAATACAAGTCAAACATTCTCTGGGTGGTGGTACCTTAGAGTTTTTAAATCTTGAGATCTTTGCAATTATTTGACAGTTAGCCCATGATGATATTTGCTACAGAATAGATAACTGGCAGATAGATAGGAAATATTGGATGTAGGTGCCTCACATGGGGAGAAGGAACTAGAGACACTGAAATAGGAGAACAAAGTGAAATGATGAATTTTATCTAAATATTTAATGCTAAATATGGGACATGGATAACACTGCAACCCCAACCTTCCACTATGGCAGACACCTATAGTTGATCAAAGTCTTCTTTCTGATCAAACCAAGATGCTTCTCAGCTCAGAATTCTTGAGCCAATTTTGATCAATGTAGTTCGAAATGAATTGAAACCAATTTAATTGTCTGAAGATTCTCCCAATAAGAAACAAACAAACAAAAAACTAACTCAAATCAATAGTACAGTATTATCAAGGATTATCAAACCAGAAATAGGACTGAATAGCACAGAGCTACCAAAATAATAAAGAGATTTTTTTTTTAATGCTAAGCATTGTGTTTGGATATAATGAATGTGCACATATGCACAGTTATCCTGGGGTTTAAATAACAGAGATTCAATTATTTCTACTTTTATGTATAGTGCATGCTAGAAGTTCCTCCTTGTCCTAGACTTAAGATTTTAAAAAGATTTGGTGTACTGTCACCCACTGTTCTCCAAATTAACATTGGGTAAACATTAAAATGATTTATTATGGACAACTGAATAGAAATCAAATTTGTACTCCCCAACAGGACACAAACTATATGTACTATAAGTGGAGCATTATTGATTATCATTTGTAAAATCAAAGCCTCATACTTAACAATTCATACTTCTACATCTTTGCAGATGCTGATTGTTCTATCTATAAACGTTTCACCCCACTTCCACCATCTTCACGTGTCTTATTCGTTCAGGATTCAGCTGTTACTTTGCCCACAAATTTTTTTTTCAATTTCTCCAAGTAGCATTGTCTGCAATCCCTTGGAATCCTATAAATGCTGCTTCTATATAGCATTTTCCACACATTTCCATTGTTTGATCACATTGTTTGACCACATTTGACTATGAGATCATTAATCCCATAATATATTTCTACCAAACACCTTTAATTTATAGCCAGTAATGCCTTTAATTATAACAAATAGAAGGGAGATGTGGCAAGGAATGACAGTGGACAGATAGGAAGGTGTAGATAATAAAGCTAATAGACATCTCAGATATAATAAGCACAGAGCAAAATACTCAACTTCACAGCCCTAGCCTATACTGCAGTTCCCTCTAATTTGCTTCCTCCTGAAATGGCACTACTTTTCACTCAGTTGTGTAGATCTAGAACTTTGTAATACAGAGTCTGACTCCATTTCTGATGTTTAATTGATGACAGTTTTAAAACCACTCCCCCATTTTCCCTTTGTGTCCCAACTCTGGGCAAGCTACTAAACCCCTGGCACTCTTCCTGTGACACAGGTGGGAGATTCATACCACGAATCGGAACTCTCACCCCAGTCCCACACGTCACTACAATAAAGCCCTAAGCCTGGTTCCTTTCCTGCTTCTCAAGTTATTTTAGGCTTACATGAGAGGACTCCCTTCTTTCTCCATTTATATAAACAAGGAAACATTTCATAACCTCTTAGTGTGTCTGGCATCATCAGTCTAAACATCCAAACCAAATTTGGGGTGGGGCTCATGCTTTGGTGGTTTACTAAAAAATTTTACAAGGTGTTCTAATTTCTTTTTTTCTCATTCACCTTATAAAAGCCCCTACTTACACCTATCAGTTGTACCTTCAAATTCACATCACAATTCTTCCTCCTTTCAAACTCTCACTGGTCTGAGCCATCATCATAATTCTTGGGCCATTTATCGCAACCCTTCCATTCTTTCTTCCCAAGAGTTTATTCTCCACACAACCACCACAGTAATTTTTTTAAAAGATAAGCAAGAGCCTATTCCCCCAATGCTAAATACCATTTCTTGGCCTTTCAACACATTTAGAATAATATTCTAATAATTTAACACCTACATGAGCTAAGCCATGCCCACTTCTCTGACCTCATCTTCTCTCCTACTTTCTACCCCTGCACTCTCCCCTTAATCTACTTAACCTATTTCAGCCACACTGGTCTTACTGCTTCTCAGTGTATCAAATTTATTTTCCCTTAGGACCTTTACATTTGCTTAATAGAGAGGCTTCCCGAAGCACCTGTATGAGCCAGGGTTCTCCAGAGAATCAGAGCCAATGGGG
>VBSM01000272.1:83056753-83092481 GCA_008086735.1 Cheirogaleus medius | reverse complement strand
CAGGAGTTTGAGGTTGCTGTGAGCTAGGCTGAAGCCACGGCACTCTAGCCCAGGAAACAGAGTGAGACTCTGACTCAAAAAAATAAAAAAATAATAATAAACAAACAAAAAAAAGGAATTAGCTCACACAATTATGGAGGCTTAGAAATATTATGATCTGCTGCCTGCAAACTAGACAACCAGGAATGCTGGTAGTGTATTTCCAGTCTGAGTCTGCAAGCCTGAGAACCAGGAATTACTGTGGTATAAGTCCCAGGCCAAGGATGGGAGAAGACAGATATCTCAGCTTAAGCAGTCAGACAGAAAGCACAAATTCACCCTTCCTCAGCCTTTCAGTTCTATTCAGGCTGTCTGTGGGTATGATGAGGACCCATGTTGGTGAGAGCACTCTGCTTTATTCAATCTACCAATTCAAATGGTAATCTCATTCAGAGACACTTCACAATCAGACCCAGAAATAATATTTAACCAAATATCTAGGCTTTCATGACCAGCCAACCTGACATATAAATTTAACCAACATATCAGCCCTGACTAAACTATTTACCATCAATTTCCATTAGAATTCATCACTTTATCCTGATTTATTATCTTTATTCTTATTACTGCATTTGATTGCTTTGTCTTTTTTATTTTGTTGAATATATCTCCCAGGAAAATATGCAATCCCAGGAACACATGGTTTTGTTACTCTTCATCACTGGAATATACCTACTAACTTGAATAGTATCTAGTTCATAGCAGGTACTCAATGGAATATTTGTTGATAAAATGCTTCTATGTTTTATCTATTTTTATACTGTATATACTTATGTTAATTCTCCTAATATAAAAGTCTTCATAAAAAATGAGGCTCCTCTCATTGGCACATAGTAGATAGTACTGATGGTGAATTGGTGGATGATTTTAATGTTGCTTTTTGTTTTCAGCATCGCTGTCTAATAGAATTCTGCAGATGGATACAATAATCACTGTATCTCCAAAGCACTTGTGTATATCTCTCTCACACACATGCACACACATACACACACACACGTACAGAGAGCAAATAAATGTATGTAATGAGACTGAGTAAATGGGAAAACAACCTGAATCAAACCTGAAAATATAAAAAATCCAGCCAGCAAGCTTTAGAAAATGGTAGCGAAATGTACAAATAAGTAATTCCCACAATTTCAGCCTCCTACTTTCATAGTAAGTTTTCCTTTGGTTATCAATGCAGGATTAGGATATGGCATCAGTTTCCAGCCTTCTTCTCTTACTCTCTGGATAATTAAAATGCTACTCTGTTATACTTGATTTTCTTCAGTATTGTCTCACATGCAAATAACTTTTGTGGAAATTATTTATTTTTATTCTTTATTGTTAAGATACACATATATTTAATCATGTGAAGAAACTTGTGGCATCTTTTCTACCTTCTCATTTTACCTAGGAAATTGGGTGAGGTCTCCCTTAAGTAGATACCTATTGATTGTGTTAGGCCAATCATTGACAGTAGACTCCTCAGGGTTGTTGAATCAGAAGGAGAACTACCAGAAATATCAAGGGGAGAGATTAGGACTCTGGACTGACTCTTCAGTGTAGCTGCAAGATTTGAGAGAAACTTCATAATATTGTTTCCAGGTTGCAAGAAGTGAATCGATATCCAAAGCATAGCTGGGAAGAAAGGGAGATGACTCATTTAGCTTGTAAAACATATCACCTCTTTTTAAGCTAAAGTATAGTGATCTACTCAAGTTGGTTATGGAAGCAGTCAAAGGTTTCAAGTCAGTCCAGACACCTCAACATATGCATTATAAAAAGGTGGATTTATACTTCTCATATTTTCGTGTGATTTTTTTCCTCCTCTTATTTTCTACTTTAAAAACTTCATTAAGAACACTCCAGCCTGACTCAACAGTGCTTAGAAGAACAAAACTAAATGACATTTGTCCTTTCTCAGGCCAAAGTTTTAATGAAGGAGGACCATTCCCAAGAATAAGGCATATATTATTAGAGGCTATTTTTGTGAATGAACCACAAGTGGAAGGTGAAAGCCAGTGGAACAAATGCTGTAAAACAGTGAGTAAGAACAAGTGCTTTGGAGTCAAATAGGGCAGCATTTAAACTCTGCTTCTCTCATTTATTATAAAATATGGAGACATGATTTAATTTAATATCCTCAGTTTCTACGTGTACAAAGTATCTGAAACACAGCTTGCCTCATTAGGTCATTGTAGGATAAATATAATAATGTGTGCAGAGTACTAATCACAGACCTTAGCACATGCTAAGAGCTATATTAAAGGAAGTCATTCTTAATATTATTGATTGATATTTCACTAAACATCTACATTTATCTCTTTTAAAATTTTAGAGGTACAAAAGACTTTATATTATGTTTTCAGAAAAAATACACATATTCACTTACCTACACTTATATACCAATAAACCATATTTTAATACAATTATAATTTTAATTTACTTTATGTATTCAGAGATGCCCAAAAATACACATTAGTTTACAAAACCAGATACTTATGGGAGAATGATGAAAATAATCAGAAGCATCTGTTAAAAGTTATTTTCTTGATAGTCTCAGTTTTATGTTGTTTCTTTGTTTTGTTTTGTTTTAAGGTCTGTGTCTAGCTTCAATAGGCTTCACTGCCGGATTGCCTTAGGTTGCTATTTGGCATGATTTTCACACAACTTCACCAAAATAACAAATTACTTTTGTTTTACCCAAAACCTTGATCAATAACTTTAATGCTGCTTTTATATTTTTTATATCTTAGTAAGAGAGAGGGAGAGATCTGTATAGCAAATCTTAATGAACTTAAAATGGCCCTATAGATCATACTGATTCAGCAACTTTATTTTCAAACACATGAATATAAAATCACCCAGAAAACTATAAAGTTCCACAACCTTGAAAGATGATATAAGAAGAGAGCAAAGTTAAAAGAAATGAGTTGTTTCTGTTGTTGTTTACCATGAACAAGATAGAGTGAAACAAAGAAATCCAAGCCAGGCTCTAACTGCCACCCTGAGCATTCAGTTAAAATTGTGCACAATGATAATAAAGAACCAACAAATCTACTGAAGATGATACATGCTTAGCCTCAGCCATCTCTTCCCTCATGGAGGAAGGGGAATATTATCAATCAGTAAGTTGTTTGCTTTGATCCATGGCCATTTTTCCTGAGTTATTTAAAAAACCAAGAAGGCCTTCAACTTCAATTCACTCCCTATTTAAGTCTTTGATACTTGAATACATTTCATTTTAGCCTATGCTTAAGAATTCTGGAGGTGAGTACTGTTAATATTCTAATATAAGCAAACATAACAATCAATAATCCTTTTCTAATTTTAGTTACAAAACTCAAAAATTTAACTCTCTTATCTCCTTTTTAAAATTGCCTCTCTCTCATACAGTTAAACATTGAAATATAGAATTTTAATATAATTTTGAATACCTTCAAAGCTTAAAATCCCAATGTATCTTATAAGATACACATTTCATTAAATATATATTCATTAAATCTTGAAACTGAAGATTTGGTTCGTTTCATGTCTGGAAAATGGCAAATAGCTGTGTTGACAAGATTTATTCATGTCATCAAAACAATCAAGCAAATCAGAAGTAATTTCTCTGAGAACAAACTAACTTTATTTTTTTAATTCAAGTAAATTGGCTAATAAATATCCCTGAGAAAATGTTCTCACTTCTAAATTCTAGTGTTCAAATATAAATAAATAAATAAATAAAATGCCAACTCCCCAAAATTTCTTACTAAATTGCTCATGTTTTACTTTTATGGGTCTTAGTTTTAGGGGCGGTAATTTCCTGCCTTTGTTTGGTACCCTGGAGCGGCTCATAGTGGACTAACACATCATACTATGCTTTTCCTCTGAAAATGGAAGAAAAACAACTGTGAAAGGAGAGGTAGAAATCAAGGGCTAGTATATGGCCACTATATGTGTAGATACCTAGTTCTATCAATTTCAGAAAAGTCTACTGTCTTAGTCCATTTTGTGCAGCTATAACAAAATACCTGAGACTGGGTAATTTATAAAAAGCATAATTTATTGGCTTATTGTTCTGAAGGCTGGCAAGCCCAAGATTGACAGTTCAATACCTGGTGAGGGTCTTCTTGCTTTGTCATCCATTGCAGAAGGACAAGAGAGAGCAGTCAAGAACAAGAGATTGAACTTGCAGCCTCAAGCACTTTTAGTATCAGCATTAATTCATTCTTGTGGGTGGAGCCCTCATAACCTAAATACCTCCCAGCAGGCCCCACCACCCCAAAACTGTTGCATTGAGGATTGTTTCCAACATTTGCTTTTTTAGGCATATATTCAAACCCTAGCTTCTATCTAAGGAATTGAGGATCTGAAAATTGCTACCCATGACCCAGCTAACACCTGAAAGTTTTTTTTTTATTTTTTAATTTGAAGATTATGGCTTAAATCCACTCCCTTGTTTTTTCTACAACATGTATTAAAACCTTATTGTGATCATGAAATGACTGAGTTGTAAAACATTTAGAGACAGGCTGTGCTCTCTAGATATTTTTTTTAAAGATGGTAAAAGTAAATTCTGAAAGCTACATCTATATGTCTGATTTTAATACTAGAAAAAATTTTTGACCTAATATTTAAATAGTTGATTTGTGAGCCACAGGACAACAGAAATATTGGTTGCTTAAGTCACATCAGCTTTGCCTTTTTTCTGATTCCATTCAAACCATGAATGGTACCATGCAGACTTCCCAGGACCCAACTCACTTCAGGCTATCAAGCCCTTACTTCATGAGCACACCGTCACGTCATTTCCATCCCTGGGGCTCCTCCTATACAGTGGCCCCTTGTAGCCTTGGGAGTGCCCCAGAAATATAGGAAAGTTAACATTCAAAAGCAATCATCACTAATGGAAAATAAGAGCTATTTGAAAAGGAAATAGCTTTTGGAAGCATTCTGTGTGCTTCTCAGAAGAGCTCTGTTGAAACAAGCCTCTCATAGTGATGCTTTCAATAACTGTTGTTTGTGTTGGCTTTTTCTTCTTTCCCATCTCACTCTCTCTACTCCCCTACTCTTAGTCTCTGGGATAGTCTAATAAACTAATTTCACACAAGACTTTATTTCAAACTGTGCATTCGGGGGAACACAAGCTAAGGTATTATTATTAATAGGAGTAATCCTAGAAAGCGGACCCTGATGATTCTGGAACTGTTTCACTCACTGATTACACAATAAGAAAGATTCCCCTACTTATAAAGAGTGAGGTTCTGGTAACTCCTGTCACAATCATTAAGACCCTCATTTATAGTGGGTTGGGATAAAGTACAAATGGAAGGATATCCTTGAATTACACAATTGAACACTTTTGTGTTTGCATGGCTTTGTTAAATGTTTTGATAACTTTGTTAATTACTTTTTAATTATCACTACTTTGTCAACATCTTTTAGGAGTTATAAAAAATAGCAAGTTCAGTTCAATCAGGTGTCAACTCAGAAAATGCTACAAAAGCCAGAGATTCTGTATAACGGTGTTTAAAAAGATCCATTTCTCAATGATCTTGGGTCAGATCCAAGAGCCAGGGCATACCACCTCACTGATGGGCCTGAAAATGGATTGCTCTTGTGCCAGAATCCAGCTTAGGAACATTCTGAATTGTGACTAGTATACTTGGTTGTTTTGCTTTATAGAGGGAGAATTAGCCTGAGCTAAAAATACAGACAGATGACTTGACAGTGACAAATGACTTAATGTATGCTCAGGCTCTTTAGAAGATCTGAAAAAATGAGATTAGAGCAGAAGAATATGAATGGATATATAGGAATGGGCAAAAGATGTGTATTTTTGTGTTTCCTGCTAATGCCTACCAAAGATCATTCACTACAAAGGAAGCACTTAACAACGAGCCAGGTAGATCACTAGGTCCTCACTTTAAAGAAATGATTATTACTTCTCATTCTTTCTATTGCTTGTGTGATACTTCCTTTAAAAGAGTATAAATTATAGAAGGGATAAAGTCTATGAATTCGTTCAACAGCTTGGGCTCCTCCTAACCAAAGCTAATCTCATCACTGATGCTGTTGAATGTTCAATCTGTCATCAGCAAGGAACAATTGATATGGAATTTGCCCTGATTTTAAATAAATAAATACAAAATACATAATAATAGGGTAGGTAGGAACAAGCATTATAAAGTAAAACAAGACAGTATGAGGATAGAGAGGTAGTTGTTGTTTTATATAAGATGAATAAGGATGGCTTTTCAGATAAGAGGAGTTAGGAGCAGAAACCTAAAAGAAAAAAAGGAACTAGGAATATGGATTATCTGGGGAAAAAATATTTCAGGAAGTTGGAAATTCAAGTCTATATTTCCTGGGGCAGAAGCAGGCTCATTGTGATGGAATAGTAGCCAGGAGGTCAGTGTGGCTGGAGTATCTGGATGAGGAGGAAAGCATTACCATAGGAGATCAAAAAACATAGTGGGAGGGGTGATTGTCCCAGGCTCATGAGTAGTATTGCAAGTGAAATGGGAAGTCATTGGGGCATTTGAGAAGAGGAATCATGTGACCTAAATGAAAATTTAAAAGGCTCTCTCTGGGAGGAGAATCTTCTTCCTGGAATAATATTAATAACTTATGGAGAAAGCTGCTTTAATAGTCTCAGAGAAAGATGATCATGGCTTAGACCAGGTTAGTACAGAGAAAGATGGTGAAGAGAAGCAGTGTACTTTCGAATATACATTTGTGCGCACCCACACACACACACACACTCATGTACACATTTGTAAAGGGATTGATTAAGTTAGAAGGGAAATTAGAAAGGATAGGCTTAAAAGTCTCTTTTAACTCAAATTTCCTGTTTGTGTCAAAGACATTTATCAGAGAAATATGCTTTGTTTCTCTGTGTATTTAACTAGTACCCTCTTAACTTGGAGTAAGTACACATATACATAAACAGTGCACATAAACATATGTTAAAAATATGTATTTCTTAATTAGACTCATAATTCATTTTCCTTCATCTTTTAATTGTAAATATTTGCGTAAGTAAGATTTATGACTTGGATTTTTTTTTTCATGTTTCAGAAATTTCTTAAAATCTCACTCACAGCTTTCAATTAAGAATGTATGTTTTCTGTTGGTATTTAATGCTTATGTATTTTTATTGATTTTGGTTTTTTTCTTTATCTTGACAGTCTTTTCATATTACTTCACAAGAAATTATGGGAAAGGATGAGACTGTTTAAGCCTTACAAGTTACTGTTTTAGAAATAGAGGTAATCTCACTGTGACTTTTGGTAGAGATTGCTTTTATGTCATGATTTCCACTGATATACTTTCAGAAAACCTGCAACCTGAATACATCATCATGATGTGTGAGATGCCATATCATGAATCACAGTTGAGATGTGATTCATTTCCACATAGACACATTGTCTTCAACTTTTACAATAAAGCTTATTGAAAAATGCGTTTGTTAAAAAGATCAACTTTCTTCCCTTAACAATATTTTTTTTCCTTTGATATTACATTTACATCCCTTTGCACTGGCTTTCTATTAGTATTTTAAATTGATACTTGAAATGACTTCCCTAAAGTTAAGAGCCCAGACACCAGGGACACTAACTTCCATTTACCTTAGGGAGTTCTTGGTGAACTCTTAACAGCCTGGATCTTGTTGCTTTTTCTCCTAAGAGCTACAAATCCCTCACCTCTAGAGACTTCTGCCATCCCAAACTCTTCCTTGTGTTTTATGCTAGTCCTCCTCTGCAGCTGCCACACATATTTTCTATCCTTTTATGGTTTAGCAGATGGAGAAATTAAAAAGTAATGAATTCATAGAGTTTAACTCATCGTGATATTGAAGTTTCACATAAATGCTCCTTCCACCAAAATATAATAAGCTTTACTGACACAATGGTTGTGTGGTTAAAACACAGAAGAGGAGGCCAATCCTCAATTCTGTATGTATTACCTCCAGATATCTAAATAGCATTTTTTGAGTCATTTAACCTATTTTTTCCCTTTATTAATTTGAATTGGTTTATATATGTATTTATAATTAGGTGATACTTTAAATCGATGTTGATACCATTCACGCAGGCACAGAAGGTATATGTGTAGGATTGCATATAGCACTGAGGGAAAAGACTTAACTTCTTATTAGTGAATCAGTTGCTCTGGTTACCTATTTGTCACTTATTTTTTTAAAAAAAAGGACTTTTAGATTAGGGAAAAAAACAATAGAAGAATACAAACTTAATGTTCAATTAACAGTTGAGAAAAACAAAGCCCAGGGAGATGAAATGACCTATCTAAGGATAGATGGCTAGTTATTGGGAGAGAAAGGACTAGAACCCAGGTCACTTGACATTCAATTAAGCGTCTTTCATCTGCAATACCAATAGATACGAATTGATTAGGAATTTCAAAGACTAGCAAAACAATGCTTTGTCTCCAATAAAAACCTTAAAATGTATAGGAATAATTAATATATGAAAACAGCTACAATTTACTATTAGGAAAAATAGGCAGCATGCAGTATACTTGTAAGTTTTTGAACTATGAACAAAACTGATCATCTTTAACCTCAAATCCAAATTAATCAATCATATATAATTACATTTCAGCATTTAAATAGCATTTACTTGAGAGAGATCACCTCAGTTTTATATAGAAGCTGATAAAATTTCTAAAGTCAATATCTTCCTCCAGGCTAACATTGCATCTGCTAGGCAAACTTCAAGTCTTTGCTCAAACTTCAGAGGCGATGAATGTGAATTATTGCCCAAATGGATAATGATTATTCAGTACAACACTCTATCCCCTAAAAAAAGGTGTTTCTCTGGATAAGACATAAATATTAATAAAGGCTTTTGTTCAAGAATCAGTGCAATGATCAGAGGACTATGAAGAAGCCAGACCTTTATAGTGGAGTTGTCCTAAGGGGAAACAGAAATACCTGGACTATGATAGATCACCCTAGCAATCATGAAGGGAGATAGCAAATCTCAGGTATCAAGTAAGCTTCAATTACTAAGGACAGAAATACTTCTGAGGACAATGGAAAAAGCAGAACCATTTGCTTTGGAAATGCCATGAAACTGACAGATAAAGGAATACTCTGAACACACATTTTGTGTAAGACCAAAACAAGGAGAAAGAGAGAAAAATATGTATGTTGAAAACTATTCACAACTTACACACAGCAAAGCCTCTCTTACAGCCATATAAATCCCATACATTTATCTCTCTTTATTTTTAATTTACAGGAGGCACTTATTTCAAAAAAGTTTGGTGTGATTGAAAGATAATACAAAGTCCAAAAATAGGGTCTTTGGACTTTGTGTGACTACATCATCATTTTTTTTTTCCATTGCCACTGAGGAATTAATCTTATTTAGCATTGGGAAATATGTTAGCCTGATATCTCACTTCTTTTTTTTTAAATGGGCCTAATATTTAAAACAACTGTGCTTACCTTGCTTTTAAATCTGAAAGAGGGGAAGATATTAAAATTGTTTTTCAGAAGCATATGTCACACAATAGTTGGATAATCCACAGTTTGGTGAAAACATTTCAAGTATATTTGCATGCACTGTGTCCTTAATTAAATGGCCAATCTGATAAGTTTAATATAGAAAATCTTTAAACATATTAAAATATGTGTTCGATATGCTCAAACTATTTAGCAAACATATCCAACATGTGGACAATGACCTAAACATAAAACAGAGCTCATAATGATAACATAGCAACGTAAGAGTAAGTATGATTCACTTAGTATCTGCATTAGATTGTTCTAACCCTACATCAACACCCTGGTTTTCTTCATGTATTTTATGTAAGTCATCAATGTAAGATCACTCAGTTATGGATGAATTTTCTAGCTAACATAAAACTATTGAAAAAATTCCTAAGATGTTTTCTATTAAAATATTTTGGATTTTCTTTTTCTAAATAGTTTTTCTTTGGCTAAAAAACTTAAATAACATATGAGTTGTTAGAATTGTTTATTAACAATGTTAGACCTCTAGTAAGAGTTCATTGAGTACTATTTAAAAAAATAAAACTTTAAGGGAAACACTCACTTCTTAGAAAAGTCTTTCCATTAACTTTAAGCCATGAATTAGTAAGCAGCTAGATTACTGGTGGGAAAAGGAGAGTTATTTGAAGATAACTGATCAGTTATGTCCTTGTGACCAGAAGAGAGGAGATTCCGTGGCTATAATCATTGGTTAGAGGGCTGCAATACTTCATAGTTTCCAAGTCACAAACAACAAGAGAGTAAAAACAAGGTTCCAATAATATTAATAAGAAATATTTCTTTGGCTCAAGACCTTCTGCTAAGTTTTAGCTTTAGCCTGGTTTCAAATGCCTCCCATAGAATTCTGAGGTTTTTCAGGACACATTTCACCTGTGCTCAATGGAGAACACCTACTGGAATACAAGTGGCTTACTAACCAACTCCACCCCCTCCTCATATATCCCTGGCACATTCAATTAATTTCTTCTTTGGGGCTTTTTGAGGCACTTGCCAAACTCTGAGATTGACAATGCTTAATGTGGAGGGTGCAGATCTCTCCCCGGAGGCATTGTTTCAACTTGCTGCAAAGCAGCTGGCAATGCCCTCCATTGCTGCAGAGGCTGCTGACACTAATACCATGGCTGCGTTGTGCTCTCAATGTCCCATGGAAATGGTTGGGCTTTTACTCACTTGTCAATTACTGGTCTTAAGACTCAAGCAAAAACCTATGGGGTCTCAGGGAAAGAAAGCTCTGAATTACTTACTTAATTCCAATTTAGAATCATTCCTCCTTTCTTTTGCTGCTCTTGAACCAAACTTTTGCATTTTTTTAAAATCAGAATATTTCCCTGAGAAGTTCTGCATTTCTTTATATAGAAATGTCTCAGTGCATGAGAAAGCTTAGATTTAAGCAAGAATCTCAGCTCTAAGAAATAGAAAAGCCAAGAGCACCATTTAATAAAAACAAAAATAATCTCAACTTTTAGTGATTGGAAGTAGTTTGGAAAGAAAAAATTAGTAAGTGAAGAAAGCTATTTTTAGATAAGAAATTTTACCTCAATAGCCTTTGAAACTAAGGAAGCTATAAGAATTCTATACAAATTGTTCCGGAGACCTTATCCTAAGAGAAAAAAGTAAATTATAAAAAAAGATTCCAATTTTGGATTAAAATTAAACTTTATTTAAAATAATATTGAAAATAATTAATGATTATTAAAAAATAAAATACTAAATTCTTTTCAAATATTCACAAACCATTTGTTGGCAACTCAAAAATTAACTGTATTGTACTAGAGCTTTGTTTTACATCAAAAAATTCTTTGTATAGAAAAGTAAATATTCCTGTTGTACATGACATTCATTCTAAAAAATGCTATTACTTGAAACTATGTCATAAGGCTGGTATTTGCAGGACACCATACATTTTATAAAATCAACGTATTATCTTCCTCATTATTTCATTAACCTGCTCATACACTATTTATCCTTTACTCTTGATGAGAAGTTGGGAAAATGCTGTGATTTCTTTAGTAATTTGGGGGTAATTCAAGGTTCTAGTGTCAACTTAAATCTGAACACAGTCTTACTAGTAAAAAAGTCCAAGTAATTAATTAAATCATGAATTTAAAGTGATGTCTTCTCCTCTCATTGATCTGGGGTCTGCAGTAACTAGGAGACCAGCCCTAGGAAAAGCAGTTGTGGTGAGCTGTTTCTAATTTCTGATTAAGTGAGCTCTGGAACTTTCTCTCTTTTTAATAAGCCTTGATTATAGATTATCAATTTTATAGATTTTATAGATCTTCCAAGGGACATTTTAGCTTTATGATATATGTGTATTATTGTATTATTGTATTATTTGAACAATTAGTGATTTCCACTCATAGTTTATTATTTTCCTCTCCTGTAATTATTTTGAGTTTTATTTCCTCTTCCTTTTCCAGCATTTTAAGATAGAATCTTAGACCTTTATTTCTAGTATGAGCATTTTAATTTATAAGACTTAAATTTAAAATATACATTTTTGTAAATACCATGTGTTTATATATATCCACATAAATTTTGCTATGCTATTTCATATTTATTTGATTTCAATTATTTTATAATGTGCCTTGTGTTTTATTTGCTCTGTAACTTATTTAGAATTGTTTAGCTTTATTCTTACATAATTGAGATATATATTTGGGTATCTTTTTGCACTGACTTCTAATTTAATTCAATTATGATCAGAGAATATATTCCATATAATTTAAATCCTTTGAAATATATTCCAACTTATTTCCCATATTATCAACTTATTTATTTTCCATGTGTATTGGGAATAAAAAGAATATTCTGCATTGGTTAGGTATTATATGTGTCAATTAAGTCAATTTGGTGGATAATGTCAGAATTTCCACATTCTTAATAAATTTAGTCTTCTTATTTTAATTAGTAAGAGAAGTGTTTAAATCTTAAGTTTGCCTTGTTGTGAGATATTTCTCTTTCTAGCTTTGTCAATTTCCTTAATGGACTTTGAAGCTATGTTATAAATGGATACACATATTAAGGATTTTTATATTTTTTGATGAATTGACCCTATGATTATTTTTCTATTTATCTGATAATATTCCTTGTCTTGTAGTCTACTTTATCTGATATTTAAATAAATGCATTCCTCTAAATAATGTTTTCATGGGATATTTTTCACTCTTTTCATTTTATCGTAACTGTACCTTTACATTTGCAATCTTTCTCTTGTAATATGCACAGAGATTAACCTTGGTTTTTATCCAACCGCACAGTCTGTGCTTTTTTTTTGAGACAGAGTCTCACTCTGTTACCCCAGCTAAGAGTGCTGTTGCATCAGCCTAGCTCAGAGCAACCTCAAACTCTTGGGCTCAAGTGATCCTCCTGCCTCAGCCTCCTGAGTAGCTGGGACTACAGGCACGCGCCACCATGCCCGGCTAACTTTTTCTATATATTTTTAGTTGGCCAATTAATTTCTTTCTATTTTTAGCAGAGACAGGGTCTCACTCTTGGGCTCAGGCTGGTTTCGAACTCCCAGCCTTGAGCGATCAGCCCGCCTCAGCCTCCCAGAGTGCTAGGATTACAGGCATGAGCCACCACGCCTGGTCCAGTCTGTGCTTTTATTTGAATGCTTAATCAATTTGCATTTTATGTTATTATTAAGATAGGTTTACGTCTACTATCTTGCATATTTGTTATTTGATTTTTGTGCTTTTATTCCATCCTTCATACATTATTCCGGATTAATCAAGCATTTTTAATGTTTTCTTTTATATTTATGCTATAAATCCTATCATATTTGTGCTATAAATCAAGGCTTCATATATTTAATGCTTGCTCTATGGATTATAGCATATATTTTTAAATTACTCAGTGTATTCTGAAATAATATTATGAAACCTCAGGATTAAAGAAACCTACAGAAGTATATGCCTATCTAAATCCTTCCACTACTTAGAGCTAACTCTTTTTTTAATTTCAAAATATTATGGGAGTTCAAATATTTTCGGTTACATGGATCGCTTTTGTAATGCTTGACTTAATGCTTAAGTCTGCGACATCACGCAGATAGTGTTCATTGTAACTGTTCGATAGGCTTTTGCCCATCCCCTCCCCGCTGCTTGATTTCCACTGAGTTTTACTTCCCTCTGTACATATGTGTGCTCATCAGTTAGTTCCAATTTAATAGCAAGTACATGTAGTGTTTGTTTTTTTTCCATACTTTAGATACTTTTCTTAGGAGAATGGTCTCCAGTTCCATCCAAATTGTTGCAAAAGGCATTAATTCATCTTTTTTTATGGCTGAGTAGTATTTCATGGTATACATATACTACGTTTTGTTAATCCACTCATGAATTGATTCCACATCTGTGCAATTGTGAATTGTGCTGCAATAAACATTTGAGTACAGGTGCCTTTTTGATAAAATGACTTTTTTTCATTTGTGTAAAATACCCAGTGGTAGCTTTCCTGGATCAAATGGCAAGTCTATTTTTAGTTCACTGAGGAATCCCCGTACTGTCTTTCATAGAGATTGTACGAATTTGCAGTTCTACGAACAGTATATATAAGCATTGCTTTCTCTCTGAATCCATGCCAGCATCTATTGTTTTAAGACTTTTTAATAAAAGTCATATCTCATTGTGGCTTTAATTTGCATTTTCCTGATGATTAAAGAAATTGAGCATTTTTTCATATGTTTATTGGCCATTTGTCTATCTTCTTTTGAAAAGCTTCTGTTCATGTCTTGTGCTCACTTTTTAATAGGGTTATTTGTTTTACCCTTGCTGATTTGCTTGAGTTCTTTGTAGAGTCTGATCTTTTGCCTTTTATTATATATGTAGCTTGAGAATATTTTCTTCCACTCTGTAGGTTGTCTGTTTCCTTTGTGGATTATTTCCTTAGTTGTGCAGAAGCTCTTTAATTTAATCAAGTCACATTTATTTATTTTTGTTATTGCTGTGATTGCATTGAGGTCTTAGTCATAAATTCTTTTCCTAGGCTGATATCTAGAAGAGTTTTTTCTACATTTTCTTCTATTATAGAATTCTTACAGTTTCATGTCTTATATTTAAGTCTTTTATCTATCTTGGGTTAATTTTTTTGAGTGGTGAGACATGTGGTCCTGTTTCATTCTTCTGCATGTGGCTATCCAATTTTTTCCAGCACCATTTATTGAATAGGGCTTCTTTTCCCGAGTGTATATTGTTGTCTGCTTTGTTACTTTTTTTCATTTTTTTTTATTAAAGCCTATAGCACCTGGTATTCCCAAGCAATCTCCCATCCAAGTATTAACCAGGCCCAACCCTGCTTAGTTTCCAATTTCAGACAAGATCCTGCCAGCTCATGTTGTCTTTGTTAAATATCAGTTGGCTGTATGTGGATGGTTTTATATCTGGGTTCTCTATTCTGTTCCATTGGTCTATGTCTCTGTTTTTGTGCCAATACTATACTGTTTTTGTTACTATTGCTTTGTAGTATAGTTTAAAGTCTGGTAATGTGATACCTCCAGATTTTTTCTTTTTGCTTAAGATTGCTTTGGCTATTTAGGCTTTTTTCTAGTTCCAAATGAAGCATAGAATTATTTTTTCTAGATCTGTGAAATATGCCAGTGGTATTTTGATGGGGGTTGCAATGAATCTGTAAGCCACTTTCAGTAGTATGGACATTTTAACAATGTTGATCTTACCCATCCATGAGCATGACATGTTTTTCCATTTGTTTGTATCATCTGTGATTTCTTTCCTCAGTGTTTCATAGTTCTCTTTGTAGAGATATTTCACTTCCTTGGTTAAGTGGTAGTATCACGTATTTTACTTTTACATATATTTTAAAACACAAGTTACATGTTATAATTTAAGTATCAAATAGTCTATTTTTAAGAAAAGTAGAGAAAAAGTCGTATTTTTCATATTTTACCATTTCTGAAACTCTTCATTCTTTCCTATGGACTTGACTTCCAAACTAGTATCATTTTCCTTCAGTATGAAGAATTTTCTTTTGCATTTCTTGTAATGTGAGCATGCTAGTACACATTATCTCAACTTTATTTCAAATAAAACTCTCTTTATTTTATCTGTATTTATAAAAAATAATCTTGAGCAAAACTGAAATCTGTGTTGGTCATTTTGCTTCTTAGCACTTTAAAGATGTCATTCCACTGTCTTTTAGTACACAGTATTTCTGAAAAGATGACATATGACTCCTTTTTCCTGTGTATATTATAAATTTTTATTCTTTCTTCTGTTAAAATGTGTTTTTCATCTCTTTTTCTCCCAGAATTTTCACTATGACAAGCTTCTTTATGGTTTTCTAGAAATTTCTCTTACTTGGGATTTACTGAGCTTTCTGGATATCTATGAGTTAATTTCCTTCAAATTTAAACTATTGTGGCATATTTCTACATATATACTACATATTATGACCCATTCTTTTAGAATTCCAATTTTTTGATGCTTAAACATTTGATATTATAAGTATTATCTCTAGAGGTATTAGGTATTGTATCCCGATAGATATTATCCCTATTAATTCTTAACACTATAAATATTATATTTCTGCTAATGTAAATTCCATTTTGTTCATTTATTTAATGTCTTTATTTGTTAATTGTTAATTTTGTTATCAGATGATCTGTAGATATGCTTTTATTAACTATTTTCTATTGATTATGGTTTCTAGGAAGTTATCCATTTCTTCTATTTGAGTTGAGGAAGAAGGAAATAAATCTATGATTTAGCTGATTTCTCCTCATCCTGGCAAAATCTCTCTTTTTATGACAAGTCTGCTTCTTTGTCTAACTATACCCAGACTAAGCACTCACACAAAAGTTTAGAAGCTGCTATTTCTCTCTGCTCACTTATAAAGGGCTCTTTCCTGTAAATGTAAAAGACTATTTTTTTCTTTTCCTTTATACTTAAAGGTAGGTACAAATTGTTCTACTAAAAGCAAACAAACAAACAATCAAACAAACAAAAACAAATCGAAAAATAGAAAGTGGCATGCAACTTGTAATTGTGATCATATATGTGGTGGTAATATATGCAGCAATTTGAAGTTCCAATAATGTAATTTTTAAATATTATATTCCATTATAACTGTATTAAAGTTAATTTAAAAACAAATCCCTAAGCAACAAATATAAATGATCATTACAAAGATGTCACAACAAGTAATACTTCATTTGCAGGTTAAGTAGAACCTTTTGAATTTAAATCTACCAACATAATTATATAATAAAAGGCAAGTCCACATTATTTTGTTTATTTTATATCATATAATATTATGCATTTCACAATATTTTAGGTGCTACTGGAGGTTAGGAAAGAGAAAAATATCAATACCATTAAGTATAAAGTCACAAAATTTTGTCAGTTTTGAGAACTTTAGTACAAGAGAAATTTGAAAATATTAAAAAATGATAAATGTGCTGGTGTTTTCAAAAGAGTAAGGAGAGAGTAATATGGTAATTACAGGTGTTAATTTAAGATGTATATTTTGAATACTCTTAGAAATATTAAATACTCGATAGCAGTTTAGAATTATATATGATAACAATTAACTTAGTATTATAAAAAATCAATTAATGGCATTCCAATTCATTTTTTCTTCCTGGGAATGCCACAAGCCACACAGATAAAGAAAAAAAAAGATGCAATTCATTTTGATTATGTGAAAGTGTATTTGTTTTAAAATACATAATTAATAACAAACTGAGAATACATGATATTAATTTTAAATATTATTTAATCTATAAGGACTTTTTGTTGAGGAAAAACATGCAGGTAGTTAGAACTACTTCAGATATGATGAAACTCTTATAATTCCACCAACAAATTTAGTAGAAGAAATGATAATATGTTCATCAAGTTATTATATTATACTAAACTAAATACTGATGCTGCTAAGACTATATAATGGGAAATAATTGTATTAAGAATCAATGATTAAATATTATAATTTAGAATAATTATGAAATGTCAAAAGGTGTAAGTGAGTATATATGCTTTCTCTTAACTTAAAGAAGAATTTTGTGTGGTGAGACATAATTAAGATGGCCATTTGTGCATAAAAATAAATGAAAAATGGTGGAAATGAAGCCATATTAATTTAAAGACATGTAAAAACAATAGTACTATCATATATATTTTGTCCAATTAATATATATTATTTTATTTTTTTTATTTCAGCATATTATGGAGGTACAAATGTTTAGGTTCCATATATTGCCCTTGCCTTCCTTCCCCCTAGTCAGAGTTTCAAGCATGTCTATCCCCCAGACGGTGCGCATTGCAATCATTATGTATGTATATACCCATCCCCTCCTCCCCCCTCCCATCTGCCCGAAGCCCGATGAATGTTATTCCTATATGTGCACTTAGGTGTTGATCAGTTAAAACCAAATTGATGGTGAGTACATGTGGTGCTTATTTTTCCATTCATGGGTTACTTCACTTAGTAGAATGGGTTCCAGCTCTATTCAGGAAAATACAAGAGGTGCTATATCACCATTGTTTCTTATAACTGAATAGTACTCCATGGTATACATACACCACATTTTAATTCCTTTCTTTAATCAAATTTCTTCTCAAATCACCTTCTGAAAAAGTCAGAATATATATGAAGAAAAACTAAACCTCTCAAAATTTTGGAAGTATGTGCTTATGCATTCAATTCAATGAAACATTAATGCAACTAGAACTCTATAATTTCATGTAAATATCTAAATATTCCAATAATTAGTTTCAACTTTATATGGCTATTGTGAAAAAGAGTAAACAAGATTAATCAATAGAGATTTGGATTGTATATAGTAAGTAGCACTAATGGTAATAGATGTGTAAATTGTAGCAATGAATATTTATGGAATGCTTACTATGTGACACTCTTCTAAATAATTTAAATATATTAGCTCATTTAATTACTATAACATCATTAATGAGATAGATGATACCAGATTTGCCATTCTACAGATGAGAAAATTAAGGCAGATAAAGGTTTAAGTAATTTGTCCAAGGTAATAGTAAATGATAGAATAAAGCTAGACCCAAACTAACAACCATAGTAGATGGGGAAGAGATTTAGGTTTTCCTCAAGTCACTAATTCCTTTACTTTGAATATATTATACTTTTACCCTCTTTAAAACACGGACTTACATAACAAACTTTCTATGATTCCATGAAAAAGTATAAAACATACATTTCCTCTTAAAAATTTATTAAATGCCTTTTGTGTTGAGGGAAATGTGCAATTTGATCTGGTCAATGTTTTGATTGATCTTGTGTTACTTTTCTATTTTCTGTATCAGAAAGGAGATAAAACTTAATCAAAGTATTGAACAGAATGACTTTTGTACAAAGCCTATAGGATATTTAGAAAACCATTCCCACTTTCCTACATAGGTATAATAATATATTTTTGAGAAAGTATTCAAAAGTATAATATATAAAGAAACCAAGTTTCCAAGGAGCTGGAAAATATTATAAATTTCCTAATCAATGTAACTTGATTTGTATTTTATTGTACATAAATGATATTATATTTACACATGAGATAATAAACCTTAATATGAGGCAGCATACAATATTGATTTTAAAGCTCAGATCTTTAACCAAACCCTAGTTCATCTATTTATTGACGATATGATCATCGATAATTTTTATTTTATATCTCATTTTTCTTATGTGTAAGTTGAGATGATACTAATATGTGTTCTTGTGAGAATTAGTGAAAAAATAGATTTAATTTTTTGGCAAATAGTGAAGAATGAGTAATCTACTATAACTATCATTAATAGTTATTTTATAAATACTACAGGGCCACATTAAATATCATGTATATATTAAAAGTCTTCATAGGCAATTAAAATTGCTACTCATGAGACTGAGATGTTTACTGTGGAGGAGATAACTTTCTTGATATTTATATTGTAAGACAGGAGGATGGCAGCCTTCATTTATGGTCACAGAGTTTGTAGTAAATTTTATCTTGATCAACAGTTCTGAATTTATGAGATTCATTGCTTTTCTTCACAACCATTGTGTTAGAAAGGACTTGGGAGTCATGTAGGTGAGGTTCTGTCATATCTGTGGCAAATTGAAAATACCTTTAAACTATATTCATTCAGGTAATCCTCATCTTCCAATTGTTGTGCAAATAATTTGGCTGAACTGAAAAAAAAAACATGACAAATCTAATCTTTTCTATCCGTCTGTGACCATGTGATTATTTGAAGACATTACTCAACAGTTTAGCTGCTAATGTACAGATTAGGAGATACAAAGGTATAAACTGCAATATTTGGATTTGTTCGCTCTAGTCAACAATAAATTATGGTATACTTTATAATAACTAAAAGGGTGGTATTGGAATGCTGTTATCACAAAGAAATGATAAATGCTTGAGGTGATGGATGCCCCAGTTACTCTGATTTGATTGTATGCCTGCATCAAAACATCACATGCACGCTATAAATATACACAACTATTATGTGCCCCTAATAGTTAAAAACAATTTTAAAAAGTCAAGCAAATGATAAGGAAACATATAACAGATCTCTTTACCTTTTTATGCTGTTGCATCATTGCATCTTCATTTGTCATTTCCTTTTTGTTCTTGTACCACAGTTTGTCTTTGTCTGCTATAGTTTAGCTGCTTAATAAATATCTTCTGACTTATAGAACAAATTAAATGTAAAATTAATGTTTGCTTTTCCCAAGTAATTATTGGAAAATTTTAAAATCTTAAGTAAGATAAGCATCCTACATAACTTAGAGAAATGTAAAGCAACATGCTTCATATACATTGGGATTTAATTCTAATTCTAATTTCTTGGCAAAAATAGTTATATTTCTTTAAAACTTAAATAGAAATAACCAAGTCACAATATTTCCTCCAAGAAATTAAATTAGTTTAAAATAACTGCTTAAATAATTTCATACTTTATATAACTCCTAATGTAATAAGAAGCCCTATAACTCATTTTGTCATTAATTACTGTACTTCACTTTATTTTAACTTTTGTCATGTTCATATTTTTTGTTTTTTAACAGACCTCATAGAAAGTAGGAAGAGTCTGGTTTTAAGTTGAATAAATTAGTGAATTTAGTAAAACCACATCAAAGGAAAGATTAGTTAACATCTTTGTTCCCACACCCATGAGACTTTAGTTTCCATTTCTCTGTATTTGGAGAATTCAACACTTTTTTCTCAATACAGTGATTGATAAAATTTAGACTGTTAAAGTTGGAAGGTAAGAACAATGGAAAAGGGAAAAAAAGGAGACAAGTAGAAAATACAAAAGTATTTCATGTTTGTTTATTAGGGAAACAAAAGTGCTATATTAGATTTGTTCTTTTTCCAATCCTGTGTATTGAGCTCAATAGTTCCTATGTCATTTTTTCTTTAAATTTTTATCTTTTCCAAATATTGTCACTTTTTTGATGAATACAAGTTGATATATAAATAAGTAAAATTCATTGCATGAACTCTCAACATAAAATAGTGAACAAATACATTGAAATCATGTCATTGTTCATAAAGCCTTCAAACTCAGAGGTTTCATTTGCCAGGAAAAGAGAAACTGAATATAATTGCTTTTCAACAGTGAAATAAAATGCTTCTTTTCTAGGACATTTCAGTTTTTTGTACAGGTGGGCAGTGGGAAAAGATGATATACCACTGCTAAATTGCTAACTGCTATTAAAAAGGTTTTCCTAAGGTTAAGGGTATATATAAAAGTCAGTCAACAAACAATACTTGTGGTGAGTCATTCAGCAGTATTAAACCTGATATGCCTCCTAGGTTTAATGTTGCATTAACTTCATTTTGCATTAACTTCAAATCCATTACTGAGTTATGAGTCCACAAATATCCTGTTTTTGCCAGCATTTATTTGTAAGATTCTCCTGATTGCACTGAATTTCCTGTGCTGTCTTCCAATAATGACATTGTTTCAGCTGTGAGAAGTTATTAGGAAATATATGATGCTTGCAGTTTTGCAGAAGTTGATTCCCCCCTGTGGAATAATCTACATTCTAATTTGACTGTAAAATCCCCATAAATTATTTCAATCTCATTTTAGACTGGGACATATTTCATTGATTGGTAATAGCCTTAAATTACTTTTTATTGTGATTGTAATGTTTTCTTGTCAAATAGCAGGAAACAGTAAATTATAGAGTAATTTAACAGGTGGAAATACACACAAGCAAAAATTGTTAGAAACAAAGATAAACCATTAGAACAAATTGCAGTCTGCACATACCTAATCAGTTCTTCCATGTCTACAGTTTAAGAAAGCAGTTCTTTCTTTCACAAAGTTTAATTAATCTTGAATCCTGAATTAGTATGCAAAATAAACCCTGTATATTTGGAAGCCATGGAATCATAAAATTAGAATGCAACAAAATATATTCAATGGCATTTATTTGGGGTAAGAATGCTTTAATTTTAATACCAGAAACTCTATTTTGAAGGTCCAATAGTGAACTCTTATGTGAGCTATAAACCAGTAAAGACTCCTTGACCTAAAATCAGCTTTTTAACACATACTCAGACAAAATGATGTCATCACTCTCAGTGAAAAAGTGGGTCACATACAAGAAATATAATTACATTGAGAGTATTGTAAGCATAGGGCTTTCTTGGAATTTGTGTGCACACTTCATTTGGAAGTCCTCAGGGATTTCTAGTAGGCTCTAATCAGAAGTGAAAATTTATGAAAATCAGTTTTCTTTCATAGGAAGGCTGAATCTGCAAAAAAAAAAAAATCTCCTAGTTATCTGAGTGGCACTGTTATTTAATCAAACATGAGTACCCTGTTTCTAAATCCATATCAGATTCACTTTACTGTCTTTAGAAAATAGTCTAACTTTTTTAGAATCCAGTGATATAATTAAAGAAAAATATAATTTTGGAGATTTTCAACAATCACTTAGTCTTGGACCTATCTTTTTGGAAATTTTGAAATTATTAAAGTTCACTAAGTAGATCAATGAAATTGGCAGTAGTTGGTTATAACCAGATCATTGAGGAAATAAGAAAATCTAAAACGATGATATATCAAATAGTAAATTATATTTTACTTTGAAAAATATTGAATGATTTTGTGTGAATATAGTGTGTGAATTGTGTGACTGCATTTGTGTATTTGAATATATTAAAAGTTATCTTTAGTTAATTACAATATTACAGTTTTAAGCACTGTAATAGTGTATAATATATTGGTATTAACTAAAAGAATATACTGGATAATTTTCTCGAGGAGGTAATGGAATGTGGTGGGAATAAAATAGATTTATGAACCAAAGGCCTGAATTCATTCACTGGTTCAAATATGTACTTTATATATTAATACAATTTTGTTCATTGAATTTGTTCTGCATAAATATAAAATGGGTAGGCATGTCCATCCCCCAGACGGAGCGCACTGCACCTCTTAGGTGCGTATATACCCAACCCCTCCTCCCCCCTCCCATCTGCCCAACACCGGGTGAATGTTACTACTATATGGGCACTTAAGTGTTGTTCAGTTAATACCAATTTGATGGTGAGTACATATGGTGCTTGTTTTTCCATTCTTGGGTACATCATTCTTATGAGTATGACCACTGGTATATTTTTTTTCTTTGGCTACAAAAGTTATGCCTTAATTGTTTGAAAATATTGATGTTGTAAAGAGGAGAAATTTTCAGTTTTGTCTCTGAGGATGCTAATGAGATTACATTAAGTTTTTGACATAGAAGAAACTATTAAGCAGTATCACAAAAGACACAAACCTGAGTACTTCCCTTAAAGTTTGAAGTTTTCTCTTGAATAACATTACACTAATTTGGGGGACTAAAGTTCCCTAGGATATGAAAATTCTTGAATTCACTAAAACACTATGTCATTTATTACTATGTTTCTATGTTTCTAAAACCTGTACTTTAAAAAGCCTTTCAATTTGGGAACATATTGTCTACTACTTTCCTTTCCAGCCTTAAGTTTAATCTCATCATATACTTGATCCACAAGTCTTTTTTTTAAACTTTTTTATTTTAAAATATTAATTAAAAGTGCACAAGTGTTTTTGTTACATGAATATCTTGTATAATGCTTAAGTTAGGGCATTTGGTGTGCCTGTCATTTGAATAATGTTCATTGTACACAATAGGTAAGTTTTTATCACACACTCCTCCTCCTACCCTTCCCCTTTCTTGGTTTCTCATGTCCTTCATATTGTTTTATGCCTGTGTATAGGCATCTTTTAGTTCCAACTTATTAGGGAGAGCATATGGTGTTTGGTTTTTCATTCCTGAGATACTTCACTTAGGATAATGTCCTCCATTTCCCTCCAAGTTGCAGCAAACATTATTTCATTCCTTTTTATAACTGAGTGGTACTCCATGGTATATATATATATACAGACACACAGATTTTCTTTACCCACTCATGAATTGATGGGCACTTAGGTTGATCCCACTTCTTTACAATTGTGAATTGTGCTGCAATACACATTCCAGTGCAGGTGTCTTTTTGACAAAATGACTTTGGGTAGATGCCCAGCAGTGGGATTGCTGGATTGAATGGTAGGTCTACACTTATTTATTTGAGGAGTCTCTATAATGTTTTCTATAGAGGTTGTACTAATTGCAGTCCCACCAACAGTGTATAAGTGTTCCTTTCTGTCTGTATCCATGCCAGCGTCTATTGTTTTTTGACTTTTTATTAATGGACATTGTGATAGGGGTAAGGAGGTATCTCATTGTAGTTTTACTTTGCATTTTCCTGATTATTAGTGATAATGAACATTTTTTCATGTTTCTTGGCCATTTGTCTATCTTCTTTTGAAAAAAATCTGTTCATGTATTTTTCCCACTTTTTCATGGGATTGTTTGTTTTTTTCTTGTTGTTTTGTTTGAACTCTTTGTAGATTCTGGAAATTAGTCCTTTTTTGGACATGTAGTTTGTGAATGTTTTCTCCCGTTCTTTAGGCTATCTATTCACTCTGTTGATTATTTCCTTTGCTGAGAAGAAGCTTTTTAATTTAATTAGGTGCCTATTTATTTATTTGCCTTTGGAGTGTCAGTCATAAATTCTTTGCCTGGGCCTATTTCTAAAAGAGTTTTTCCTATATTTTCTCCTGGAACTTTTATGGTCAAATACCTTACATTTAAGTCTTTAATCCATCTTGAATTAATATTTGTATATGGCATAAGATATCGGTCCTGTTTCATTTTTCTGCATTTGGCTATTCAATCTTCCTGGCACCATTTATTGAATAGGACTTCCTTTCTCTGGTGTATGTTGCTCTCTGCTTTGTCAAAGATTTGTTGGTTGTAGGTTGACAGTTTTACTTCTGGATTTTCTGTTCTGTTCCACTGGTCTATGTTTCTCTTGATACACGAGTCTTGTCTCTGCACGGAGAACCTCTCCTTTGCTGTTTCAGCATTTCTGGTGCCCTTCAAACACTGGTTATCTCTCAGAGCTTCCATTATGGCATGACCTTAATATCTTTGTTTGTTTGTTTTAACAAAATTTAAGTCACAGAAGAATTTTAAATCTGTGGTTTGTAGCAAAATTCAAAATGTCTTTTACAGCGTATTTTCTCATTTTTGTTTCCATTTTTTGCTTTGAGCTCTTTTTGGTATGCTATAATGGTTTAGTTCTATCTGAGATTAGATTTGGTTCTCTGATTTGACACAGAATAAAGTTCCTAAACTAACCAACTATCAGTGCAGAAGTTAATATCTATAGCATGTTCAACAAATGAAAGCAGGTAGAAAGTCAAATTGTAGCCCTAGATACAAATTTTAACAATAACTTTTAAATTTGATTTTTTCTGTCATAGAAAGTTGATTTGCAAAAATAAAGAAACAAAAGCTATCAAGATAACTATCAAAGGCAAAACTCCCTAGAGAAAATAATGCTGGATTTAGATATATTTGCCCAAATAAATGCCTTTAAATGATGACAACAGATATAAAAATGTTGCACTATTTCAAGAATAATCTATAAACCTATTTTTACAGTAATAAACATCCAGAAGATGCTAGGGAAACATAAATGTATAGATATTGGACAAATGACACTAATCATCTGAATATTTCAAAACCATCATAGGAATCATTTATTCAAAAACTTGTGAAATGCAGAAATTCTTTTTTTACATCCCTTACAGTTAAACTTTGAGTAAAATGTTCAAATAATAAAGATTTAATTTATATCTTCTGAAGCAGCCCCTACCTTTGCTGAACAGCTGTAATTGTTATTAATTGTTTTCTAAGATTTTGAGATAATTATGCTATCCTTATAATGCCAATTATTGATCCTGTCTTTGTCTCCCTGAAAAATATGGAATAAGTTAGCTTCAATTATACATGGCTATTCTTTAGATATTTTTAGGCAACTATGATGTCTTTATCTTTTCTTTGCCCTCTAAATAAATTAGATTTCTTCAACCATTCATATATAGTGGATAGACAAGCAACCAAATTAGTCTCTCTGTCTCTGAAGTACTCTCATTTGTGAAATTTTATCTTAAAATGTGGTCTCAAAAGTTGAATCAATGTGTAGCCTTCTACTTTAAAAAAAATGAATCAATATTTTACAAATTGCCTGAAAAATTCAATATTCATGGTAGGGCACAGGTAAATGAATTAACAATTAAGATTTTATAGCACTTTACAATAGTATTAAATTGCAAAATTGACTTCAAGCCAGTAGGTAGGTTGATAATTGTTCAATAATCTTACACTGATTTTTAAATTCTTCTTAAAATTCTTCTTCTTATAAGGCATAGGAAAGAAATTCCTGATTATCTGAATACTTTTAAAAAATATTCTCTTTTTGTTGTGTGTATGTGGAGCCAGTGAATTTTGTCTAACTCAATTCCACTCTTCCCTTCAACTCCTGCTTAAATAAAAAATCTGGTCCTTCCTAAGAAAACTGCTTTCTCTGCTTTCCCCATGAGTCTTGGCAGTTTTTTCCCCCTCAGCCTTTGTAAAACTACCCTGCTTACTTTTTCTTCAGGCAGTTTTCCTTTACTTCTCTCTAAAAACCCTCAGCTCCACATCTTATGTTATCAATTTGCCCACATAGTTGCTAACATCTGTGAATCTATTCTGATTTCTCAATTACTTAATCTCCTGACACTCTATCTTATTTCTTGATGATTAATATGAACCAGAGATAACCCTTTCCGTACCTTAACTTCTCAATTCCTTCATTTTTCTTACCCTACCCCTGCTTCAGCTATTCCTCCCCAAGTTCATACCCTGGAACTTCTCATTAGCAATAACTGCTGCTCCTTCAAAATCCTAATTTCACACATCTCAGTGACCACTAGTTTTCATCATTCAAGCCAACTCTTTTGTACATGGTTCCAACAATCTTTACATTCTACTGAGATCTCTAGTTAATTTGGCAAAGTCCCTCTTCCTTTGAATTCTCTCTTCTCTCCTTCACCAGCTTGAATTTTGATTTTTATAGTCAGTCATAGTAATAATCACTTGCATATACCCTAGACTCTTGTCTCTATATCACTTGGCTTTTCTCAGCTAGTAAAACCACACCTAACTTTACTCCAACTCTTGACCTACTCCTGTACCTATGCAGTTGAATATGACTAAAAGAAACCACACAGTGGTTTCACTTACACTGTTGACTTAACTCCCATATTCAGATGGGCATCTGAATGACATCTCTCCATGAATTTATCCTTTTCTCTCCTATAATATAAATTATTCATTATCTATGAAATAATAGGCATATTATTACTTCTTCTATTTTGAAAACTAATCTATACCTTTACCTGTTTTTTCCAATTTCTCTACCTATAATTTCTCTTAAAACCATTTCAGTCAGGTGTTTACCCCAACATTCTACTAAATTGTTCTTGTCAATGTCACCGATAGCTTTCAAATTGCTAAATACACTGGTCAATTCTTATCCTCATCTTACTTGATCTATCAAAAAACTATTGTATATTTTATCATCCAAATGAAGTCTTTTGAGAGTAAAAAGTAGTGTATAATGTATTATGACTTATACAAAGGCATGAAGATACTCCAACGCTGCCTTGGAAAAACTGGATTAATCATCATCAGCCTTGGACAGAGTTAATTATTCTTTCCTACTTGATACACTCTTTCTATTTGGCTTCCAGGACAGCAAATTCTCCCTGATAAGCTCCTATCTGACTCATGACTACTTCTGAGCTTATAGTGTTGATGCCATCTCTTCTTTCCTACCCCAGGTCTGGGTTTTTAATGCCTCAAGGCTAAGTTCCATGCCCTCTTTTTCATCTGCACTCCTACCCTTGTTGATCTTACCCAGTATCATGGATTTCAACTACATTTATATGCCAAAAAGTTCTAAATTTGTATTTTTATAAATACTTCTCACTCCTTCCACTGCTATCCACCTTCGTCTGAGCAGTTATCTTCTACTAGGATAACTGATCTCAGTGATTCTAATCTTGTTCTCCTGTGGTCTATGTTCAAACCAGCATTCAAAGCAATCCTTTTAAAAAAGAATTTAAAATGTCCTGTCAATCCTTTACTTTGACTCCTCCTTCAAATAAGATAGAAGACAACTATCCCCATGTTGTATTAATCTCTCAAAACATGCACTCATCTTCAGCCATAATGGCCTTCTTGCTATGCTCCTTAACATAAAAGACATGCTCCAGCTCTAGGAGCAGGTGAGAGGAGCCAATTTGAAATTGGCTGTTTCTGCCTTGAATGTGCTTCTGAAAGATATCTCCATGGACTGTCACTTCCTCCATGTCTCTACTCACATGTCTTCTTGTCAATGAGGCCGGCACTGGCTAATTGCTTAAAAACATTTACCTGATTTACCTGCCTCTTGTCATCTCCATCTTGATTTCTCTCACCCTGTTTTGTTCTATTCTTTTTTTGTAGAATCTGCATTTTTTTTGGCCTTTCTCCACTGGAATGTAAGTACCACTAAGGCCATAAATAATAGCAGCACACTCTTCTTTTTAAATATATGCCACACACATAAGATGTTGCCTTGTAATTAGGCACTCAATAATTATTTATTGATTTAATTAATTGATGATTAACTTAAAGCATTCTATAGTTATGTCTCATTCTTTTATTCCTTTACTTTTTAAATTTGATAAACCTAACTAATCCTTAGGAAAATGTACAATGAAATTGTTCTACACTTAAAGAAAAATGAAATTTACTTTCTCACATGTGTAAGATAGCTATTTTGGCTCTAGAAGAGAACATTTTAATTCAAAAGCAGAACTTACACAACAAATGAGACATCCTTTGAAATGATTGCCTTGGGAGACTAAGGGTTCTATACTAGTTATGCTTCCATATTTGGAAATTCTTTTTGTTAATATCTGCTTTTGAAATCTATTTATAAAGTAAATGAAGAAAAATAGTTTCATAACTATGTATTCAGATTTTATTTTTGACCATGAATTGTACTATCCAATCTGATAACCATCTTATTCTCTGTGTTCAAAACAGCATCTGGTTACCTAATTTAAAATCTACCCTTAAGATATACTTATTTGCCACCATTTAGGATTTTCAAAAGAATAACTAAGAGATTTGGAAGGCAATTCAAAATATACATTTCTGGAAATAGCAACATGATTTGAATGCATTTTTAGAAGGAACAGTCATTTGAATATTTGAATTTGGGCATTTTTGTTAAAAGATAAGTAACATCACAGTATAGAGATACTCTGTATCATCCACTCACCTCCAGATATAAGGCTCTTTAAAAATGTTCAATAAGTCTATCATGAGAAAATCAAGCAAAATATTTCTGCATATTGTTGTCAATACTAACAACAACAAACTTAAAAGATGAATTTGTTTCTTTTTTTCTTTACATGTAAATTTTGCGTATGTAACCATAGTCTCCTCTTTTCTTATCTCTTCTCTACTAACAATATTTTGGAAATACTGGTTTCTGCAATCTTAAATATCTTGACTTTTCTTTCAAGTACATACTCTATTGTGAATAGTTATCCCATTGATCATAAATCTACAGATTATGTATATTTTAAGAATGCACATGTCAGACAAATATATACCAAATTCTGACCCGCAAATAGATCAGTGCTTACTTTAGAAAGCATAAAACTTAACAAGATTTGGTGGACATCTGTGAACTGAAAATTTTCCATTGATAATATTATTTTATTTTAAGTTATAGTGTCTCAATTTCTTAGATCTATTTTAAATACCCACCTTTTGGTAGACAAAAAAAAAGCTCAAATTTTCATTTATTTGATAGTAATAAATGAAATAAAAACAGATGTATTAGTAAAAGTTTTCTCCAAATTTTTTACTTATCTCACCTTTTAGAAATTATCATCTAATTCCATTTTATGGCTTAAGTTTTACATATTCAATTTAATTTTACAATGTAAGGACATAATAAAATAAGAGTGAGTTGATCCTATACCCTCATTTCCATATAGCACTATTTTATTAATGTTTTCCCAAATCTCATTTCAATTATATTTTTATTCTTTATTTCTTCTACCTTTATGATTTATTCATTGTATAAATGAATCTGCTTAGTATTCATCTATCTAAAAGGCACATCTTTCAGATTATTCAAGAAAAAAATGAAGATTAGATGAAGAATGTGAATGGATAAGCATTTTATATTGTTAGTGTTACATGTCTTATGTTTTCATTGGTCTTGGAGCTTCCTCAACATTTACTTACCAAGTCATGGGTATATAGATCTGAACAGAAGTAACAGGATAAATTCAACAGCGTTTCTGTTCTTCAAGTGTATTACAATTACCTGTATATTATAACATGCACTCTGATGTTTTACCTAAACTACTATGACATTTACTTCATAAACACATAATTCCATTCATGTACTATATAATGTACATATATATTTGTTTGGTATATTAATTATCTATTGCTTTAATACAAATTGCTCCAAAACTAGAGCTAGATTTTCAGATTAGAAGCTTCACTGAAAATAATTGAGGGTTAAGGTCTGGATTTATTTAATAGTCCTATTTCTTAGTAATTTCTAAGACTATAAGGAATGTCACTTGTTTATAGTAGGCTCATTTCCTATGAGGTTAGCAAGTAATTATCACTATCATAGAAATAATCCTGACTTGGAAATCCAAAGGATGTTTGTTTTTCTTGGTGATGGTTTAGTTTTTCTAAATGCATTTTCATTGTATGTATTTTCTGCACTTTTTATTGTCAAAGATGAGAGAGAGTTGAGAGAATGCAAGGTTTGAGATTGAGGGTAGAAGTTTTATTTAAAATATGGACTTTGTTAGTATTCCTCAACACCACAGATTTTTACAATAGCTACTTAGGACAGTAGATGATTTATGAAAGAATGAGGGAGTTTCTGTCGAAGCCCTTGGGAATGGGCTTTTCATGTTTTTATTTATTTCCCAGAAACTTTTTTCCATATGCCATAACTGAAAGTCTTCTTGCTTCAAACTCCACTAGGAATTCTCCGCAGTGTGTCTCCCATATTCTACCTTAGTTATTACCTGTTCCTTCTCAAGGTTTTGAAATGTCTGTGAGTAAATTGTCAGAAAGTCTGTTGGCCTTGAATTTTTTAAATTTCCACTCATTTATTACTATTTTTAGAGTAGTTACAGTTGTATAGAAAAATTGCATATATATTAATAGTACAGAGAGTTTTCATATATCTCCTGTCTCTTACCATACAGTTTCCTCCATTAAACATCCTGCATTAATGTGATATATTTGTTACTGTTGATGAATTCAGTATTGATACATTTATTTTAATTAACATCCAGAGTTTACATTAGAGTTCCTGTTTTGTTGTAGGGTTCTGTGTGTTTTGACAAATGCATAATATCATGTGTATCTGCCATTAATATATCATGCAGAATATCTTTCTTGCCCTAAATATGACCTGTGCTCCACTTATTTATCCCATCCCATACCCCCTGAACTGCTAGAAACCACTGATATTTCTATTGTCTCTATTCTTTTGTCTTTTCCAGAATATTATATTGTTGAAATCATTCAGTATATAGTCCTTTCAGGTTGGCTCCTTTCATTTAGCAATATGCATGTAAGTTTCCCTCATGTCTTCATAGCTTGATAGCTCATTATCTTAATCATAGACTAATATTCCATCACATGAATGCACCACAGTTTGTTTATGCATTCATTTAATGAAGGAAAACTTCTCTACTTCCAATTTTAGCAATTATGATGCAAGCTGGTATAAATATTCACATTCAAGTTTTTATGTGGGTATTAGATTTCAGCTCTTTTAGGTAAATACCTAAAAGCACCATTACTGGATCATATGGTAAGCCTCTGTTTCACTTTGTAAGAAGCTACCAAAGTAGCTGAACCATTTTGCGTTTCAACCAGCAATGAATGAGAGTTTCTGTTGCTCCACATTCTCACCAGGATTTGATGCTGTCAATGTTTTGGATTTTATCCATTCTCATACATGTATAGGTGTTGTTTCAATTTCAAAATCCCTAATGACATATGAAGGTGAGCATTTTTTCGTATGTTCATGTGTCATATGTATATCTTCTTAGGTGAGTTGTTTTGGTTATGTATTTTTTAAAAGGCTTAATACTGTGAATATTAAATAATATTGTCCTACCTCTCTGCCTACACAAATAGGATTGAGCTTTTGGAACACTGGACAGTCTGTTTAGGGAAGGAGTGTCTTTTCTCATTTGAAAGGAAATGAAACAGTTATTTGCAGACCACAAGGCAGACTATAGCCGACAAAGGCTATATTTGTACTATACTTATTTTCTCTTTCTCCTGAACACTAATTAGACTTTTATAGTCTCCTCACAGTTAGGTGTAGCCTGTGACTGAGTTTTAATCAATAAAAAATGAATAGATGAAGGCCGGGCACAGTAGCTCACACCTGTAATCCTGGCACTTTGGGAGGCCAAGAAGAGAGCCTCACTTCAAGCCAAAAGTTAGAGGCTGCAGTAAGTTATGATGATGCCACTGCACTTCAGCCTGGATGACAAAGTGAGACTCTGTCTTAAAAACAAACAAACAAACAAAAAACTGAAAGAAAGACAGAAAGACAGAAAGAAAGAGAAAAAGAAAAGGAAAGAAAGAACATTTTTAAAAAAATCAAAGTATAAACCAGTGGCCAATAAAAAAAAAAAATAGAGTAGTGTAATGTATGAGCCTTTCAGGATTAGCCTATAAAAGACTTTCACTAATGATTTTGTTCTTCCTGCTTCTACTGGATGGACATCAACTTTGCAGTTAAATGTTGAGGATGGTAGATCATCCATCAGCCTGAGATTCTGAATGATTGTGTGAAACAATTCACTGCCAGAACCCCCACCACCACAACCACCACACACTCAGTAATTGGTACAAAAATGAAGTCAATTTATATTGCATAAATGACTGAGATCTTGAAGTTGATTTTATATATCCTCTAGAAACACCTTAACTATTATAATAATGAAATTTATACTTATCACATCTATAAAGGTCTAGAGTACCACTTTAAAGAATATTCAGATGAAGTTTCTTTTAATAGACAAATTCATTTTAATATTTGAAAAGTTTCTCATTTACTTGCATGTCTAAATTCACTTTGATAGGTTTAAGAGACTCAATGTCAATGAATAATAAATATAAAAACATAACAAATCAAGTAAATTGGTGAAGGGGTTAGTCAAACACTTATATGTCAACTGAGGTCATTATTTCTGTTAAAATAATGATAAATGAAACCTCTTACGTACAACCACATATATACCTACACAATCCCACACAAGGCCTCTCTGTATAAAAGACTTCAATGAAGGTTTAGCAAAATAATGAATCACAGAAAAACTAGTGAATCAAATCATTGAATAATATGTCTGTTACAGCTAATTCAGCTTTTCTGCCACTGTGAATATTTTACTACCTTGTTCTTATCATGCTAAAAATAGCTTCATCCTCTCCTCATCTTTTGAGTCCTCTTTTATTCTTCCTTTTCTCTCTATTCTCCCTTTTATTCCAAAAAATATTTACACTTTCCTTTGTTGTGCCTCCTTTTTCCAGACACAGAGTTTTTTTTGTTTTTTTTTTTTTTTTGAGACAGAGTCTCACTCTGTTGCCCAGGCTAGAGTGAGTGCCGTGGCATCAGCCTTGCTCACAGCAACCTCAAACTCCTGGGCTCGAGCAATCCTCCTGCCTCAGCCTCCCAAGTAGCTGGGACTACAGGCATGCACCACCATGCCCAGCTAATTTTTTCTATATATTTTTAGTTGGCCAATTAATTGCTTTCTAGTTATAGTAGAGACGGGGTCTCACTCTTGCTCAGGCTGGTTTCGAACTCCTGAACTCGAGGGATCCGCCCGCCTCGGCCTCCCAGAGAGCTAGGACAGACACAGAGTTTTTTATACACTCATGGAATATTATTATAAATTACCTTCCTAAACAAGGCATTTTTTTCAGGCAGAAAAATTTACTTCTCATGCTAAAAGAAATTAACTTACATTATTACAGTTTAAAAAGAGTTATAAAAAATAATCTGCAGTTCCAGTTGCACATAATGAAATACCACACTACTTTAAAATACTTGGTTTACTTTTTCTGTTGAGTGTTAATATAAAACATAATTGCATACTAAATGCACTATTTATTTTAAATTTTTATTCTTGTTTTCTTAAAATTAAACTTATAAAATTGTAGCCAATTTCTTTTTGAATATATAAATACGTTACCTGCAACTGGCAATGCTTCAGATAATTTATTTAAAAAGTCAATTTTTCATTTTATTGTAAAAGCATGTCAAAAGAGCAATGAAACTTAGAAAACCATTTACATTGTATAAGTTTTCTTATCAGAAAATGTCAAATTAGAGTTAAGATATTAAAGATAGAGTGAGAAAGTCTAAAGATCAGTGAGGAAATCAGATAATTTGTAATGATGTGCACTTAGGCCTCACCAACATTTTTTTTGCATTTTTTGTCTATATTCTGAGGATCTAATGGATGCTCATATGGCTATGTATTGCATAATGCTCAATCATAGGCACTAACTTAAAAGAGTTACTTTTCAAATTCTATATGTGTAATTTTGTGCAGTTTCATATTTTTCCATATTCTTATAAAATTTTGCCATCAATGAAAAATGTTCAAAACTCCCAAATACAGTGACTGATAGCAACTTCTCTGCTAAATTTCTGTCAGAAAACTGTTTTATTTGATATGACATACAAGTTGTTAGACAAGGATCTACAGGTTTTAATCTTATCTTGCTGGGAGCAAAGGGACAACTGATGATGAAGGAGATACAATCAGAAAAATCTCAAAAAAGTCCCTTCAACCAAATTTCTCCCTCCATATCCTGCACAGAAACAGAAATTTCCACCATTTGAATCATTCCCTAAAATTAAGATAGAGACCTTACAGGAAATTTATAAAAAGGTAATCTATGAATCTTTGTGAGTTACTGTCTTAGATACTATACTCTTGAAGAGCTAGATTTTAATGCTGACTATGAGGTTGGGGCACAGAACAACTGATGCATGAAATGAATGTTAGATGTCCAAATGGCAAGAGCAGATGGGGCTGTGTATAAACACTCTGACTACCAAAAAAAATATAAAAAATATAAAAAAAATATAAAAAATATAAAATAATGAAAATATAGAGGGAGACATTTATAAAACCATAGCAATTTAGCATGATAATTTCCTATTACAGTTAGCTTGAATATTTTTCCTCTCACCACTTTATTTTATGAAGCATATAAATTATCAATGAGTCCAAAATAATACATGGGTAATCTATCTGAATTAATAATTGAATTTCTCAAATGTGATAAAGAAAGGTAAGTATATAAAAATCAATTTTATATATATTCTATCAAGAAATAGACAAGAAGATTTGAAAATGGTATATCATTTTAAATCCATCAAAAATTGTCACATACAAGAGAATGACCAAGCCAAAAGGAATAAATACATGAACTCTACACAGACTAATAAAAAATTACTAAAAGAAATTTGATAGACAACCTACAGAATGGGAGAAAATATTTGCTCTCTACACTTCTGATAAAGGTCTAATAACTAGAACCTATCTAGAACTTAAAAGAAATAACAAGAAAAAATCAAACAACCCCATCAACAAGCACCACATGTAATCACCAGCAAATTGGTACTAACGGATCAACACCTAAGTGGACATGTAGGAATAA
>VBSM01000272.1:83026994-83056653 GCA_008086735.1 Cheirogaleus medius | reverse complement strand
TTATTAAAATTTGGTATATGTTTACGATGGAATATTACTCAATTCTAAGAAACGACAGCGAACTAGCAACACTTATATTAATTATCCTGGATTAAGTTTAAGCCCATTATCCAAAGTGAGGTGACACAAGATCAGAAAAATGGGCTCCGCATGTACTCGCCATCAAATTAGTACTGACTGATTAATACTATGGTTCTCAAATGATGGTGGTGTTCACCAGGGATTCGGGGGTTGGAGGGGTAGACCCACATCTGAGGAATGTAGTGAGCATTGTGGAGGGGAAGGGCATACCTCTAACCCTTGCTAGGGAGAGGCAAAGATATAAAATGTAACTACAATGTTCGTACTTTCATATTTTCTTGAAATAAAAAAAAAGAAATTTGAACACAAATAAATTGAAGAAAAAAGTCATTTCTGTCAGTTTTCACACTAAATGCAATAGATTTTCTTTACCATTTTAATGTATGCCAACTTTCAATGTGATGTCACTTCATGCAACTCTTTCTCAGAATATTGTCCTCAGGTTGCAAAAGCTCACTTTGTGTGGATGTAAGGAAAGCAATAGTGTCTGAAAATTCCATCCATCAGGGACATCCCTTTCCAAAGATTGATTGGATTGGGCATATAAATACTCCAATTTCCTTGGAACGGTTATCTCTCATGTATAAGTATACTCACCAGAGTTTTCCTATGATACTGAGCCAAATAAATTACGTGGGAATTTTATGGGAACTTACTTGATATAGTCTCTTTATTTGACCTCTCTATAATAAAAGTGACTTGGCGATGGAAGCAAAAAATATACAAAAGGGATTACATCAGACTAAAAAGCTTTTGCACAGCTAGGGAAACAATCAAAAGAATAAAGAGACAACCTACAGAATGGGAGAAAATATTTGCAAACCATATAACTGCTAAAGGGCTAATATCTAAAATATATAAGGAAATCAAACAACTCAATAGTAAGAAAGCAAATAATCAAGACATTGGTCTGGGCAATGATTTCTTGAGTAATACATGCAAAGCACAAGCAACCAAAGCAAAATTGGAAAAATAAGATCATATCAAGTTAAAAAGCTTCTGCACAGCAAAGGAAACTATCAACAAAGCAAAGAGACAACCCACAGAATGAGAGAAAATATTTGCAAACTTCTCATCTGAGAAGGGATTAATAACTATAATATAGAAGGTACTCCAACAACTCAATACAAAAAAATCAAATAATCTAATTTAAAATGGAAAAAAGATCTGAATGGACATTTCTCAAAACAAGATGTACACATGGCCAACAGGTATAGGAAAAAAATGCTCAACATCATTAATCATAGGGGAAATACAAATCAAAACTATAATGACATATCATCTCACCCTAGTTAAAATGGCTTTTATCCAAAAGACAGACACAACGATTGCTGGTGAGTATGTGCAGAAAGGGGAACGCTCATACACTTTTGTGGGTAATGTAAATTACTGCAACTACTATGGAGAACAATAGGAGGTTCTTCAAAAAAACTAAAAATAGAACTACAATAGGACCCAGCAATACTATTGCTGGGTATAGATCCAAAGGAAGGATCAAAAATATATCTGTACTCTTACACTTACTGCAACACTATTTCCTATAGCTAAGATTTGGAATCAACTTAAGTGTCCATCAATAGATGAATGGATAAAGAAATTGTGGTACATATACACAATGGAATATTATATAGCCACAAAAAAGAATGAAATCTTGCCATTTCACAACATGGATGGAATTGGGGAACATGTGAAGTGAAATAAGCCAAGCACAGAAAGATAAATCTTGCATGTTCTCACTCATTTGTGAAAACTAAATATTAAAACATAATAAATGGGACCTGATCAAATTGAAAAGCTTCTGCATAGCCAAGGAGTCTAGCATTAGAACAAATAGACAACCTACAGAATAGGAGAAAATATTTGCATGCTACACATCTGATAAAGGGCTGATAACTAGAATTTATATTAGAACTCAGGAAAATAAGCAAGAAAAAAATCAAACAACCCATTAAAAAGTGGGCAAAGGATATGAACAGAAACTTTCCAAAAGAAGACAGATTAATGGCTAACAAACATATGAAAAAATGCTCAACATCTCTAATCATCAGGGAAATGCAAATCAAAACCACAATGAGATATCACTTATCTCCAGTGAGAATGGCCTTTATTAACAAGTCCCCAAACAATAAATATTGGCATGGATGCGGAGAGATAGGAACACTCCCACATTGCTGGTGGGACTGCAAACTAGTTCAACCTCTGTGAAAAGCAATATGCAGATACCTTAAAGAGATAGAAGTAGATCTACCATTTGATCCAGCAATCCCATTAGAGGGCATCTACCCAAAAGAACAAAAGACACTCTACAAAATGGGCACTCAAATGTTTATAGCAGCACAATTCACAATTGCAAAGTTGTGGAAACAACCCAAGTGCCCATCAATACATGAGTGGATTAATAAAATGTCATATATGTATCCCATGGAGTACTATTTAGCTATAAGAAACAATGGCAATATTGCACCTCTTGTATTTTCCAGGATAGAGCTGGAACCCATTCTACTAAATGAAGTATCCCAAGAATGGAAAAACAAGCACCACATGTACTCACCAAAAAATTTGTTTCACTGATCAACACCTAAGTGGAGATATAGGAATAACATTTATCGGGTATCAGGTAGGTGGGAGGGAGAGGAGGGGACATACATAATGAGTGTGATGTGCACTGTCTGGGGGATGGACACACTTGAAGCTCTGACTCCGGAGGGGAAGTGGGGGAAAGGACAATATACGCAACCTTAACATTTGTACCCCCATGATATGCTGAAATAAAAAAACAAAAACAAAAAAACTGCCTACTTTTTAAAACTACAGTTGCTATTTTAAACTAATAAGGATTGAAATCAATTAAATATCCATATAACTTTTAAATTTTAAATTATATTTCATAGGATTATGTTAAATTTTTAGACTGTTTTAAAATAGTTTAAAGGGCTATGATTAATATCTTACATGAAATGGAAAAAATTCTACAAGATTATTTAGTAAATATTCAGTCTGACTCTGTTTCACTAATTCTCCAGCTTAAAAGAATCACAACATTATTGAATATGTAAAAGAGTATATTTGGTCAATTTTTACTACAAGGCTAATTTATTCTAAATAACTACAAATTTCTACCACCCTTCAATTTATTAAGATAGGAAATAGCTTTTCTTAACAAAAGTTCATAAAATCTCCTTTGGCTTGCTAAAAGTGGTTTTAAAATCAAGAATGACAATAAAAATGTACAACTATTTATATTTTAAATATAAAGAGTTTCTAATTTATGAAGAGGAAAGACAAAGAAGATATTTATATAATCCTTTTTCCTTCTCTAGAAGCATCTCTGATTAGATTTTACTAATAAGAACTATCAGAACTATTCACTTGTCTTGAGAAATCCTATAAAATATTATTTGACCTTCCTCATAAATACCAGGCATTTAAGTTGAAATCCCAACACTTCATCTTTGTTCTGACTGCCAAATTTGCTATCATACCATATGTCCAGCATACAATTTGCATTTGAATTGGGAAATGTAAATGAAGTTTTAATGATTTTGTGTGGTAAAGGTAGATGGTAGAAAGGAAAAACAATACACATGCAATATTCATTTAATTCGTGATATTCTTTCACTCATGACATTTTGCTAAAGTAAGGCCATGTTCTCTAGAGCTATTAGTAAATAAATTTTTAAAAATAAATATCAGATTTAGAAAGAATTAGAAGTATGCCATAATATTCTTATGAGAGATCAGATGTTAAGCCATGTTAAATTGAGCATTGACTACCCATTTTCTCTAAGATGAATATTATGATTAGATGATAACTCAAATTTTATGATTTGATGCCTCACATAAAAAAATTGACAGCACATACTCAAGGTGCTTTTGAAAAACAAAACATATTTTATTAATACTCATATACTATATATTTATGAAAATTCAACACATCCCACAAAGATACTAAAGCAACCCAGAATTATAAGTTACATATCTGTTAAAAAGGAAAATATTCCTTGAGGTTTTTTTCATACATAAGTATTTTAGTTAAAATGAATGTAATTTTATATCTTATTTTAACATATAATGAGATATATATCTATATATTTATAGGTAGGTAGACCTACTTATGGTGATTGCTTATATGTTAAATTCCATCTGAAATTAAAATGTACTGAAAACTATTAATAAAACATATGCCATAATTCATAAATATATTACAATCTCTGAACAGAAATATATTATAGATCAGTATAAGACTAACCCAGCAGGAAAATAAGAGAAAAATAAAGAAAGAGATAACTAAAAAATAATGTTTGAGGTATCCATATATATGATTTCTTATAGAGCATGAGGCCAAAAATAAAACACAAAATAGTAATAAAAATTATTATTATCTTGTTACCTTGAAAGAATATGCTTTCTCTTTCTTAGAGCTAACAGTATGATCTCCATTTTCAGTGAAATTACCAATAGAACAGTTTCAAAATATAGTTGATATGAATATAGGCTCTCACATATAACTGTAGCATTTGTTTTCACCAGATAAAATAGAAAAAATAAAATAATTATGTTTATCTGTAATATGTGTCAATAAATAACTGGATATCTGGAAATATCCAAAGCTTTAAATGAATTTTAAATTAGCGTCATACTATCTTCAACTGTGTATTTACAAAGAGACAAAGCTTAGAATCATATAATTTTAAACTGAAAATGTGCTACAGCAATAATCTGATCCAGCCCCTTCTTTTTATGAAAGAGGAAACTGAATTGCACCATGCTTAAGTGGCATGTCTATAGTTTCAGAAAGGTCAAAAAGGGATCTAAACCTGGGTCAAAACCTTGACAAGTGAAGGAACACTAAGATGGCTTTCCCTAAAGGCATGTGAAGCGTACTAGGAAAGGAGTAGCACTCAGAACAGAATATATTTTAAATTTTAATAGCAAATATATGTTTTAATCTCATTACAAGTATATCTAGATATTTGTGTTGGAGAAATGTTATTTAATATCTCTACCTATTGATCTCCCTCTTTTTTCTTTCTTTCTTTCTTTCTTTTTTTTTAAAAAAATAATAGATTCTGTTCATCATTATCTCACCTGAACTTAAGCCTGGGGTGTAGTTACCCAGATGACCACTACATTTCCCAGATTCTGTAATAGTAAAATGCAATTTTGTGAGTGTCGGGTTCCAAGGAGAATGAGTGATAATGTGTGCAACTTGTTTGACATCTCTTTATTGACAGAGCCTCTCCCTCTGGGCTTGCTTTTTTTCTTCCTTCTTTTTGGCTGGAAAAGTCAGTGGTCTGTAAGCAAATCATGAATGGCAATCAAGTAAGCCTTCCTGTAATATTCAGTGTAAAGACTAGTTTTCAAACTTGTGATAAATATTCATGCTTTTATTCAGGACTTCTAAATCAGTTATTGAATCTAAGAGAACCATCTAAAGGATACGGGAATTTAAAACTGTGCCAAGGAGAGGTTGTATCCAAATATTTTGTTCAAGGTCTTTTCTGTGAATTGTTACACATGTGACATTTGAGTGCTATTAAAATGCTCATATGACCTAAAGTCAATTTTATTAATACATTGACATGTCTTTTTGTGTGAATTCTCACAAATAGAGTTATTCACAAAAAGTCTTTTAAACATGTCAGTATTCACTGATGCTATTTTTTACTTTTTATGTATATAAGGCCTCCCATAATGTTATGGGATATATGTGAAATTGTTAATTATATGTCCATGGCTGGGAAATCAAGGGAAAATATTTTTTTGGAGAACGAGGTTACCAGAGAAAATGTGTCCAAATTCACGCTATCTAGATCGAGACTTTACACATAAAATGTTGATGTTATAAATATGATAACTCTGCCTAGGGCTCTGACTTGATGAGTCACAGGAAAAATTCTAGACACCAAATATTAGACGTCAGAAAAGAATAAACAAAGGGACTTTGTTGATCCAGAGGGTGATCAATAAATACTTACATTTTGTAAATTTAATACAATGGAGAAAATAATGTTAACACCTACAATACTTTATTTTACACATGCCGTCTTTTACATCCCAACAATCCTGAAAGTGAGGCTCCACTGTCAAGGAAAATGATAATCTAGTGAAAGAGGTACAAAAGTACAAAATAATAAAAGAGCATTAATATAGGGAATTCGGAGTGAGCAGGTAAATGCTGAGTGTAAAAGAAATAAAGCAGCAGCCAGTCTCAAGTTTCCAAATTGTAAAACTGTATGTCCAAGATGGATAGGTTGGGTGAGACATGCCTTTGTGTGAGTTTGCACCCCCATCCTCATCGAAAGTTCTGTCCCTAGGACTTCCAGTGTTAGAATATCTTATTCAGATCAAAGGCAGCTGAACAGTCCCAACTGAAGAACTGATGTCCAAATTGTCTCTTAGTAGTAGGAGCAATGTCAGAGATGAATATCTCAGTATTATAAGTTAAAGTCAATCAATCTATTTAGCTAAAATATTTTAAACTAATTAAAGATAGTTTCAGGGAAGGCGCCCGGAACCGCTTCTATATAGTTAGACGCTGAACCAGCATCCCAGAGAAACATGCCCTGTGCCTGCCCATTCTCCATATGTGGCCCAAATCACTAAGATCAGACACTCATCCATGCTGAGATTTAAAATAGAAAGGAAAACACTCAGTAAATGTCTCAGATTAATCAGTCATACTTTAGAAAGCTAGCCAACATGTATACCCATCATCCATCTGGGCAAAAGGCTTTATCAGCTTTTAGACATTAAATGACTCACTCAGCAAAGCTCTTTCCAGACTAATGGTGGCTCTAATTTCTCTATTAGATGGACCAGAATATTAGGGAGGCAAATCTTTGCTGTTATGCTCCCAGAGAATAAACTCCCCCAAAGCATAGATGAGTATAATAGCTGATAAAACCTTGAAAAATGCAAGGTTAAAACTGTGTTTATCTGCATCATGCCATCTGCATCCCCTAACAGCTTGAACAGGAAGGATTTGTTCCTTAAGCATTATTAGTTTTGCTAAAAATTGTCCTTGTTTTTCACCACCCCAAGGAAATAAGTGGCATTGTAAAAATGAAACTGCACTTATTATAACCTAACCTATGGACCACTTTTGCAAAAGCAATTTGGTCATTTGACATCATATTCTTCCCGGGGAGAATAAATAGAAATATGTGGTTTTTCTCCTTTTCAAGTTCAACTTGCCTTTTCTGTCAGCTTTTTGTTCACATTCTTTTTTGTCGGGTTATTCATAACTTAATTGTTTTATACTAAAAATATCTCCCCAAATCTCACCTGAATTATGTCAAATTTACTATTTTATTAATCGATTATGGTAGCAGTCAAGAAAGTGTTTCCTCTTGAGAGATACTGACTAGAAGAAGGTTGAAGAGACTTCAAGGGACTGGTAATATTCTACTTTTTGGTGTTGGCACTGATTATGTATTTGTGTTTCACTGTGTGAAAATTTACCAAGCTCTATACTTAGGATTTGTTTCCTTTTTTTCCAGAAAATGTTATATTTTAATAAAATTTATCAAAAGAAGATGGCCTGTTTGAGACAATGTACTAATACCCATAACATTGTTTCTACAAGGTATAATAGAATTTGGCAAAAGGCATATTTTTCTGAGGAAAACAGAACTATTAACTACTTCTAAGATATACTTACTTTTAAAGAAATTACAAGGTACTACAACAATTGGGTTATCTCTAATTAAATAAATCAACTAGAATAAGAAAAATTATTTTAAACTATAATTATTACTTCCCAAAATAAGCTTTCATTATGTATTCTGGGTGCTGTGATTATGTATAAACAGCTACACTTCTACTAAATTATGATGGTGCAAATCCAAAACCTTTATATGTCCCATGAATGCTCACATATTCTTAAGAAAAGTTAAAAATAGTACCACTGAAATGCATAACAAGGTTGGTTATGGAGCATTCCTGCTATGATCTGAATTTATTTGTGGTGAATCATGTAAAGAATTTAGTCTTCAACCTTTGATAACACAAGAAATTCTGAAAGGCATAATCCCAAAATGTTTTTACCTTGACAAAGAAAAGATGGCTGTCAACCTTAGAATGCTGTTTGAAAAGCAATAGATTTTTTTTATTAGGTACACCAGTGGCATTATTAATTAAATAAATTGCCCAAATTCTCTAGTTCACTGTTTTCTTAATGAGTGTGCATTTAATATTGTTCAATGAAAGCCAAAGTGTCCCTAAGTCAGTTTTAGATGTAAATAATTGGAGTCAGAAGGTAGAGAGAAACAGATTTGTGTAGTTATGGCACTGATTTGTTCCCATTTATTGGCATTCACAGTATCTTGTAGTATCCTCCACACTGACTCAGGGCTTCTGGCCTTTGACCTTTGCCATTTGACCTATGGAAAAATAGCAAATTCCTCACAAGGTAAGACTTGAAAAGGGCATGCTCGTTGGATCTTGCTTCCTTGCTGTTCTAAAGCACTGACAATGGGAGTAATCCCAGCCTTGCCTGCTGTACTAGCGACCCCACAGCCTAATCACCACTGTTGCCCTAGCCAGAAGCCATCAGCCAAATGCCCAAAGGGAGATTAAGGACACCTGGGCATAGGCAGCACCTCCCCACCCACCATCCCTCCTACTTTCCTATCCCCTCTTCTGCTCCCATGGATATGCCAACTGATTACTGACACAGGAGCCGCCCACTAGGGTGATTTGATATGCAGTCATTATTCTGTCTTCTTTTGAAAGATTTCTGTTCATGTCTTTTGCCCACTTTTTGATAGGGTTATTTGATTTTTCCTTGCTGACTTTCCTGAGTTCTAAATAGATTCTAGTTATTGGCCCTTTGTCGGATGTGTAGCTTGGGAAAATTTTCTCCCATTCTGTGGGTTGTCTGTTTGCTCTCTTGACAGTTTCTTCGGCTGTGTAGAAGCTTTTTAATTTGAACAGGTCCCGTTTACTTATTTTTGTTGCTGCTGTGATTGCCTTTGGGGTCTTCTTCATAAATTCTTTGCCTAGGCCAAGTTAACTGACATGGTAAGGAAAATTCTCAACATACACTGAGGGGATACAGTAAGTAAGATTTAAGAAAATTAAATATAAAATTAGGGAGCATAATATTATGTCATTATATTGTTATATAACTATAATTGCATATGATATATATGATAGAATATATAATTATTATTATAGAATAATTTGTAATGTGGGATATATAATAATATATTAAAAGTAATGAAGATAATCCATACTAATTATTAAAAACAGAAATTCTAAAAAGTGTTTACTTGTGAGGAATGGGTATGGGAAGGGGATACAATATAAGACATTTATTCTTTATGAGTATTTATTATTATATTGTTATTATAATTAATATTATATATTATTATTGAATAATTGCTTCATTGAACATGAATCACGTTTATAATAAATACATAGTCAAAAAGAAAATGCAGTTATCTTTATTTAAATGTAATGCATACATTAAACATTTGGTTGTAGAATAAATTAAATAATTTTGCTATGTAATTTAAAACCTTATGTTGAAACAAATAGAGGTATAACATGGGATAGAATATAAATTCTGCATTAGATCTTACAGTTTTATGGATGTATAATTAATAAAAAATAAATTGCACACATTTAAAACATACATGTGTTTAGACACATGTATCCACATGTGTTCACCCATGAAACTCTCACCACAATCAAGAAAATGAACATTGCAATCAACCTAAAATGTTTCTTTGTGCTCCCTTGTAATCAACCTCACCCTCTCTATACCACTCTCAGGTAATAGACCTGCTTTCAGTAACTATAGATTGTTTTTTATTTGTATAATTTTATATAAATGGAATCATAGTATATGTACTTTTTGTTGTTTGAGACAAATTCTCACTGTATTGCCCAGGCTAAAGTGCAATGACATCATCATAGCTCACAGCAACCTCAAACTCCTGCACTGAAGTGATCCTCCTACCTCAGCCTCCCATTTAGCTATAACTACAGGTGTGTGCCATCATGCTCAACTAATTTTTTATTTTTGTAGAGACAAAGTCTCACTATGTTTCCCAGGGTGGTCTCAAACTCCTGGCCTCAAGCAATCTCACCTCAGCTTCCCAAAGTGCTAGGATTATAAGCCTGACCCACCATACTCAGCCTATGTGACTTTTACACTGATCATCATTATTTTGAGGTTTAAACATGTTATTGCATAAATCAATAGTTTGTTGCTTTTTATTAAGTAGTATTTCATTGTATGTGTATGTAAGAATTTTCTTATCCATTCATCTATTCATAGACACATGGGGCTTTCTAGTATTTGGTTATAGCAAATAAATCTATGAACATTTGTTTACAAATTCTTATGTGAATGTACCATTGGACAACAAGAAGGAACTAGTCATTAATGATTAAAAGAAAGAAGATTACAAACTGATAGAATGATTCTTAGTGTGTTGGGGATACAAAAATTAAGAAGTCTCTGTTAGAACATATGAAATCATGGGAAGTTGTCCAAGATTAGTTTAATAATATTTTTTGCTGCAATAAAATTAGGTATCAAACAACTCAGTATCTTAGTAGCATATAGTATCTTCACCAGGAGTAGATTCTATCTAGAGAAACCACAATCTTTCCTCATCCATGAGAAGCACCTCCTCATCCATTTTATCATGAGATTGCAACAATTCTGTCACATCTTCAGACTCTACTTCAAATTCTAGTTTTCTTCCTATTTCCACCATATCTGAAGTTAACTTCCTCCACTTAAGGCTTGAACCCCTCAAAGCCATTCATGAGGATTGTAATCAGATTTCAAACTCCTATTAGGGTTGATATTTTGACATCCTCTCATGAATTACAAATGCTCTTAATAGCATCTATAATAGTGAATTCTTTCCAGGGTTTCAATTTACTTTTCCCAGACTCATCAGAGGAATTACTATCTATGGCAGCTGTCGCCTAACAAAATGTATTTCTTAAATAATAAGAACTGAAAATAAAAATTACTCCTTGATCTATGGGATGCAGAATGGATGTTTTGTTAGCACGCATGAAAACATTAATCTTCTTGTATATTTCTATCAGAGCTCTTGGGTGACCAGGTGCATTGTCAATGAGCAGTAATATTTTGAAAGGAATATTTATTTCTGATCAGTGGGTCTCAACTGTGAGTTTGACACATTCAGTAAACCATACAGTAAACAGGTGTGCTGTCATCCAGGCTTTCTTGTGCCACTGATAGAGCACAGGCAGAGTAGATTTAACACAATTCTTTAAGGGCCCTGAGATTTTTGGAGTGGTAAATAATCATTGGCTTCAATTCAAAGTTATCAGATGCATTAGCCCCTAAAAAGAGTTATCAATTAGACTGTCCTTTGAAGCTTTGAAGCCAGGAATAGATTTCTCCTCTTTAGCTATGAAAGTGCTAGATGGCATCTTCTTCCAATATGAGACTGTTTTTTCTACAATGAAAATTTGTTGTTTGGTATAGCCACCATCATTCCTTATCTCAGCTAGATCTGAATAACTTGCACCAGCTTCTACATCAGCACTTGCTGCTTCGCCTTGTACTTTTATGGTATTAGAGATGACTTCTTTCCTTAAACTTCAAGATTCAACCTCTGCTAGATTCCATCTCTTCTTCTGCAGCTTCTTCACCTCTTCCAACCTTCGTAGAATTGAATAGAGTTGGGGCCTTGCTCTGAATTATGCTATGCCTTAAGGGACCCTTAGCCAAAGGCTTTGATCTTCCATCCAAAGCACTCAAATTTTCTCCATATCAGCAATAAGGCTCTTGCACTTTCTTATCATCTGTGCTCACTGGAGTAGCACTTTTAATTTCCTTCAAAACTTTTCACTTGCATTTACAACTTGGTTAACTTTTTGGTGGAAGAAGCCTAGCTTCTGGCTTAACCCAACTTTCGACATGCCTTCTTCACTAAGCTTACTCATTTCTAGCTTTTGATTTAAAATAAGAGGTGTGGTACTCTTCCTTTCACTTCAACACTTTGAGGCTATTTCAGGGTTATAATTGATCTAATTGCAATATCGTTATGTCTCATGGAATGGGGATGCCTGAGGAAAAAGAGAAAGATGAAGGAATGTCCAGTTAGTGTAGCAGTCTGAACACACACAGCACTTATCAATTAAATTTGAAGTCTTATATGGGTGTAGTTCACAGCATCCCAAACAATTACAATAGTAACAACATAGATTACTTATCACAGATTGCCATAACAGATATAATAATATCTAATTAGAAAGTTTGAAATATTGCAAGAATTATCAAAATGAGACAGATATGATGTGAGCATATGCAGGCACTAATAGACTTTCTCAACATAGGGTGGCTACAAACCTTCAGGTGTAAAAAATGCTCTAACTGCAAAGTGCAAGAAAGCAAATAAAACGAGGTATGCCTGTGTAGAAAAACAATCTGTTGTGTGGCAAGAGTGATGCTATCTTGAAACAAAACTGCCATGAAGACCAATTGTTTGTCTCCTACATACCAAGGTGCTCTGCAGCAAGGTCCTAAAACAATTTCTATAGCATAAATAACCCCTCATCAAGATGCTTATCTAACCTCCCCTGTAGTCACAAGTTTCAGCAAGAAAGTCTGGGATGTAAATTGCTGCACATATTTTACCCTAAAACCTTGCTATATAAAGGATATTTTCTGCAGGGTGGGTTCACCTTTTTACAGCTGCCTCAAATATGGCTTCTGTTCTTAAGTCTCTATTAAATATTTTCTTTCTGAGAAACTGGATTGTCATCCTCTTTCTTCAGCCTTTCAGCTCCATTCTCCTTTCAGGGTGGGTTTGCATATACCTGCTTTCCATTGGACAACCTGTAATTGTTTTTCTTTGGCTGAATTTTCTGCATGATTTTGCTCTTTCCAGAAGATCAGTGAAGTGGCTCAGTGTGGACATATCTAGTAGAAACATACTATTTTTACTTGCTTCCTCTAGCTCTCGCTCTCCATGGCTCACCAGGGATGCTGAAATAGCAGAAGGAGACTGCAGCTAGAATCACCTAGAGATGACATGATTGGGTTCCCCACTACCTGCAGGCATGTAAGGCCTCAGAGCAATAAGGAGGGTATTAAGGACCAGTGAGACTGTAAAGACCTGTGAAACAAGAAATCGATCCAAATTCTTCATTTCTTCCTATTCAGCACAATTTCCTGTTTTCCACTTTGCTGAAGGCCTCATCAGTTTGAGTAATGAGCCTAAAAACCAACACAAGATTAATTACTCTAAGCCAAGTGTGATTTAGGCTGGAATCAGCTTTAGATGGATTAACCACCAATTTTATAATAGGTAGAATACAGGAGTGGAGAATGAGTAGAAAGTAATGCACATAGGAGGAATTTCTTGGTAATATTTAAAAAGCTATAACTATTAACACTTAATACATATTATCAGTTAGTAATGAGAAGCCTAGGCTTGGAAAATTCATGAGATCAGAGTTTATTATTAATAAATGGTAGGCCTAGGACTCAAATCCAATTTTCCCATCTTAATTTGCCCAGAGAATTGTCTTGTTATTCACTCACTAACTGATTTCGATCAAATTCTAAATGAACAATAGGAAAAATTGTGAAGTGAATCACGGAGGAACTGTTTTCCTTTTATATGCAAGTTTCACATAAGAAAATTCAATTAATATAAATGTTTTATAGAATTTGTAGAATATGTTGATAAACTAATAAGAATTATGTAAATTATTGAAAATCATTTTGAGGATATTATTTATATGATTTTTTTAAATAAAACTTTAAGGACAGATGTTCTCTAATAAACCATGTTGAGTTACTATGGCTATGAGCAGTTGTTTGTTTTAATTTGTATTAATTATTACTTATTCTTCTCTAGACCTGTTTAGCTCTGTGCCTCTCTCCTTCCTTTTACCTACTCAAAATGAAAAAAAATTCTTCAAAGCCCCGTAATTTTTTGTCTTATTGATTGTTGCATACCACAAGCACAGTGCCTAATATGAATTAAGTACTTGCTGCTAAATTCTCAATTAATGCTCTACCAAGTTAAATAAACCAAAGACTCTAAATACAGTACTGGGAAGCTATGAGGTTATAATGTTGCATTTGTTCTACAGGTTGTTTTTTCAACACTAGGTGATGGGTTTTATAGGAAATTAAAGTAGCCATGGTATAATTGCTTGTAAGGGAAAATAAATTTAACACTTACTCTTAATGTCGAGAACTTGGAAACTCAATTGCCGAAATAATACTGGTAGTAAAAAGGCCAGTAATAGCATTTTTGTCATGTTAAAAAAAATAGTTTTTATTAATGTTGAGTTCTTCTCTTGTGTGTATATATATCCAATATCATTTTTTCATGATATTATTTGAAACCTTTACTTGTTTTTATAAGAAACATTTATATAGTGTTTACTATGTGCAGACAATATTCTAAATATTTTTACTGATATTAAATTATTTATTCTGTTATCTTATTTAGGGTCCTCCAAAACAGCAGACACCAAGATTGGTTAAGATGTAAAAGACATTAGGGAAATGCCTAAAATGCCTGTGTAGGATAAAGGTGAAGAAGCAGGAGTATGCAAGAGAGACTCCAGACCCCAAAGCTTGTATGACATCTGTGAAAGAAAAAGGGAAAGGAAGGATGGTTGGGCAGGAAGAGTCGTAGATTGCAGCACAGTTCTAAGAAAGATTCAGCAAGGTCTGTAGGGAGTCCATGAACCAAAGTTGTCAATGAGTGAAGCCCAAAGTACTGCAGAAATGGCAAGGCACTAGAACCTCCACGATGGTCAGTCATTGGCCGGAAGCATTCTGATAGCAGCTTAGCTCCAGTGCAAACGCAGTGATGGATTCAGAGGTGACAGCTGGGAACATCGATCAGCTCTGCAGTTCCTTACAGCCAGTTTTAATGGACATCTGAGAACTGCAATTCCATGTATACCACTCTTCACAGCAACCCTATGAGTTATGTTTTACTATAATTTCATTTTACATATGAGAAAATGGAGAAATACAGGTTAAACGAATTGCTCAAGACCACATCTTATTGCCAATCAAGCTAAGTGAATTTTCCTTGTTAGGTATGTGATTATTTTGTGCATTTTCTGACGCAATTTCACACATCTACATATCGCTATTGGTTAAGCAATTTATAATAAACTCATCATGTAATTTTACCACTGTAGATGGTAATATTTAGAGAATATTTGGCTTCCATGTTATCTGTTTTTAAACTCTCTCTCAGCATAAATCACACTGAGCAACAAGGAATTGGGAAGAAAGTCAGTAAAATTATTAGAAGCTACCTGAAATAGTAAATAAAAATTCTAAAGAAATTTAGAAAGATTAAAATGTACTTTTTCATTGATTTTTATCTTCCTTTTTATAGCATGGTAATAGTGACACTTCATTAGGTAAAGGAAGAGTTTAGATGCTTTGAGGACTTCCTTTATATTAAGGGTAAAAGATTCCCATTGTTGCTAAAATAGATAAATTGGGCCATCTCTCCAGGCCCATATTCTGTAATATATGTGTCTTTCTCTATATATAAATGTTAATTTTTATTGTTTTCAAATTATACTCCCTCAAAATCTGTGAGTACTTTTTGCCACAGGAAAACACAGTGACCAAGATGCTATGCAACTTGCATATTATCAAACAGGGCTCTGATCTCCCATTGAACAAGTATCTTAACTCTATAGGTTTTCAAATCTTCACCTATACATGAGAAGAGATGTACTCTATCCAAAATGTGAAAAAAGCAAAATTCATCATCAGACCCATCTGAAATTTATATTAAAAAAAATCATGTTTCCTGGCCCAATTGCAGAGAATCAGATTATGTAGACTACAGTGAGGCTGGGGAATTTTCTAAAATGTACAAAAGTATGGGAATCACTGAACTAAATGACCTGTAGTTACAGAATTTTTCTTAAAAATCTTTCATTTAATGTTAATTTTCTTGAACCTGGTTTTGCTGCACTGCCCAAGCTGAATTCAAACTGCTGAACTCAAGCTATCCTCTAGCCTTGGCCTCCTGAATAGCTGCCACTACAGGCTTGCACCACTGCATCTGGCTTAATGTTAATATTTTAAAACTCCTTTGCATTAATTAAAAATTTACATTCAATTACATTTTTCCTGATTTTTTCACTGCTACTATGTGATCAAGAAGAACACCAAAATATATTGCAACTGTCTTCTGAGCCAAATATTACTTAAGACATAATATACTAAAGCATAATGTAAATTAGAATGTCAGCCATATTTCTTAAAGAATAATGAAGATTTTTGTGTAAAAATCTTTAAAATATTTCTACAATGAAATGTTAATCAATTGCTATTAAAAATTCTTGACATTTATTAAAGATAAAATTCCACACAATAACTTGAGTGCAAATTTGTTTTCAAATGGGTATTCTTTGAGCATTTAGAAACCCAGCCCTCCACAAGACCATCTAAAATTTCAGTTGAATGATGTTTTTAATTTAGCTCTCTCTATTTTCATACATCAGCAGTAGATTACCACTTCATGTTACAATTACTCACAGCCCTTATCTGTAAATGAAATTTGAAAACATGATGTGAACATAATGTGCTGCCAGCACAAACAGAAACACCGTTCCATGCTCCTATCACACCTATGTCAACATGCTCATTCTTAATAATAAAAAAATACACCTTCGAGGAAATAACTTGATTAAACTTAACAGAACAACTAACATTTCCTATTTTTGTGTAACATTTCGAACACTCCAAAATCTTACAAGCTGATCTACGTGGCAGTGAAGTACATCATGGCAATATTTTTCAACATACATAGACAAGACACTGGGTTCTGCCGTCTTCGTTTCTGTCTGCATGAAACGTTGCAGGGGTGGAAAAAAGAAAACCTCTCCAGTATTTTGTTGTTGTTATTTTGAAATGCATACAATCATTGCTTAAAGTCGCCCATGTAGTTGCATTAAATAGGTTAATTTAATTATATTGAATAATTTGTGTTTGCTTCCCACTGTTGTCACCAACTCCCTTCCCAAATATATATGCCTAGACATTATTTCAATTCAGAGCTTATCACTCTCCAATATAAAAGTCATTAGAAATACTGCTACTTTGCTGATTATTTGACCACATGCTTCACTTAATTCTTTAAATCAGGGAGAAGTCCCAAATGAATTGAAGATAAGGGACGTGACATAACAAAAGTTATGTCATTATTCCCGGGACTGTAAATGAAAATATTTTTCAAAACATAATTGAATTTTATATTTATATAATTAAAAGAATGACTCATGAATTTTGCAATAAATTAAGCAGTACAGGCATGCATAAAGAAAAATTAATGTGGGCACAGTGGTGAGTGCCTGGGAGGCTGAGGTGGAAAGATTACTTGAGCCCAGGAATTTGAGGCTGCAGTGACCTATGGCCGCACCATTGCACTCCAGATTGAGTGACAGAGTGAGACCCTATCACTCTTAAAAAAAAAAGAAAGAAAGAAAGAAAGAAAGAAAGAAAGAAAGAAAGGACACAATTATTATTTTACCTTTACCTCAGTCCAGTTCCATCTCTCAGGAGTGATCAATAGTAATGGCTGAGTGTGCATTTTGCCACACCTTTCCTTTATCCTTTATGTACACATGTAGAGATTTTTTAGGTTTACATGTTTATTTTAACATAAATTTCACACTACCTGGTAATTTATTTTTTTCACTTAACCAGAACTCCCAAAGGTACACTGAAATTTTTCAAAATGTGTTTATAATTTTATCACAAACACATGTATATAATTTAAAATTTCAAGGATACTACTTGATTTATAATGGAAAGAAGCAGTATTCTGCCCGAAAGTGCACATTCCCCATAGGCAACCACTTTTAACTTTTCAGGAATTCACTTATTTACTAAATATTTATGTAGTGCCGGGTACTATTCTTGGTGCATGGGTATGAGATATGGCAAAGAAGAAAACAGATAACTTTTCTGCTCTCAGGAACATTTCATTCAAGAGACGGTGCTCTGTGCCAAAAAAAAAAGGACACAAAAAAGCTTCAAATAATTAATAAAATATTATGTTAATGATTATTAGGTGATGGGAAATGAGAAAGAGGACTCCAGAATGACTATTTTAGATATTTCTTCAAATATCTCCATATTAAAAATGTTTTACTACTATTTTTTTTATTTTCAATATTAAGCAATGTTTATTATCTTCCTATGTTGGAAGATGAGAAATAATCTAACTTACATTCCCTTCCCCTCCCTTTTAAACAAACATACATATACATGTGCACACATATAATTTTAGGTTAAAACAATATTCATAGTATTTTCTTATGACCATACAATATTATTCACAAAAAAAATTTTATGATTGTATTTCTTTTATTGAGCAACCCTCCTACTTTTGGAATTTAAAATTGCCTTAATTTTTTTCTTCCTCTCCTTCCTTTTTCCCTTCCTTCTTTCTTCATTTAATCTTCTTATGAATGTGTGCATAGGAAGTATATTACATAGGGTACCATGAGGAACCCTGAAAGCAACCTAGATTTTCAAACACAAAGAAGCCAGGAGCAAAGTTAAAAATAAAAACTGCTTATGGCTTTCAGGAGATCTGAGGTGCAGGAATTTGTTGCCTGCAGGACCAAAGTGAGTCATTGGGAGCAGTTAGCACAGAATCCACTGCAAACTTCATGCTCTCTGTCCTTGCATCTGCCCATCACTCTCTCTTTCCAAAAGTTGTATAATAGCCTCACAATGACAGCAACTTACTCAGATTTCTACTGGCAAAAAAGTCTGGGAAATTTCGTTCAAAATTTCATCTTTTGAATGAATAGGAGAGTGTGTAAGTGAAAGGGATAATGTTAAAATAATAGACAATCCAACAAACAATTTAAAATTTTTGAGACTTTGTGTAACTATAAATTTACATCACAAATGATCAAAAATTAACTGATGATAATATTTATGTTGGAAATACTCCCTCTTCTTTCTGTCTCTTTCTCCTACTCTCTCTTTCATTTTCAGATCTTCTTTCAAATTCCTGGTTTTTGAAATATTACAAACATAGACTTTGGTGTAGATATTTGTATTTGTTTTGTTTGTTGTAATTCATTGATTTAGGCACTAAGTGGGCCTTGCAATCTGGAAACTCATGGTTTTCAATTTTAATAATTTATTGAAGCAGTAGTCCCCCCTTATCCTTGGTTTCACTTTCCATGGTTTCAGCTACCTGTAGTTATCCACAGTCTGAAAATATTAAATGTAAAATTTCATAAATAATTCATAAGTCTTAAATTGCCCATTTAGGACATGAATCATCCCTTTGCCCAGTGTATCCACACTGTATAACTACTATCCCATTAGTCTCTTAGTAGCTGTCTCAGTTATCAGATCAATTGTTGCAGTATCTAGGTACATGTGGTCAAGTAATCCTTAATTTACTCAATAATGCCCCAACACACAAGAGTAATGAAGCTGGAAATTCACATATGCCAAGGAGAAGCCTTAAAGTGCTTTCCTTAAATGAAAAGGTGAAAGTTGTTGACTTAGTAAGAAAAGACAATTCCTATGCTGAGGTTGCCAAGATACACAGTTAGAATGAATCTTCTATTCATGAAATTGTGAAGAAGAAAAAAGAAATTCATGTTAGTTTTGTTGTGACACCTCAAACTGCAAAAGTTACAGCCACAGTGCATGATAAGTGCTTAGTTATGCTTGAAGAAATAATAAATCTGTGAGCGGAAGATGTGAACAGAAGCGTATTCTTATTGACAGCAATTGGGTTTGGTACTACTCATGCTTTTAGACATCCACTGGGATCTTTGAATGTATTCCCCATGGAAAACTGTGAGGGTTAATATATACTTTTCTTTGATAATATTCCAACACCATTCCTCTGTGGCTTTTTCAGAAGCTCCTATTAATTGGATATTTGATTTACTAGATGAATATCAATGTTTTCTCTTGTTTTTTATTTTTTTATATTTTAGTACTGTATTATTTTTCTCAAGTTTTATCTTCTAGCTCTTTTAAAGATGTTTTTAATTTTTTTTTAATTTTCAAACCTTTGTACTTTCTTTTTACAAAGTTCCTGTTTTATAGCATTTTTATATGCAATATCTTCTCTTATATTTTGCAGACATTGACTAGGGTTGTGTTAAGATTCTCCACTGATCAGCCGGGTGCGGTGGCTCATGCTCGTAATCCTAGCACTCTGGGAGGTCTAGGGGGGCTGATCGCTCAAGGTCAGGGGTTTGAAACCAGCCTGAGCAAGAGTGAGACCCTGTCTCTAATAAAAATAGAAATAAAGTAATTGGCCAACTAAAAATATATAGAAAAAATTAGCCGGGCATGGTGGCACATGCCTGTAGTCCCAGCTACTCAGGAGGCTGAGGCAGAAGGATTGCTTGAGCTCAGGAGTTTGAGGTTGCTGTGAGCTAGGCTGACGCCATGGCACTCTACCCTAGGCAACACAGTGAGACTCTGTATACTCTGTCTCAAAAAAAAAAGATTCTCCACTGATCTTGAATTTCCTCAAAATATTTGTTTTGTTATCTGCCTTTTAGTAGAAAAATTTTATTGAAATATCTGTAGACTTGACCATCATTCTTTATTTAGTAGTGAGGTACTAATAAGCTATTTGAAGCCATGACCTGTGTGGGAAGTATAGGGACAGGCCTTGTCTTAGAATGATGGGACAGGCACGAGGTTCTTTGACTGGATGATGCCATATTGTAATCTATCTCTTAAGGCAAGCATTTCCCTAAAGAAAGATGTTCAATCTCTTATGTAGGGGATATTTGCCAGTTTCATTTGAAGTAGTTATTAGTTAGGAATAATAATCTCTAATACATTTGTTGTAAACAATTTCTCAGTCTACTTTTCTTTTAGACCTTGCTTATAGTGCAATTCTATGTAATTTTTAAAAATTTTTATATACCAAATATTCTTCACTCATGACTTTGGCTCATGACTCTTGCTTGCCTAACAAGATATTCTTTCAGAATGTAAATGTTGATTTTAAAATAATTTTCAAACATTTGTTGTTTTATTTTTAAAACATAAATATTCAGTCTATTTATAAGAATCTCCCTCTCCCATTTTTTTTACTTTCAAATGAATGGTAAATTATGATAAAAATAATTACTAAACTCACCATAATTTTCCACAAATTTGAAAAATCAACTCTATCATATATGAATTTTACATAAATGTTTCAGTCTAAAACTGCACAATTTAGTAAATTTAATTGATCTTTTAGTAATTTCAATGTAAAAATGTACATTTTTAGCAGTAGCATTACAAGAAATATTGATATCAGATAAGAAAAATTTTGTTTCACTTTTCTTTTTTTTGAACATGTCCATATTCTACTCTTGGATAGTTTTCTTTCATTTCAATTCCCACTGAAAGAATAGAAAATATATACTGGGGCTAAAAATCCTACATAGCCACAACAGTAACATTTTTCCTATTTTAGAAGCTCTTAAAATTTTGCCTATTCTGATATGAATTTAGTATTTAACCAAATAATATTAATATCAGTGTCTGTTTCCCTTATTAATATGGCTGTGAATTTGGAAACACTGAATAATTTTAACACTAAAATCTTTCTCTACTTAATAAATAAATAATAATGTTTATTTAGAAGTTATTAATTGCTAAGTAATATAATAAACACTTTATATGTATTATTTTACTTAAATCTTACAACATCTCATGAAGTGGTCATTATTATTTATCCATTTGTCATAACAGCAAACCCGTTTTGCTGTCTCATATGTTTCTTTTCCTCGAACTGTAATGTTTATTATTTGCACTTGGAAGCTCTGGCATCCATACATAATTATATTTATTTATTAATATTCACATGTTCTCTTCTGTAAGAAATATCTTTAATTTGCTCATCTCAAACCCTAATTCTGACCTCTACGACAAGTATTTTCCTTTTCAGTTCTAGAAAGAATTTGTTTTGCTTTTTTTTACATCACTTTGAGCATTCTTATTATTTTTAATTCAAATTCTCTTTTGCTTTTTATGTTAACTATTAATAATAATGATAACATCAATATATGTTGAATGTTTATTATATGCCAGCAACTATTATCAGTACTTTGCAAATATTACCTTGCTTGTTCTTCACAGCAACCATTGAGGTTGGTATGTTTATTATACCAAAATTACAGGTGGAGAAACTGAGGCACAAAGAGGATAAATAACTTAGCTAGTATCATACAGATAATAATAGGTGAAGCTGACTCACAAACCTAGGGAATTCATGAGCTTAAAATATTACCTATGCACTTATTTCTATAAGAGCCTCCTGATTTTCCTCCCTCAAGTCATTGACCCTCTCAAATTTAGCTTTTCTTTCCTACTAATACATTTTATCCTGAGCTCAGGAAATCAGAAAGCAGCAAGGAGAATACGGCATTCTAGTGAGTCAGTGGCTAATGAGCTAACAAACTAAACCAATCTTTTTTGCATCAGCTGGCCATTATGTTATGGTGCCAATACCAATGACTAGTAATAGCAGTGGCATAAGCAAGGTAAGTATGTCCAGAGGTAGCTGGGCTGCAATGGAAACTCTGATATCAGAGACGTCTAGTTCTTCAGTCTTGTCATCTTAGGTTCCTGGCTTGTATTTGAAGTACCTACATGGTCCAGGAAAGCTTCTAGTGTTCCACTTGTCATAGTCAAATTACAGCAGGATATAGGAGAAGTGAAGGAGGGCAAAAAATGATTTTTCTGAAAGTTTCTACCAATATTTTCTTAAATCTTTTGATCAAAATATGGTCATCTTGCCATAACTTTTTATAAGCCAGCCCAGAAAGAGAGTGTGTGTATGTGTGTGTGTGTTTGAAGACACTTTCATAACCCATTCATGTAAGTTTCTGTTTCTGTGTAAGTATCTTTAATCCTTTCATCTTCCATGCCTTTGGCAACAATGGTGTCAAGGGGTATACTAATTTCAATATATTAAAAGATTCAATCACCCCAAAAGAGGGCCAAAATTTCACCCAGTTACAAAACCAGCTCAAATTCTGAGATGTTTGCTCCCTGTGTATACATTTCCATTAGGATGGTAGATAGCATCTCATAGTACATTGGTTTGAAGCTAACAGAGAAGTCCTTTGTCCCCAGTGATATTGAGTATACAATTGTGTACATGGAATAGTATGTCTGTAATAAAAATTCCCCTTTAAAAGATATACACAAAAATTACTAGTGCATAGCTTTTACCCAATACAACTATGCAGGCATAACATAAATTTCTGCCCTGAGGCCAGCTCAGGCTCTGCTCTATGAAAGTCACTTCCTTGTTGTTATTTACTTGACTATAATTAAAGTGGACAATAAGAAAGATATTCAGAGTTCCTAAGGGATATACGATTTTAGCGCCCTACTTTGTGATGGTTTACATTCAGAGACTTTGAAATTGTTCTAAGGCACTTAAATTCACAGGCAATTGTAGAATAGGAATGGAGTTTCTTTCACAAATAATAACAATAATAAAAAATAATAATGTTGTCATTCTCAAATATAATAGTTTTCAAAGATGGCCTTACACAGTAACATCAGTGGTTGAAATTCAAGGTATATTGTACCCTAGTAAGAGATCCAGTACCTTAGTGAGAGATTTAGAATATTTTGGATCATGTCATTTTTTGAAGACTTAATCAAATACAATAAAGAAGATACAGAACAACATGTAAGAAAATCCAAGTTCGAGTTCCAGGTCTCTACATCTATATATGCTAGATATTTTGCTTTGGACAAACCACAGACATTCTTTAACTTTGCTTTTCCTTTTTTAAAATGCTATTAACCTCTACAAGGAACAAATGAGATAATGTGAATGAAATCGTTTTGTGGATTATAAAATATTCCATTATATGAGTATTATTGTTATGATAGAAATCACTGAAGAGCACCTACTATAATAGAAAATTGTCTTTATACAAAATATGTCATAAAAGAAAAAATTATATAATGTGTTGAGCATGCTATCAAGTATTATAGATTGCTCAAGGGACATTTCTATAAGTTGGCATTACTATTCTCTGTGTGAAATGCATCATTGTGGCTATATTATAGAACACCATTATTTGGGGCATCTTTCACAAATTTCACATGTAATGAATATATATAATTTTCTTTTTGAAGCAAAAATAGAACTGCTTCCTTAAGATTGAAAAGGATTATAGTTTATTGCAGAAATAAATTCTTATCAAGGACCCTGTGTCCTTGTTTCAACAAGCTTTAAAAGCCCAGCGCAAATATGTTCCTTAATGGCTGACGAACTGTGAAAAACACACTGAACATTGGGAAAAATCTGGGGCTACTTAGAATACGCAAATAGAGGTGTTCCAATCTATGTTATTGTGCAGATGGATTTTTCTCTAGTATCCCTGGAATGAGTCCATAATATGCTGCCATGTATGCACATCTTTTCATTATCAAATCCACTGTCAAAACACCAGATTCAGATTAGGAAAATGGAGACAAGAAAAGCAAATTTTCAACTACTTTGACAGAGAATCCTACCGAGAGTAAACGACTCATTTTCATAGCATGCAGGCAAATCTTCCAGTCTTAACTTTCAGGGGTTTATGTATTTAAACATCATATATATGTGGGTGTTTGTGAGCTGTATATAGGTTTAGCACATATATATATGCACATATAACACATGTATATATACATATTACCTATATTTATATAAAATTATCACTATACATAGTGAAAAATCTATCTCCATTTCCATCTCCACCTAATATTCACATCCATCCATATAAACACAAAGACGAGAATTATTTTTCTGTCTTTATTTCTTGATTGTGTCTATATTGATACAAGTTACAAAGATTACATAATCTAATCCCCCTCAGGACATATGAAGTATTATATTGTCACATGCTCTGTACCTTGCTTTCTTCATTTAATAGGAGACACTGTACATATACTAATATATACATTCCCAATTCCTTTGTACAGACACATAATTTCCACTTTATGATTATCCATAATTTATCTAACCAGCTTCTTTTGATAGACATCAGCATATTACATACCATTTGATATTTAAAGATTGCTTCAATGGAAACCTTCTACTTAAGTCATTTCCCAGGAGAACAAGTACAAGTAAACAGGCAGGTTAAAAGGTTATAAACCTTTATAATTTTGATAGATACTGTCAGATTTTCCCACATAGAGATTATAGAAATTTAATATGCAAATGGAAATATATGAAAATATCTTTTTCCTCAGAGCCTCATCTATGTATTGTATAATATCACTGTGAGCATTGGGGCAATACATTGATACATTGTGCATATAGGAGGAGAGTATCTTGATGTAATTTTAAATGCAACTTTAAATGTAATTAACTCTTATTAGGAGTGAAGTTGAGCATTTATTTCTTCATATGTTTAAAAGAAGCTATATTTATTCTGTGCTGGTGAATTCTCCATATGTTCTGCTCATTTTTTAATAAAGATTTTGATCACTTTCTTATTAATTTCTAGAAACTCTTCATATAATAGGGATGTTATCCCTTTAACAAAGTATGAGATACAAACATCTTTTTATTTCAAGTTTTATTTTTGTTCTTTTGAATTTGAGTATGGTGTCAAGTAACATGTAGAAGTTTTTTACTTTTACGAAGTTGTGGTGATCAATATTTTAATATACATCTTCATAATATTAATGTCACTAGAAAAGACATTCTATTTCAATATTATAAAGAAATTCTCCCATTTTTGCATGTTTATTGTTTTATTTTCTACAGTTTTTTTCTTTATTTAGAAAGTGTTCTGATAACTTACAGACCAAATGGATTGTTTTTTCCAGATTACTACACAGTTTTTGCAAACTTATTTTTGGATATTATATTATCTTTAATTGATTTGCCTTTATGATATTAATTTCTACCTTTTTATCTTTTATTAAAATCGTGTGTATTTACGGCATACAACATGAAAGTGTGAAATTATTACTACAGTCAAGCTAACTAACATATTTATCTCCTCACAAGTTTACTTTTTTGTATGTGGTGAGAACATTTAAGATCTACTATTTTACCAAATTTCAAGTATACAATACAATATTATTAGCTATAGTCACTATATATTAGTAGTAAATTAGACCTCTAGAGCTTATTTATCCTACATAACTAAAACTTTGTACACTTTGACCAACATCTCCCATTTCCTACCTCAACCCTGTTAACTACCATTATATTTTCTGCTTCCACAAATTTGACATTTTTAGATTGTAGATACAAATGAAATTATGTGATATTTTTCGTTCTCTGCCTGGCTTATATCACTTAGCATAATGTTCTCTAGTTTCAGGCATGTAGTCTCAAATGGTAGGCCTTTCTTCTTCTTTATTTTCTTATCCATGCATCTGTCAACAGACACTTATGTTGTTTCTACATATTTGTTACTGGGGAAATGCGGCAATGCGCATGAGACTGCAGGTTTACATACTGATTTCAAATCCTTTGAATCTATACCTAGAAGTGAGATTGCTGGATCATATGGTAGCTTTATTTTTATTTTTTTGAGGAGCCTCCATACTGTTTTCATAGTGGTTGTACCAATTTACATTCCCAACAGTAGTGTACTAGGGTTCCCTTTATCTCCACATTCTCACCAACACTTGGTATTTTTCTTTCTTTCTTTCTTTTTTCATAATGGCCATTCTCACAGGCATGAGATGATGTCTCATTGTTATATTTATTTATTTCTCTGATGATTAGTGATGCTGAGAATTTTTTCATATAACTGTTGGCCATTTGCATTTCTTCTTCAGGACAATGTCTATTCAGGTCCTTTTGCCCATTTTTTAATCTGGCTGTTTGGTTTTTCCTTCTATTGAGTGTGTGAATACCATATACATTTTTAATATTAAACCTTTACCAGAGGTTTGCATATATTTTCTCCCAAGCTATTGGCTGTCTTTTTGTTTTATTGATTGCTTCCTTTGCTGTGCAGAAGTTTTTCAGTTTAATGTAGTCTCACTTGTTTATTTTTGCTTTTTTTGCCTGTGTGGTTAGGGTCTTATTCAAAAGACCTCTGCCAAGACCAGTGTCAATGAGTTTTTTCCCTATATTTTCATCTCAGAGTTTTAGGGTTTTAAGTCTTACATTTAAGTCTATAACCCATTTTGAGTTGGCTTTTTGCATATGGTATAAAGCTATAATTTCATTCTTTTGCACATGTATATCCAGTTTTCCCAGAACCATCTGTTGAAGAAACTATCCTTTCTCCACTGTCCATTTTTAGTGCCCTTGTCAAAATTAGTTGTTTGATTGATTAGGCATAGTTTATTTCTGGGCTCTCTATTCAGTTGCAATTTTTTGTTCTATGTGTCTATTTTTATGCCAGTACCATACTGTTCTGATAACTATGTGTTTTGAATAGCCTTACAATATAATTTGAAATCTGGAAATGTGATTTCTAAAACTATGTTCTTGCTCAAGATTGCTTTGGCTATTTAGAGTCTTTCTGTGGTTTTATATACATATATAAGCCATGTATATATATAACTAGGTGATAGACTAGATGATGTGGAATGGTTCTGTAAATATTTTAAGATTGTTTTTTCTATTTCTGTGAAAGAAGCTAGGAATTTTAATAGGATTGCAATGAATCTGTAGATCACTTTGGTAGTATGGACATTTTTAACAATAATAATTCTTCTAATCCATGAGCATGGGATGTCTTTCCTTTTATTTGTGTCTTCTTAAATTTCTTCAATCATTGGGTTTTATAGTTTTAAGCATATAGTTCTTTTATCTCCTTAGTTAAGTTTATTCCTAAACATTATATATATTTTTATTATTGTAATTGGGATTGTTTTCTTGATTTCCTTTCTAGACAGATTCTCTTCATTATTCTCTTTCTTAGCCTTCCTGACTACTCTTTATTTGTTCATATGAAATCCAGAATTAACATATCTAGCTCCAAAACAATATAAAAACAAAAAAAATTAAAAACTAGAAAACAAAACAGATGTTCTCTTTGATATTATTGATGGGACCTTGTTAATTCAGACAAATTTTAAGCCTAGTATTATATGTTGAATTATTTCAGAATGACAGTTTTGTTCTGTGTTATAGAAGAGAAATGAAAGAAAGACAAAAGAAATAAGGAAAAAGAATTTTGATTCAGAATATATTATTATTTAAATATTCTTTCATAGTTCTGTCCAATTATACTTCATTTCTTTGAGGCTGATGACAATATATTACAGTCTTAGCTGATCTCTCACAGAGGATGGCACTCTTTAATACACATAGCAAAGCCTTAATAAATGTTTATTGAATGACTTCTTAGCTATAATTGCATAAACTATGTTTACAGATATTTTAGGCAACTCTTCCCATATCATATAAAATACTTAAAGTTGGTCATAGTACACAGTTTATAGATAAAATTTGAATATTATTATACATATTGCTTATTTTATTTCTCTCTATAAAAATGTAGATAGTTTATATGTAATATATATCCAATATTTGGTATAATTTTACATATAATTAAAATTTATAATATATAGATATATAAAATATAACATATGCATAATATATATTACAAATGTTGAATGATTTACAGCTAAACCATTAACACAATGAACTTTAATATCACAAACCATACATTATTATTTTTTCAGGTTTCAGATGTTAGTCTGGAAGGACTATTGAAAAACTCAGAGTTCCTGAGAACTGAGTTTTGAGTGTCTTGGCCTTGTTGAAGGCTCCAACCTGAATTCCAAAATTTCATACCACTTAAATTTGCCAAGTGGCTTGGTATTGTGATAATAATCCTATTTTCTCCTGACATCTTAATTCAACTCTACTTATGATTATATAATATATTAATCATTTTAGATGTAGATTTACCAATATTTTTAATTACTAAGTTGAATCTAGTGGTTTGTATCCAATACAATAGAGTGTCAGATATAGAAATTAACATATGTAGAGATTTGTGTGTCTATGTTCCCTCTGTTATAATAAATATACATTTTCTCCATCTTGAGATTTTAAAACATAAGTTGATATTATTGTAATTAAAAATGAAATATTCTTCAACATTTACTATGTAAAGAGATATTACAGAAATATTCTCCATGCTACAATTTGTTCTTATATTTTTCATAACACCAGAAATTTCTCATAGAGATTTTTGAAAATTCATTATAATTTTTAATCAATAAAAGGAATGTCTGATTATAAAATCATCCACACATAAATACATGCATTATTAAAATATCAAAAAATATATCTAACCTATAATTAAACTACTGCTAAATTAGCTGTTTTCAGTGTTTGAAATACACTTTTCAAATTTTTTATAAATTAATAATTGTTGATAAATCAAATACATTCCTGTTTACTTAAGCATAGATAGGTAAATAATACAAATAGAGATGTAAAAAGATGATATTCAAAGTCACTGGAAAGTCAAAATTGTAGTAAAATTTAAATACAATCAGACCTCCAAAAGTAGACATATCAAAATGGTTTTTAATAGCTGTCTCTTGTAAATTTTATAAAAAGAAGTGCTCATTTTTAAGTTC
>VBSM01000272.1:82983333-83021694 GCA_008086735.1 Cheirogaleus medius | reverse complement strand
GAAATTATTTAAAATGGCTAAAACCACTAATGATGGGCTTACATTGCCCCTTAACTTTGGGGCTACTTTTTACAGCTAAACATTATCCTAAATGACAAGAGCGACATAGCAAAATACTGAATATCTGAAATATTGAATATTGTCTTAATCTCTCTGTCATTTCTTAGTATTACACAGTTTTTCTAAAGTAGTGGGCAAGCTCTCCATTGTCTTTCATATTTTGACCTTAAAAAATCCATGTTCAGTACATTAACAGACGTTTTCTCAACATACAACACATTTTTCGCTTCATTTTTCTGAAACTCTGCTAGTCAGGTTAATGACTCTTCTTACATTTATGAAGCATAAAAGGCTGCCTTTTCATATGTGCTATGTTCATTTTTTGTAACAAGAGACTTCTACCTGCTGTATTACTTTGCTCTATTTTCCTATCATACATACAGTCTGCAGATTCTACTCTGTCTTCTAAGAGTTGGCATCTCCCATAGATTGAAAGTAATGTAAAGGCTGCACTTTTTTCAGACTTCTAGAATAACATGGGGTAGGGGGAGCATATGACAAGTCATGATTAAAAACTAAACTGTGCTGTAGGTATTTATTTTAGCACATATTTTTATACCTCTTCCCCCAATACAGTTAAATGAATGACAGATTGAAGCAAATATCAAACCACATTTGAAGCCTTTTATGAATTTGAGGGAACTTGAGCATTCTCACCTCTTCTACCTCCCTGAGAATTATTACTCAAAATACTATATTTTTTCTTTTTTTCTCCATTGAGTCATAACTTCCATATTACTCTAAATATTTATCATGCCTAGGAATTGATTAGAGTAGAACAAGGGCTCCCCAAAATATTTTACCTTCTCTTATATTAGGAAGTCCAGTCTATCTGCATATAGCCCATCAACCTTGTAACCACATCAGACAAATAGTTTTCAGGCAAATACTCAGGAAGTACAATATACCTTATAGTTGCCAGACATTATAATTCTTTTCTGATTTTCTATAGCTTACAAATTAATCTAAAAGTTGTGATTTCCTTTGAAAATGTGTTTATTTTGTTTTATTTATTTTTTGGAAAAAGGGTCTGGCTCTGTTGCCTGGGTATGATAAGAGCAGTACTGTCATCATAGCTCACTTCAACCTCAAACTCCTGGGTTCAAATAATCCTCCTGCCTCAGCCTCCCAAGTAGCTGGAACTACAAATGAACACCACCACACCTGGCTAATATTTCTATTTTTTGTAGAGATGGGATCTTGCTATGTTGCTCAGGCTCATCTTGAACTCCTGTGCTCAAGTAATCCTCCTGCCTCAGCCTCCCAAAATGTTAGGATTGCAGGCATGACACCATGTCCAGCCTCTTGTTTAAATTTGTTAGTCAAGTATTCTTTTAAAAAATATTAGAAATGCTACTTAAACTTGCTTATTTAATGTGTGTGTGTGTGTGTTTTCATCTGAATAGTCAGGAATCTTTCACCTATTTTTATATAGGCTTTCACTTTTCAAATTCTAACCAGAATCTAAACAAAATTTGAAACTAAGAAGCATTAGTTTTACTCTAAAGAAGTAGAATCACTCAGGGTTACCGCAGTAAAAGTAGGCATCCTTAAAGCTTCATTCCCCACCTCCCAGGCTGTGGACCTGTACTAGTCTGTGGCCTGTTAGGAACCAGGCCACACAGCAGGAGGTGAACAGCTGACAAACAAGTAAAGTTTCATCTGTATTTACAACCACTACCCATCGCTCGCATCACCACCTAAACTCTGCCCCTTATCAGATTAGCAGAAGCATTAGATTCTCAAAGGAGCGGGAACCCTACTGTAAACTGCACATACAAGGGGTCTAGGTTGCGTGCTCCTTATGAGAATCTGATGCCTGATAATCTGAGGTGGAGCTGAGTTGGTGATGCTACTGCTGAGGAGCAGCTACAAATACAGATTATAATTAGCAGAAAGTTTTGACTGCATAGACACTATAATAAATCAATTGTTTACAGACTCTTATCAAAGCCCTATCAGTGAGTAGCAAGTGACAATATATATTAATAGAAATAAAGTGCACAATGAATGTAATCTGCTTGAATCATCCAAAACCATACACCCCCAACTTCTGTGGAAAAAATGTCTTCTATGAAACTGGTCCCTGGTGCCAAAAAGATTGGGACCGCTGCCTTAAAGCAAGCCTTATTTAATTTAAAGTTTAGGGGGGAGAAAACTATACAGTAGTCTCGTCTTATGTTCATTGTACAAAATGAGTTATGTCTTTAGAAGTTTACTCTCAAATTTTCTTTTTAATATCTACAACTACCTAGATATTAGCAAACCAACAACTTCCTATAAAAACACTTGGGCTCAAACATTATGCAAATACTTAGGATATACATTTCACTGGCATTTTTACCTCTTTGATTTATAAATACTGGAGGTTTTGAATTGCTGTGAGAGAAAAGGATGGCAAAATTCTTTGCTAAAGATAGGAGAATGTCACTGATATGGAATAAAGAGTAGCATTCATTTTCAGGCTTTAGCGTCTAAGATACGTATTGTTATAATTTACAAACAGAAGCATTTATCCTGAACTGCCAGTTTTTCCATGCTGAGACATGTTAATGGAATAACATTATTACTCAATAAAACCACTTAACACATATCAATAGTTTAAGTAGCCCACTCCAGGGGTTGGCTATGAAAACTATTTGCCACAACAGGAGCAAGAGAAATACAGCATGAAGTTGCATTATTCACTGAAGAAAACTGTATATTTGTTTACACCAAAATGAAATGTAAATCTTAAAATGTCTTACAAAATTCTTGCTCTGATTCCATTGTAACAGCTCTCAGTTACAACTAAAGCTAATTAATGATAAAGTCACAACTAAATACAATTAATGATATTTATTTTAACTAACATGTCTAAGTAATGCAGATATTATTGTTCTCAAAACAATTCCAAAAAATATGTGTGGCCCTAAAGATGTTAAAAGGTTAAACACACACACACATACACTCAAGCTGACTGAAGTTGGCTGTCCTTTTACCTACCCTATCATTTTGTTCCACAGAACAGTCAATAAGTAGCCTGGCCTCATTCTTTTTGGTACTAATGCTGTGTGGAAAATATCTGTATTACATGTTCGATTGAATTCACCCAAATTTTAAATTTGAAGTAATTTCACAATTTGTTTTTGTCTGTGATTTCTGAGAACAGAGCATAAGTGTAGCTAAATATTTCTGAATATCCTAGAAAATGATAGAAAAATCATAATTTTCTCTTTTCCATGGAAATATACTTTTTCAAGGATTATACTATGAGTACCAGAACATTTAGACTCAAACAAATTCAAACTATGCAATGTATTTAATGGGACTCCATACTGCAGCATCTTTTATCCACAGTCTTCTGAAATTCTCTAAAAGTATGTGTCAAAATTCCTATGTTCTTCTTAAACTGTTTCAGTATCAGTTTTATGATTTATTTCATCTTAAATTTCAAAGTATTATCTAACTTACTTATGGAATTGTAAAAGGCTTGTATTCTATTTTTGATACGGTATATGATATGATACGATATAACATAATATGGAAAGCTAGATGTACTTGAGCTCCAATTCCTATAATCAACTCTACCCCTACAAAGGAGACAATGCAGGGGCTCTCAATTATAGCTGGTGCCTTAGCATAGAATCAATATCATTACTAATACAGTATAGCCTTAATCCTCACATTTTGCCCTTGCTCCAGATCAAGGGTGTTATTCCTTCATGCTCTACCAGATGTCCATTAGTGACTAGACATAAGTATTTCTAGAACCTCAGAATGTGACCAAATTTGGAAATAGTGTCTCTGCAGTGGCAATTAGTTAATATGAGGTCATACTTGATTATTGTGGATCTCAAATCCTGTGATGGCTGTTCTTCTAAGAAGAAGAGAAGACACATAGAGATATGCACAAAGATGGGGACCATGTGGCAACAGAGGCAAAGATTGGAGTGATGCTTCTACAGACCAGGGAATGCCAAGGATTGTTGGCAATCATCAGTGGCTAGAAGTGAAGAGTGGAACAGAGTCTTCGTCAGAGCCTCCTGAGAGAACTCTCCCTGCCTACACCTGAATTTCAGACTTCTAGCTTCCTAAACCATGAGAAAATAAATTTCTGTTATTTTAAGCCACTCAGTTTGTGGTAATTTATTAGAGCAGCTCTAGGGATCTAATACACTAGTCTTCTTTCATTATAGCTTAATGCCTCTCTGTGCTTAACACCATTAATCCCAAAATTTATGTATGATCTTATGATTCCTATTACTGATCTTACTAAAGGCACAGGAGGACTTTATAAGAACCTAATGAACCTAATGAAGCTTAAGCTTCAGAGTCCCTGCAATACAGCAGGCTCTTCCAAGACTTTGTACCTACTATTCTTTTATTAAGTATTTATTTAGTCATTTATTTAATCAAAGAGGGTTCCACATACCTTGGTTTAGTCTTGGTGAAACAAGTTTCTGGGTACCTAGCAGAAACCCAATAAAGGATTATTGACTAAAATTTGAATGAATATATTTTATATGATATTCTTTAAACCTAACCAGCTGAAAATCAATATTTAAAACTAAAGTTAGTATCTTTGAATATTCTGTGTTCTCATTAGCATCATCTTTCTTTCCTAGAAAAAAAGCACAGAGAGGTTACCCAAGTAGAAATTGGGACAAGGATTCTTTCACTAGCAATAGCTGGTAAGCAAGCGATTATAATAGGATTGGGACCAATGAATAGGACAAAATTTAAATTTGAGGTAAATAGGCATGTTCAAAAATACTCTCAATAACTTTATCTAAAAACATATTTGAGAGATTTTCATAAGGTATTTTTATATTAATATTTAAAAGACCTCATCAATGAACCAATTTTATCCCAGTACAAAATATAATTTGAACAGTTATCTACTTGAAACAATCTGTCATTCCAATCTTTCTCTTTTAAAAACTGCTAAATTCCTATGTTGACCAATATATCAAATATAGTTGATTCTCCTTATTTATGGTAGTTATGTTCTGTAAAGGTGCTGCAAACACCAAGTTAGTAAATACTGAACCAGTGCTTGTAAGGGAACTGCAGGGTTAGATTCCTGCAAATCTCTGATCATAACATTTTCATGAGCCCCTCAATATATAACCTAGTTTCATGAGTTTCTCTTTAACGACATCATATTTAATATACACTGTTGATTCATTAACACTGAACTCAGGGCCAGCAGTACTAGTACTCGTGCCTGAAAGAACCTTATCTAAGATACATATTTTGTCCATAAAACACATCACAACCTTTTTGTGTTTAGAACAACTAAACAGACCTTAAGCATTAGGCTCAAGGGCCATTTTAAACAGTGAAATCACAAACAAAAGCACAAAAATGTGGAAAACATGTCACTAAATAGGCCACAATAAGGATACTTGTTTACAGTATAAGAACTAAAGCAATAAGGCAGAGTGTCACTTTGTTCAACCTAAGCTGGGAATATGTACATTGGGCAACTCAAATTTTTACTGCTTTCACAGGTCCATGAAAGTGTCATGAGTATTGATTTGGGGGATACAGATAAATTTTAGAGAGCATGTGAATTTGCAGATATGGAATGCATAAATGAGGATCTACCATATTATGGTTTTTTACTGAATCACTCTCCTCTTTGTTTTTATATTAGGTGAGAGTTTCTTTTATCACCCTTCTACTTTTCCTCTTCTATTTTTATTAACTCTCTTGCCCACCCATAACCATGCTTCTCATCTATGGTCCATTTCATGATTTTTAATACCTGGGCACTGTGCTACATTTCTTTCCTACTGTCCACCATAGAATTCCACATGGATATTCTGTCAACATTTTTTGCTTACTATTTTCTGGGGGTGGGGGTGCGGGGGACAGTGCTGTAATTTCTCCTAAATTCACTTTTTCAGTTAATGGCTCTGTGATGGTTAATTTTACGTGTGTATTTATTTGAGTGTGCCATGGAGTGTCCAGAGATCTCATAAAATATTATTCCTGGTGTGTCTATGAGGATGTGTCTGAGTGAGATTATATTTAAATCAGTAAACTGAGTAAAGTAGATTGCTCTCCCTAATGTAATTAAAACTTTAATAGAGTAACAAGGAATTTCACCTGCCTTACTGTATGAGCCGAAATTTCAGACTTTCACTGCCCTCAGATTGGAACTTGTACCACTGGCCCTCCTGGTTCACAGGCATTCAAACTCAGACTGGAACTACATCATTGGCTGTCCTAGGTCTCCAGCTTGCTACCTGCAGAACTTTGGACTTCTCAGCCTTAATAATCATGCAAGCACATTTCTTATAATAAAACCTTTTATATATGATAACACATATATATATATAGTCTTTTATTGGTTCTGTTTCTCTGGAGAACCATAAAAAGATGCACTATTGTCTTTGGAGTCACCCAAAATTTGGATTCATCTTTTATTATTTTCTTGCTCTTCTCTCTCACAACGAAGTTTGTCAAGACCTCTCATTTGTATCTTCCATAAATATTCCTTAACTATGATAATAATTCTCCAACTATCTCTCTGCTTTGGATATCCTGACCAGAATAGTGGCTATATCAATAAAAAAGTATTTAAAGTAGAAAATCTATTTCCTATTAAAATTTATCTAAAATAGAAAACCTTATTGTAGTAGCTACCCTAATGTTACTATACATAAAGAAAGTTGCGTATTATGTGGTACATGCAATGATTTTATAAAAGTTCAATTTAACAGGAGACCAGAGTGAAGTGGAAAGTTTGCGTTGGAAAATGGTTGATTCTAATTTGTAAAGAATGGAAATGGCCATTCCATAATTGTGCATAAAATCCAAACAGAAAAGTTGAGATGATGAAATTGGTAATGGTGATTTAGACCTAGGAGAACCAATGGTTAATTCCAGACTAAGACTTAAGTTTTGACAACCAGGAGATCTGATGGTATAAGTTTCAGTCTGAGGGCAGGAGAAGTCCCAGCTCAAACAATGCTTTTACAGCACTTATGAAAGTATTGTAGATGCATTTAAAGGCAGAGTCAGAAAATATCTAGGGGAGCTTTCTGGATGGTACAATGCCTGGAGAGTGCTGCTAGTATTTAGCAAACTGAGGCCAATCATTCTAATACTACCACATTGCAAGAGGAAGTCACATCAACAGAGAAATGCTACACTTCAAATGTCAATAGTGCCCCACTTGAAAAACACTGAGAGGAAGTGTTTTTAATTAGAAATATATGGGTAGGATTTGGAAGATCAGAGAACTCCTGAATAATAGAATATGCTGTTATTCTCTTCTCTTTCTCATCCAGCAGCACTTGTCTGAAAAAGTAATTGCTACTTTAAGGCATAATGGTCTTTAGGTGATAGTGTACATAACTCAGTAGTTCTCAAACTTTATCCTCAAACTTTATCCTGCTTCCTAATTACCAAGTGATCTTGTTAGAAAATAAGTTGCTAAACTTCACACTAGAGTTTCTGATTCAGTAGTAAGTCCAACGTAGGGCTGAACATTTGCATGTGTAAGAAATTTCTAGATAATTCTGACTACCATTGGTGTTGTCAGGCGGAAAAAGCAAAAACAAAGAATAACACAAAGAAATTCTGTCCTTGACTTCATGGTTAGATGGAAAGAAGGGATTCTGACACTGGGAAGATTCTGGCATGATATAGTAGTATTTTGTCTTATAAATTCTTTTTGAAAATGTCTTTTTCTTGAATTAGACATAGATTATGACATTACTTGATTTATGAATACTTGTTGCCAATAAATCTTTATGGACAAATGTTCTCTGCTTCTCTTTAGGTAATATCCTTTGCAGTCAGCTGTTACTGTGATAGTCAGCATCTCCTAATATATGCTAAAAAGGAGCAATCTCTAAATTTAACTTCTGTGGAAATAAACAAAGACCACACTAAATGAGAATAAGCAAAGGCAAGGTTTGAATAAATAGCCTTTAACCTTGCTATATAGCAAGGGAGTCTGCCACTATCACTTGGATTTACAGAGATTGACAGGCAGAGGAGTAAAGAAGCTTCATAATGTAAAAAAAAAAAGGAAAGCTTTTGGAGACTGATTGGAGGTTGTTGGCATAGGGAAGTTGTAGTCAACCAGAAGTAGAGTATCCTATGTGATCAGTTTGGGTCATATCTGGCTTCCTCTGGTTGGTGTCAAGTTGGAAGCAGGAGCAAAAATTTGGAAAACATCAGTGACTGATCAAGGCCTGGCTGTTTGGGTTGTACTGTTTGCTAAAGCCAGTGGATCAGAATTCTATATTTTTATATGGCCTGGCTGTTGTCCATTTGTATGTTCAGTCTCTCACTTCTGTTACCTGTCAGCAGCTGCAGGTCCAGGTGTGTTGCTGTAGCTCTGCTGCAAACCATAGGTAAGGTTTAGGTCTCCTCCTTCTTTTTCTCAACTCAAGCTGAATCATGTCCTTCTGATGACTGAGTGTACAGGAGCAAGAGGACTGTTGAAAATTCACAACGTCTCTATAATCGGATCAAGATGGGCAGGTTGTAGCCGCTCACCATTCTGTTGACCAAAGCAAGTCATATGATCAAGACTAAAGAAAATGGGAAAATGTACCAAATAATTTCAAAGGCTATTGTTGTGTGTCAGAGCCATAAAAGTCCCATCACTACAAAACAAGGGGGAAATGGAACAGGATATTGGGTTATTAGTACATGTATACAGAAATAAGTGTTAATAAAACCTGATTCTGAGGCATCTATTATTTTTACTAAAATTCTAGATCATAGGTTATTCATATCTCTAGGTTAGGTTATTATATCTCTGGTTACATACATTTATGTAGTTTAAATTATGCATAACTTACAAAATTTGATGAGTAATAGAAAATGTGAAGCTATTTTAAGGTGCTACAATTTTGTTATGCATTCAATTTATTTTGTTTTTCACAATATCACAATAATTTGTATTGCTCTGGTACAGCATTTTTCTGTGAAAAATAAGAGTGAGGTGTTAAAAACATATTAACCATACATTTGCAATATCTGTATGTATCTCTAGTAGAATGATGCTAAGTCTTATATTTAACTAATGATTATAAGTTTGACTTATGGGCTTTATGCAAGTATAGATTTGAGTTTGATTTTTTTTTCTTTTTATCATTTATGGTATAAATTTAATATGTTGGGGAAGTCTTTCCAGTAGAATTTTGGGTGCTTCAAATTTTTATCTTTTCTATTCTCTAAGCCCCTTGAAGGTAGCTTGATACCCTTTTATATATATATATATATCTTGCATTGTGGCAAAAGCTTCACACATATTAATTAGGAGCTCAATAAATGTTTGTTGAATAAGGAATGTTAAAAGAAAATCTTTAGATTGCTATTATTTTAATTTGAAAAGTTAAATTTAGTAGAGTTTCCTTGAAAAAAGAATGGTTCATGAATTGGGCAGCCGTCATAATCAAAACAGGTTCAGCAAACTCTAGCCCACAATATGGTCAAGCAGCATTTATGGGTAGAAAATAGAAGTGACTTATAGAGGATGTTTGATTGGTTACAGCTGTGAATTTGTGTTGTTCTAACATGATCTGTCCTGTTGGCCACCTGTGATTAACTGAAGCTCAGCTACTGTGATTGGCAGAGCCTCCATGATGTGCATTAAAAAAATAGGCTTGCAGTTAGTTAACCTTAGTAATCAGTTAATTATGAATTTATGGCCTATTTTTTAAAAATTATGATTTCTAGAAAAGCTCAAGGTAGGTAAAGAACAGGATTTGTGGCTGCTGTAAGAGCCTGTTAGTATGACTACAAAATGTTTGGATAACAGACCTTTTTATCTATTTCCTGGTTGAAGTTCAGGAAAAGTCCTCGGATCCTTTATTAGCCAATAAAAGCTGAGAGTGATAAATATGGACTGACTTCCTGCTTCTGTGTACTATACTCCATGATACTCTGTAATCTCCTTACTGGAGATTGATGTGGTATACCTGGCCCAGCTGAGGTGATCCCTGGAACAAAACCACATCTATCTCTGTGCTGAATTTTGTCAGCTTAATTTATGACAGGCAGGGCTTAGATGGTAGTAATGGAGTATCCATATGGCCTCAAATGTTCTTAATGTCTCGAATATTATCTACAAGAGTGAATCTCATAGTCATGCTCCCTTGAGGCCAGGAAATTGGCATCTCCTTTGTAGAATGTTTCTGATTATGCTGCCATGTCTCCTGATCGTGTTGACTTCCTTCTGACTCTTGGTATTTAAACGTTATTTGATTTACCCTCATGAAATCTACATTTCTCCCTTTTATCAATATGAGCTCATCATAGAAATTTTTCTATGCAGTACTCATACATTTGTACAGTATAAAGTACAGTGTGCAGGAGAAGGAAGATACTTGTTTCTCATAAAACGTCAATTAAAAACTTCATCATACAGAGATGACAAATTCTGAAATAATAATTTATCTCCTTATCTTTGTTTTAGATGTTACTTCCTATTTAAATTAGTTTTTGTCTTTGGAAAAGAATGAGAATTTCTGCTGTTGTCTGCCAGATGATTGGGGGAAATGTTAAAAATGTATTCATAAAAGGATCCAAAATGCATCATACTTGAAAGGCTAATACCCTATCAACCCCAGAATATTCTGTGCTATTTAGAGTAGACTCCCATTCTAATAGAATAAGTTATATTCTATCTAAATAATTCAGTACTGGGAAATACATATTTCCCAGAGAAGGGAAAGACACTTTACAAAGAGTGGGCAACCTTTGGAGATAAGAGGTGTGGCTTCCTAAACATGCCATCCTGTTGACACTCTGACTAATGATACTATTCAAACCTCTTGCCCTTTTGTTATCTTCTGGCTTCTAATGTTATGTTTAAGTCTGAGGCCAGCTTCATCCGTTTTGCTTTTATTTATTCCTTTTTTAAACACATTGATTCTAGTTGATTTTTTTATTATTTATGCTTGAAATTCATATGTTCACTAGATTATTGTTAGTTATATGTGAATCACTTAATTTTACCTTACACTTGGCAGTCCTTTTCTGTATTCAGAATCTGATATTTCTTCATTATATAAATAAAAAATAAAAATTATTTTTTATTATGTATTTGATTATTGAGTTTGTTTGACTTCTTTCTTCTTCATACATGAATGCTAATATTCTGAAGTTCAGATCTTTGTTCTCTTTCCTATCTCTATCATTTCCTTATCAATTTTACTTCTTATCTTTTCCCTGCCTTTGACTTTAAATGAAATGTGTATGTTTTAATTCTTCTACTGTAAATATTAATTATACTATTCATTTGCAGTTTTCTTATACCTTCTTGTTTCATATTTCTTTACTTTTATTTTAACTCCTTTTTACCAGCACTTTCTCCAATTCAGTTGTCCGCCATCTCTTCTATTGTCTCATTTAGATCTTAGCCTTTATGCTATCTAATTGACAAAATAAAGTTGGTGCTTTCTAAATATTTTGCCATAATCAATCTTTTCAAGAGTATGTACTTCTACAACTTGAATCATTTGCTCTTTTTCTTATACTGAACTTTGTCAGAGGTCTCACTTTTATTCATTTTTAGTTTCAACCAGAAAGATCTATCTTAGTCATATTTTTGTCTATAAACAAAAAGAGATTCCTGTTTCTCCTCTTTATATATTTTGATATGAGAAATTACTCCTTAAAGCATTAGCCTAGAAGGCTGGTAGACATGTGTAATTCATCACTAAATTTCAAATAGCAACAATCTTTTAATATTGTGTGGTTGGTGGATCAAGGAATATTTTATTTTTAATTTCTAGTTATACTAAACACTCTGAATTCATTATATTAGGGAAAGATGTGGGGCAGGGAGGAGAGAATATCAATGATAAATAGGAACACTCAGAAAACAGCTTCCCTACAATTTCCCCAATATACATTCCTTATACTACTCAATCTGCATGTCTTGTGTAATATTCCAATGGTTACCTACTTCAGCCCCAGATCTGCAGTATTTCTGGGAAATACTATCTAAAAGAAGATGGAAAAAATATTATGGTCATGTAAAAAGGGAGAAGATAGAAAAAGTGTTATGATTGTATAAAAAGGGGGAAGAACAAACAGTAGATTGCAGATAGTGGTTGCCAACAGTAAAGTTGCATATTTTTGTTGGTGTAGACCATGAGTTTCTTACCTTTACAGATGTATTTGGTTTGGTTTACATAGTTCTTTAATTTTTTGGGGGGGATGCCTTTCAGATAGGCCATATATTTACTATATAAGCCCAACTTTCCCTGTGGATTAGAATCGAGTGTGATTTGCATGGTTTTTTTGGTTTTGTTTTGTTTTGTTTTGGGGGGATTTTTTTTGCCTGACTGCCTGTCTGCCTCCAGAAGATATTTGAATTTACAATCTCAGAAAAGAACTCAAGTCTACAGTCAAAGATCAGATAATTTAATTATGTTCCATCTGGAGGATCAGCAAAGTCTATTCATTTAGATAAATTTTAGTCTTGTACTAATGGAAATTTGTAACATTTTAGCATAGTGTAGTTTGTAGTATTAGTGTTAAAAATTATAAAATATTGTCGTATTTTATGAGACAATATCAGATATTTTAGTTGGGAAATAAAATAATGAAGTCATAAACTCAAAACATATTTGCAAATAATTTAATTCCTAGAAATGTCCTTCAAGATAAATTAGTCAAATCTCCTCATTTTATGTTATAGTTTCATTTCAAGAATTTGAAATTGCTTCCCCAAGGTTATATTGGTGTTTATGTGAGACCTCAAACTAGAGCCAATATTCTTTCCACATTTCTTTGAACACTTGAAATATTTTACATTGAACTTGCTATTTTGCTAATCTTGTTCAACTTTTATGATCCTTTTTATATGTATTCTTTCTTTCCCCCTAAGGGCATGAAAACTATCATTTGAAAATTCAAGTAATTCTGATCAAATAAAAGCAATTTTAGATAATCTTATTTTTTAATTCTATTTCTAAAGTACCAGTGCTAACCTGTTATTCCATATTTTTAAACCTGAGTGTTTTAGGTTACTCAACAGAAGATGATTTCTTAAATTTTCCAATAAAAAATTTGAACTTTTATTTTGGTCAATTTAAGTACATAAACTTTTAGAGATACTGAAGAAATATAAACTCATAATATTTATTAATTTCATAATATATATTTAATATTTGAAATTATAGTTAATATAATTTTTAAAGATAAAATTATAAATATTACAAAAATGTAGCTAAACACACATTGAACAACTAATGAGATGTTATGAACAGTTCAAAGAACATCTGAGAAGCTAGAATGTTTACGGTTAAGAGTAGATAAAATTGCTGCCTTAGTCAAAACTGGTTAATATCAAATAGTGTGTCAACAGCAAAGAACCCAAACTCTGTAAAATAGTTTAAAGAGGTTTATCCTGAGTCATATGTGAGAACATACCCCAGGGAGCCACACCCAAGAAGGCTTGAGCAAGTGGTCCCCCTGTGGTTGGGTTACACTTTGGTTTTAAAAATTTCAGGGAGATAAGAATTACACATAAAGTCATAAATCAATACATAGAAGGCAAATGTTGGTTTGGCGTGAAAAAGCGAGACATCTTGTAGCAGGGGATTACAGGCTACTGGTGAGTTTAATGATTCTTTGATCTGTAATTGGTTAAAGAAGTGAAGTTTTGTCAAAAGGCTTGGAATGTTTTAAGTCAAGATAAGGAAATCTGTTAATCAGAAACAAGTCACCAGACATATATTCCAATCTGTTAAGTAAATTGAGGACCTAGAGGTGTGGTATAACCTTTGTTTTGCACAGCTTTCAGCCTGTTAGTTAGAAAAGCTTTCTCCAAGAAGGGAGGGGACATGATGAGGCAGATCTGACTCTTCTCATAGCCAACAACTCAGCTTTAGGATATTTCTGGGGTCCTGTTGGCCAAGAGGGTGTCCATTCAGTCTGCTAGGGGGCTTAAGATTTTATTTTAGTTCACAAGTGTCATACATCTCTAGTATTATCTGTTATACTGAATAAAAATTATTTGCCATTCTAACATACAAAAGTATACAAGTTTACAGTTAACCAAACTAAGTCCAGAGCCTTTAATGAATAGCAAAGAGTACATTTAAGTACATTCTCTGGATAATGCTTTGGTGGCTTTTGAGACACCAGGACATTGAAAAATGTACTACCTTTCTTGTCTTACTTTCAAATTTTGGATATTTTTTTCTGATTTACTAATTTCAAATTATGAATTGTCTACTTACATTTCATAAAGCATTTTATCTCCTCATATGAACAATTTTATTCAAATCAATATCTTTGTGATCAAGACACATTGTGGGCTGTAAAACATGTTTCTTAAATCATATCATCTTTGCTCCTAATTTTGTATTCAATTCAGAGTATTTTGAATTCTTATTTCTCTTTCCCAAGCAGAAAGTTCTGACTTTTAATTTGTGATCTCCAAAACTTAACCATTTACTTTATTACCTTAAGTAATCCACAAAAAGTTTCTTTACAGCACTAACACTTGAATTTGTGAAGTCATAGTCACAGGACTAAATCGATCTATATTAAATTTCTTTGCTCTTCTCAATTTTTGTAATGACTTTCTTGGGTTTTCTCTATAATCATGCAAAATTAGCATTGATCAAAGACATTTTAGGCTAATGTGAAGTCCCAATAATCTTTGTTGCAACAATAAGGTAATTGAGATATTGTCCCCATAAATATGAAAAAAAAATACAGGAACTAAAATAAAAAAACAATTCTAAAGTTTTATGAGTTAATTTTGGAACAAAAAAATCATTTCCTTTTATCAGGGCATTTGTTACATTTTTTTCCTCTAATCTTTTTTTGGCAGAATTAATACGTATTCCCCTTTCCCCTCAAGAAAAACAGGGACATTTTTGATGCCTTCAAAAATAATTCTAAACTTCATTTATGGGCTTTACTGATGCCTGAATTATATTTTATCTTTAGAGCCAGTGTTAATTTTTAACCCTTTGTATACTGTTTAATCACTTCCTTTTCAACAGATACTTGCAAACTATCTATTTGCATGCTCGTTGACGGTTTATATCTTATATCTTTGAGGGTTATGTCTATGTCCAACATTTTAACACAGTAGTGAAAAATTTAGTAATACATATTCAAATAACATACTTATTTATCAGGATCAATGTTTACAAAGAGATCCTAAAATTAATCAGCATATGTCCTAGTCTCAAAAATAGATGTCTGGTTAGTTTATCCTAACCTTAAAGAAGATGTTGATGTTTTATATTGTATGGAAATACCCATTGACTGTTAATCATGGTGATAGTGAATACTACATCTAAATCTACACACAGAGTAAGACAATGTAAATTTCAGCATGCATACAATTTTGAATTCTAATAATGGATAAGAAGATTTGGAGAGTACCCCTGGACTATCTTTTACAGCATTATTTCTTATTATTTATTACTCCCTTTCAGCTAATGGATTTGAAAGGTGACGATGTTAGGTAGATAGTGAGGAAAAATCCAGCCCTCCTAGGGACAAAAGCTGGTGTGCAGCCTTTGTGCAGCCTCAAGCAGTTGCCCCACCTGGGGAAGAAGGACAAGGCAGGCAGCCCATCTTGATGCTGCCCCACCTTAATCCTGCCCCTGAGCAACTGCCACACCTTGGGGAAGGAGGAACTCCCTGCTAATCTGCAAAAGAATTCAGGGAATTCTCCAGCCCTTGGGCCTGGCAGCCTAGGTACAACAGGATCTAGAAAGTCACCTGGAGTAACCTAAGCCTAATTATCATGTCATTAACTGTCCATCAGAGTGATTCCATGGTGACATCTGAACCATGAGGAGAGCCCAGGACCCTAGACCATAACCAGAGCTTCTTGTTATGACAGGGAGCCCATTCATCATCTGTGGCAAATGGATCTTGCTCTTGCTCTATAAACCTATCTTGTTTTTCCTCAATAAACCTCATTTTTGTGCTTACCTTGCTTTCAGTGTGTCTGGTCATTCTTCAGCCAAGAGCATACCAAGAACCAAAAACAAGACTGCCCACCTGACAACAAGACCAAATTTTTAAATACATAGTTCTAATGAAAAAGGCAACTAGCTATTAATACACAATTTATACCAAGGGTCAGAATATACTTAAAATAATGGGCTTACAATATTCTATTTTAATTTATTTACAGTTAAAGTTATCCTTCATTTATGCTATTTGCTAAAGCTTATGAACTATAAACTTTTAATAAAATTATAAAAGGAAGTGGCCTTCTCTGTAGATCATTAAATCTACTTCATTTTACTTACAGGCAGCATTTAAATGCACTGTGTCCTCAGTATTACCCTTACTAGTTTTAGTTGACAAACTGAAAGCCTAACAGCCCATAGTTTATCTTATAACAATTTCTCTTTTTGTCTTGGATTTATATATATTTGCAAATGAGACTAGCCATATACTTATTACTATTTTACAAAGGCCCATTATAACTCTGTGTTTTTTCATCTGAAAGACAACCAGTAACATGGCAAACACATTCACTTGTTAATATGGTCTCAAGAACATAAATGAATTTAAATAGTCAAGTAATCTTTACAAAACAAAACTTCCTTTTGTTCTAACTTAGCTCTCTTTCTTATATTAGGCTTATTAATCAAATATCTAAGGCACTAACCAGGGACAGTCTCTAAGATATGTTTATTTCTTCCTCTGATCCATAAAACCCAGACACCAAAGAAATATTTAGATTCTACAGAGTAACGTGAACATTAATGTGCCCCCAGTTAAGAGTTTTATGACTACCTATTAGAGCACTGATTCTAAAAATGGGGCCTAAAATCATTTGGGAATTCAAAGAGATCTGAATTATTTTTGTTCCCCTAAAACTGCAGTCCTCCAACCCCCAGGCTGTTAAGGATAGGGTCGCAGAGCTCTGCCATCATACCCCTGTCAATCCATGGAAAAATTGTCTTCTATGAAACTTGGGAAGTAGGGGGGCTGCACAGCAAGAGGTGAGTGGTGAGCGAGTAAGGGAAGCTTTGGCTTAGCTGTTCACCATCACTCACATCACTGCCTGAGCTCCCCCAAACCCCTTGTCTGTGAAAAAATTGTCTTCCATGAAACTGGTCCCTGGTGCCAAAAAGGTTGGAGATTGCTGCCCTAGAACATGCTTTTGTCTCTGTGTTTACAATAATGTCTCCCTCTCTTTAAAGTTTGAGAACATACCAATGGTATGCCTTTCAAAATTGTTCTTCTTCATGGAAGGATCAACCTATGGTAAATTTCTGAGTTTGAGTGATTTTCATTTAATATTTTAAAAAAATTTCTTCACATTTTCTTAAGGGTGTATGTGACATGTCTAAGATATTTCAATACTCTAGCATGGAATAACAAGAAAAAGCTACAGGGATAAAGGACCCTTGGAGAAAAAGCAGAAAGAAACATTTTCCCCAAAGGAAAAAAAATAGAATAATCTCACAATTTTATATAAATGTGAAAACAACAATGTGATTAATTTCATACTTAAGGATAATTGGGGAAACATTTTTTAATACAAATGTGGTCAGGAAAACCTGAAAATCATGGGAATGGGTAAAACAGATTACTGAGTTTTCTTTCACGGGAGCACTGGGTGCCTAGGTACTATCTGACATTACAGGGCTGTGTACCTTTGAATGTCTTTGACTGAGGTGGAAGTTAACTTGCAGAAACTAAGAGTAATACAAATTCTTCATGGTCATAGCAATGAAATGGTTCTTATTCATGCTGATGCAAATGAATTTTAACTGGTAGAGGATGTAAATTCTCTGTGATTCAAATCTTTACTGATTTTAAACTCTTACTGGTTCCTTTTTTAATTAATGAGTAATATGCTCATTTTACTTTCTATGAGAATAATGGTTTTAACTTCTTGAAAATTCTACTTTTGCTTATTAATTACACAAATTATGTGTGTAGAAAATAAATTACAAATTAAGAAAAAATCTGTTAAGCTTCTAGCATGAAAACAGTTACTATTTACCAGATCTTATAACAATAGGCAATCTAAGTCATAATTATAAACAGATTATGTTTAAGAAGTTATAGCTCTACTGAACCAAGTTGTATTATATTTTAATGTAAGTGATTATCTATGTTGGAAGTGGAATTGTGTTTTTGTACATTATTTTGCCTTTAAAGTATCCTTTCATCCAGTTTCCTTTTGTCCTAGGTTGTGCTTTCACAGTCTTCATTGCTTTGGTAGACCTGTGTCTGATGTGTTGAGAGCAGTGGTTCAAGATGGATGAGCAATGAGTATCAGTGTCAGAAGACAACAGAAGCATTATACAGTCTGGATTGTCAATGTTGTGAAGTCAAGTTGGTTTAGCAAATTCCAATATAAACTGCAGATTGTATTTTTCTTGTAGTGTTGTTTAAGGCTGAGTAAACAGGACTTTGAGTAATGATAATAATGAACGGAACAATCTTTTCTCTAAATGGGAAGGTGACAATAGAAAGGAGGTACAATGTTGGCAGGTGGTCAGCAGCAGCTCCTGGACACAGTAAAGATAGGCAGCTAGAGCTGAAGGAGACAGCTCCTTGGACTGAACTGAGAATAGAATAGAAGCCTGATCAAAACACTCTTGGGGCCTATGCAGATATAACAGAGGGAGGAAATCTCAAAGGGAAACCTGAGGTTTTCTTGAGCCAGGCAAAACGGGACTTTATTTTTGTGAGCTTTTTTGTTTCCATAAGCTGCAAAGGACTAAAGAACAATCCTTGAGATTGTAACAATGACCTAGAAATGTCTTCTATTAAATGTACACTGACCTATAGTGGGAGGAATTTCATGGACTCCTCTGATTTAAATCAAATAGCTTTTATTACAGACTTCCTCCCAATTTTAATAATTTTCTCTAAAGTTGTTTTTCTCATCCACTATCAAAGGTCATATGTGTAGTAACAGCTGAAGTTAAAATTAATATAACAATTATTTTATTGAGATTTTTCCTTTTTCTTCCTCTCTTATATTTAAGCTGCATGAACAAACTTGTATAGTTTTTCAAAATACTTGTTGACGAAGCGCGACAGCATTTACCTGAGGGATGACAATAAGAGACATGTGGCATGAAATAGTTTGAGAAATGTGGGCAAATTTATGAAGCTATTTAATATTTTGCTACATGAATCTACTTTTCAAAAAATGTTGTCTATTAAAATCTAAAATGTCAGGCAAGGTGTAGTGGCTGACACCTGTAATCCCAGCAGTTTGGGAGGCCGAGACAGGAAGATCATTTGAAGCCAGGAGTTCAGTTCAAGATCAGCCTGAACAAGATAGTGAGACCCTATCTCTATGAAAAATAATAATAAAAAAAATTAGCCAAATGTGGTCATATGCCTGTAGTCTCAGCTACTGAGGCAGCTGAGGCAGGAGTATCGCTTGAGCCCATGAGTTTGAGGTTGCAGTGAGCTATGGTGACACCACTGCACTCTAGCCCAGGCAACAGAGTGAGACCATGTCTCAAAAAAAAAAAAAAAAAAAAAAAAGCCTACATTAACATAAAGCTTTTGTACCTATAGTATTTTACTTAGAAAAAAATATTCCTTGACCCTTTTCTAGGATAATTCTTAGATTTGAATTTTGATGCCCTAAGGAAGCATTTATCTTAGTTCTAATAATTAAATATATTAAGTTGCATATAATGGGTAAGATACTGTGAACTAAATTCTTGGGTAAATTGCCTTGCAATTTATGTGGAATGCCTTTCATAGTATCTCTATATTAATATCTGGAAAAATGTATTATGTAATTTATAATTAAGTTATTCATATACCCCCCTAATATATTTCTAGTGAGCTCTACTCTAAGCCAGGCACTTTTGTTCTGCCTGTAGGACAGTGCAAAATTGAGAGGGTGATTAGGAAAACATGTAATATAGACCTCAGGACCTTGTAATTTAGAGGCAAAGACAGACATATAGCCCACAATCTATTTCAAATTATTATGCAGTTGGTGTGTTATAAAAATGGAAAACAGAGTACTATGAGACCACAAAGAAGGAAGAAATGAATCCCAACTGGGTTAATTTGTAAAGACTTCAGGGAGTAAGGGGCTTTTTATCTGAGCTGCGAAAATGGGTAGGAGTTGACTGAGTAGAGATACACGGAGGGAGGATGAGTAGGCACCAGCCAGGAAGAGGTGCACAACAGAACCAGAGCCATAGCAATCACAGGGAATAGAGAGAGCAGTAAGAAGTTCAAGATAACAGGAGGGTTTCATATGTATGTGACAGGAGTGGGGTATGTGGCTGGAAAGTTAGATTAGCCAAGTACATTTCATGCCAAAATAAAAAATATCAGTAAAATTAGCGCATGCTGGGGAGCCATTAAAATTGTTCTATTGTGAAGTCATGTAACAGAGAGCCTCAATTTACATAATTAAGAGGTTTATGATAATTGTATTATTCTCACAAAAATAAATGACTAGCCTAATAACTCAAAAATAGTAAATGACAAAGCCAGCAATAGAACTTAAATCATGATTTTCTGTCAGTTCAAATCTATCACAGTTACAAGTAAATTGTGAAAGTTTTCTTAAATATTAGACATTTTATTTTAGCTTGTATTTTTATCTTACAAAGCAGGTTAAAAAAAAGATTGTTTGGAATGAATGCCAAAAATTATTTTAAAATGTACTGCTTCAGAGATATTCTCTAAAGTATTAATTTAAAGTTTTTGCACATAACACTGCAAAAGAAATACCTAATAATACTGACAAGGATGCTAAGAAAATAATAAAATCCACTTTAACTATTTTTAAAAGATCCCCAATTATATAGAAAGAAAAGTCATTTTTTTAAAGTGTGGAACTCAGAATCCAAAATAAGTTTCTGAAAGTTTCTTTAAACTACCAGTATGTATTTAGAATATATTTTCTATATTTTAAGTGTACTAATTTAAATCTTTATCTTTTAATATGCAAAAGGAAACATCCTTGATAAAATTGTACAACATATAAGTACATTTCATACACAAAGAAATCTAAACATATGTTTTAGTTTTAAATTTTATGTTGGAGTCAAAAATGCCCTAAAAAAGGTATCTCTTAAAGTCTCTTAAGCATTTCCATTTTTCTACAGAGTCTGTTATGTATATGTTTAAAAAATAATAAAAGCCCCTCAACCTAGTGCTTAGGGCTATTTATGTCACACTGAGAAGTCAAGTGAACTACAAATTTGAACCATGGATATTTGTCTCCTACTATGAAGTGGTCAGTATTATGAAAACTTCTATTATATTTTTATGATGCCATTTGACCTCTACATAGGTACTTTCATTATCTGACAATAAGATTCAATTTGCAAAACTAGCCCCAGTCATTTTAAAGTGCTCAGCATGCAGGGAAGCATGTGGTATTTTGTGTTGGTTTTTATAGAGGGCCTTGTAGTGACCAGACTGGTACCTTCCATTTTTCTCTTTTAACAGTTGGGCTGTTGATCTCACAAATCATATTTCAGTTGGAAATGAAAGGTGCACCGCTGCCAGCATTTTGTTAGAAATAATGACACACTTTACTACCTGTAAGTGCTGACTGAGTGCTTCTGCCTTTTCTTCCCAAGGTGACTATAACACAGATTGATGAAAGATTCTGCAGGACGACAAAGGTTAAAGATGCAGACCCGGAGCTAGAAGCCAGCACTGACACTGATGGAGTGGACTGCGATGAGAATGCCCACATTACTGTCCTATCCTCTGATAACCAATGTAATATGAAAACTGACTACAGAAGAAAGGAACAAATTAAATCCATTAATCAAGCATATCTCTGCTAAACAGTTGTTCTAAAGTGATGAACAAATGAAAAATTTAGTGTTTGTTTTCATGCTTGCAAGGATTGGGGAAGAAAATTAATTATAAGGTACCGGCCACACTATTAGTTAAGTTTTTCTTGAGGAAACTATTGCTTTGTCAAAGGACAAATGAACCTCATTAGGGAGATTAGTTTCAGTTGGTAGTTTTGCATTAGGACAAACTAATAATACACACTTCAAAAGACACCCTGAGTAAAATTAGGAAAATTGAAATCCATTTTTTACTTCTTAATTTACTAACTGTTCAAAAATGACCACTCTATTACCTATCATGAACCAGAAGGAAATCGAACGTAGCCCCACCTTTTACCCAAGTGCCCAAAGGAGAACTATTTCAGCATGTGCTTTGTGAGTGCTATGATGAGGAATTTATGTATACAGGGGTTATAACTTGGCCATGGCATTTTACTCTTATGTTGAAGCATGGCAAGCAGAGCTCCATGCCAAAAGCAATTTTTGATAAGCTCCTTTTAAATCTTTTTCTTTTCAAAATGTTTTAAGTGTCTTGCACAAACAACAAGCTGACATCTGGCATTCTGAATTTCCCCTAAATCTACACAGTGCGGGGCAGGAAAGGAAAATGCCACTTTGCTATCAATCCAGTATGGCCAGCGGACTGACATTCCTACGTCGGCCACTGTGAGCGTGGTTCAGTTTCAAAGTTCATTTAATCCTTGGCCTTTCTGTCAAGGCTGCTAAGAAGGGGGCCAATTACTGCTCTGGGGCGGGGGAGTGCTAGGCTACAGACACCTGTCTTCCAAAACCTGGAGTGAAACCAGACTCATTCCACAGAGTGTGTAAGTCATCTGTGAAATAGCAATGACTTTTTTGGATTCCACTGACCTGGGCTGGATTCAGACTGCTGACCCAGAAAGGAAAAGCTTCATATATCCAATGCTCAATCCTGTGAGCCATTGAAGACATCCACAATCCAATCCTGACTTGCTTTTTTATTTTTTATTTTTTAATAGCAGTCTTGTTCTTGTTTATGAGAATGCAAGCCAAATTGACATTAACTTACTATCTTTATTTGGTTTGTTGGTTTAACTTCTCTAATTTAACATAGCTTTAGAGCCAAGGCGGTTGAATGAATCAGGTCAAAATGGCATCAAAGTTCACTGCTTCAGTCCTTAAGCTCTGTTACTGAGAAATGATGGAGGTAGAGTTTTAAAATATTTTTATTCTAAAACTAAAAGTTTTTCTTTATATAAATTATCTCAAGATATAAAAAGGCAGCAATTGTTTTAAAGAAAATTATGTGAGTGTATCGCATTGTTTCCTAATGGCTACCCTATCGGCCTGGGTTGGGTGGAGACCCTCAGAATTAGCTAAGGATTTTCTTATTCCAAAATAAATGTGCCAAGTTGAAAGAAGGATACAGTCTGTGTAGGGCTGGAAGGTTACACAATATAGGGGCCTTTTTAAAGAAAAATAATAAAATTTGCAAAGACTGAACCACATGTCCCAAAAGCAAACTTCAGGAGAGTAGCATGGATACAATTAGATTATATGGGAAATCAGTCCATAAGCACAGTGAGGAAGTAAAGTACTGACATGGAGAAGGAATAAAGCCAATAAAAGGGGGTCATAAACAATAGAGTCACCACTTTAAGCAACTGGGGTTCATTCTTGCTGTGTGGCCTTCTCGGAGACATTTTAGATCACACCTGAGAATGTGACACCGAGAGGCAAGGAAGACGGGGCACGTACCACTTCTATTCTTCATTGACTGAAGATTGTTCCTGGGGGTAGTGATTCTTCAGCATTTCTGGCCTTCTCTATGTTCATGCATTTCTGTAGGCTATACATATTTATGCCAGAGAAAGTCCTAAGGAAGGGAAAAGTTTTAGGTGGAAGCCATGGACATGTATAGAACTTCCCAGCAAATCCTAAGTTGAGCTCCAGAAAAAGCTTGAGGGTGGGGAGAAACTGGAAGGATGCTGACAGTTTTTTCTATGTTAGGTATAAAATTAAATATTTAATTGAATGATAAATCACAACAAATCACAAATTTAGAAAGATAACAATATGGTCATTCCAGTGCTACCCAACAGGAAGGTCAGAATGACAGAGGGGAAGTCAAATTGAGTGTGATAGTCTTAAATGACTGGTGCTAAGCCATCTTACTCTTGCAATGGTAAGATAATAATAAGTAATAATAATAATACCTTATGAACACATTGCTAGAGTCTTTCTCAGTATCTCAAAAGGGATCTATATAAAGGAGGGCCCCTGAAACTTGGGCTTCAGTAACTTCCTGGTAAATCTCCCATGGCTGTTATTATTGCCTTATATGTGTATTTCACAAATTAAGTTGAGCTCCATCTAAGTATTTCTGAACAACAATAACAAAAATTGTTATTATAACTCAAAATAACTCAAAACATTCATTTTAACATATGTAAATATTTGTGATAACTTATAAACCATAATTTACAGACTGTTTTTTCACTCTAAGCACTACTGACATTTTGGGCTGGGAAATTTTGGGGGGGAAAATAGGAGTGCTGTCTTGTGCATTTTCAGATGTTCAGTAGCATCCCTGACCTCTACCCACTAGATGCCAGTAGCACATCTCTCCCAGTTGAAACAAATAAAAAAATTGTCTCCTGGACATTGACAAATGTCCCTGAGGTAAAAATTACCTCCAGTTAAGAACCACTGATTTAGATGACAGGAAAAATTGCAAAATAGAGATCTGGCAAATAAAATATTTCTGGGGTCTTATTTTATTCGGTTTATTTGCCACACAGCTTACATCCTACATCTCCTTCTATGACACTATATGAATAAAAGAATGCTCTAATTAACTTTTTTTCTATTCACACAAAAATATCATTTAGATATTGGGTGAGTGAAGAAATTTTCTGAGTCACTACATCATAAAATATTGTTGAGGATATAGAGAAATGAAGATCCTTTAAAGAGTTACCAAGTTATCCAAGATTACTTCATATTTCAGAAAGGTAAGAAAATGTCCTGTTTTTAAATACTAGAAAATAACCCAAATATTATATTAATTATTTGACATTTTAAGTAAAAATTGTGAGTTTAGTGCAATATTTAATATCTCTCTGGTACGATATAAAATTGTTTTATTTTAAGAAAAATGTATGATGTATGATACATATGTAAAAAGTATTTAATATGAGGTATTAACTAATAAAAAATAGCATCTTCTTCTTGAAAACCATAGGTGTATGGCAAAATTACATGAAATTTAACTAACATTTAACAAATAACTATCATATGCTATACATCTTTGCCAAGCTCTTAAATGTAAGCACGTATAAATAAGATAAACTTTTGTACTCAAGAATGGCTAATCAAGTACAGGAAGTAATACATATCCATATGTAATTGTAACATAATTACAACTTTAATAAATGTAATAAAATAGTACAAATAATTCTATTATTCACAAATAGTATTCTGTAAATGAGTGATCCTAGGAGATGTTAAGAGGTGACCACAAAAGAAGAAGTTCCATAGTTAAATAATTCTGGAGAAATACTGGATAGCATGGTCCCTTCTTAGAGACATCCACACTATCATATAATAGGCTTCAGAAGATTTTTCAAGAGCCATATCTGTAAAGTTTCTCTAACTCAACATTTTACAAGCCAATTTGAACAATGAACAATTTTTTTCACAACAAGATCAAAATTTGATGGGCCATGAAATCAGGAAAACATGTATTAGAGAATTTAATTTCCACTGAAAGATAAGAACAAGCATAATAGAGAAAGTACACTTTGAAGTGAATATTATAAGATGAGGAAAATTTTCCCACAGAGGAATAAGGATGGAGACCACTGTAGGTATAGAAAATACCAAGATTAGAAAATGCAGATCATATATGGATATAGCCTGACTGAGGTCTAAATGCATATGGGAGGCTGTTTCAGCAAAGCTAAAATCTCAGAAGTGCAGGGCAAATGCTTCTGAAATTTTAGGTTGAGGTTAGTAAATTTCGGGCTAGGTTATCTGGACTTTATTCTGTGTCATGGAGAAAATCCTATGCTGTTGGAGTAGAACCACATAATTATAATAGCAGTTTAATACTGGAGGGTGGAAAATTAAATGCAATAAATCAAAGTAGGAGGCAAGTTAAATAGTCCAAATAAGAATGACCAGCATTTATTCTAGAACCATGGTCAAAAATGTGAACAAGTGCACAATTCCAACCAGAGTCCCCACTGTCTTCTTCCCTTAGGCTTAAAGGACATGTTCCTTAGCCTGTTATTTATTTTTCTTTACAAACTGGTCTCATTTTGCTTATTTAGTAGCTACTATTCTCAGTTTATCTCAAACTTCTTTCTTCTATACTCCAACCTAATGGAACAACTTGCTCTTCAAATAGTTGCATCTACAAATCAGAAAGAAAAGTAGGAATCACATCAGGGACAGGAAGAAAGCGTGAGCGTGGCTTTCCAGAAGAGGCAATGCTTGAGCCATGCTATTAGAGTGAGCTGGTCACAGACAGAGGAAGGACAGTCCAGGGAGAAAAGACAAAGAACTACAAAACAGTGTGATTCCAAATGGTTCAGTTTGACTAGGTGAGAGGGTGTGCTTTTTAACTGTGAAATGTATTATTCTTTCCAAGGATGTCAACCATAGGTGAAATAAAAAACACTTAAATGTCAAAAAACAACAAAAAAAAATTAGGAGTAGAGATGTAGATCTGGAAGTAATCCACAAGACATGGTAAATCATTTATGTTAAGCAAATCAGTTATGTTGAATAAAATGACTTTCCAAAAAGTTACCCACAAAACGCATCTGATTATACTCTGACGCTTATGTATAATAATAATACCAGATAAGGGATTTATTGAAATTTATTTACAAGTTCAGATCCTCGTTCTATGACTAGCTTTGTGAATTTCACTGATCATCAAACTATAACCTGTTTGGCTTAGGAAAGGACTTTACTCTTCTATGCCAAAGCTTCCTCAAATCCTAAAGGGGTGTGATCATAGAATTTACCTCCAGAGTGTTCATGAGGATTAAATAAATAATCGATATAATGTGCTCACTGCAAGTTTTGGCATATTATAAGCATTAAAAAAATCATAGATCTTATTATTATTAAAATATTAATACATACTGCCTGAGCATCACTACTTGTCATCTAGAAAATGGGGCTATCAATGCATTGAACTCCTCACAGAAGTATTATGAATCTCAAATGATCTGTTCTATGTAAGAGTGCTCTTTACTCTCTAAAGAACTAATTGGAAAATATTATGAGTTTGACTAGAGAAGTTTGTACTTCTATCTACAGTTGTTCAATGAGTCAAACTGTTTTCCTCTTCTGCCCTAATTAGTTAGCATTATTTGGCATGGAAGTTAGATTTGCAACTGTAAGTTTTACTAAAAGATCCTTTATTGAAAGCATGTCAGCGTAACTTGGAGTTGAAGGAAATCTGAAGGAATCTGGACTCCTCTAGGGGCTTCATTATGTATAAACCAGGAATTTAATCTGATAAAGACTCTCACCATCTTTTTCTGCCTAATTTCTACTTCTTATTGTGGGTCACCTTCATTTAGTCTTTTCCACAGAGGCATGGAAACTGGTGGCTCTGAGACTACATTCTCATAACTCTGAGACCTAAAAGAAAAGGGGATTTCGCTGTCAACTGTACTTGGAAAATCCTGGGTGAAGGAATTTGATTGTGTCTTATGCCAATCCATTCATTCAGTAAATATTGTATGAAACCGTATTAAGTTCCAGGTCATGTTCTCAGCCTAGTTATATAGAAATGAATAAGAAAAGGTCCCTCTATATGTATTTTGAATTACAATGGGGGAAATAAAGAACCAGCAAGGAGAAAAACAAAATTAATTTTGTTAAGTTGAAAAACAATGAAGAAATTAATATGGAATAATGTGACACAAAGAGCTGGAATAAAAATCAGGATGTTTTCAGTAAGGCAGAATAATGGGAGCACTATGAGTGGGATAGTCCAGTCAGGGTTTTCTGAAAGAGAATTAGTCAGAAATATAAAGTTGGAGTCAGGAGGAAGCAATTCCCTCAAAGAAAAGGGGTAGGGTTGTCTTCCAGTTTGTGATCCCAATCTCAATAGCCATCATAACTAGAGATTGCATCTACAGAAGATTCTGCTTAAGTATTTGGCCATTTAGTAATTTATAGAATAATTCTAATTCTTCTAAGCCTTTTACTCAGGAGGTAAGAAAATTGTTAAACAATAACCCTGGCTGGTGTGGTGTCTCATAGTTGTAATCCTAGCACTTTGGGAGGCCAAGGTGGGAGGATCACTTGAGGCCAGGATTTCAAAACCAGCCTGGGCAATAGCTAGACTTCATCTCTAAAAAAAATAGAAAAATTGGCCAGGTGTGGCGGCGTGTACCTATAGTCCCAGCTACTCCAGAGGCTGATGCAGGAGGATCATTTGAGCCCCAGAGTAGAGGTTGCACTGAACTATGATGACCCATTGTACTCCAACCTGGGCAATAGAGTGAGAACCTTTCGCAAAATAATAATGATAGTAATCCTGAGAAATCACTGGAAGTTGTGAAAAAGTATATTCTCTAAAAATTTATGGAAAATTATTACATATAATATGCATGTTGGAATATTTATTGTATAACTAAAAGTTTAAAATAAACTGAGCCTTGTAACAATGGTTGAAAAAGTAAACACCACATGACAACCAAGCCATATTCAATTTTAGTCAATAGTATTGTCAGTTACTTTGTATAAAATTTTTGTGGTTGCTAATAAATTAATTTCAAACTTAAGATTTATTTTCATGTATTTTTTTATGAATGGAGCTGCAAAAGCCTGAATATGAAGAAGTTGTAAAAGTCAGCAAGAGTATAAAGAGAAATAATCATTCCCTTCTCTGTGCTGTCTCTGATTCTTGTACAATCGTATCACTTTTTATACTTTATTTGTATTAATATATTTGTATACATTATTTTAATATGTTTGTATTTGTTTACAGTTCCATCTCTCCTACTGGGTTGGATGTTCATTTAGGCCTGGTACTATTTATAACACATTTTTATTCTAATGTTGAATGTAATGCTTGGCATAGCATCATCAGTTAATTAATATTTATTAAATAAATAAATGAGCCCATTTTAACAATATCAACACTGAACTACTTTGGAAAAGTCATCTTTTTCTCTTTACCAGTTGGAGAATATTGGTATAAAATTGAATGATGTGAGCATGAATGAGGTAATTAATATACATTGTTAAAAATCTATTGCAGAAATGTAACATTCAAAGAGCAAATATAATTTTTTTCCAACTTAAAGTAGGAAATCAAGAGAGCAAAGAGATGTCCACAACTTTCCTTGCTATGTAAGAGTGTTGGAGAGGGTTTTTCTCCCTTTCATGGCTTCAGATAAAACATGTTTTTACCTTAGAGAAACAGACTGGACAGTCCAAACTGATGATTACTTGTTTCACTTTTGAGAATAATATTGGAAGAATCGTAAAATTGTTTCCCTTCATCAGGGATGCAATGTGGCAAGTGCAGAGATGGCCATGCAAACTCAGCTCAACCTTTTCAGCTATTTAATTGGATGCCATTGGGTGCTGTCTCTGTGGACCATTTCCCATAAAAAAAAAAAAAGGATTCTTTTCTGTGACCTCCAATGCAGTAAAAACTATTTGGCTCAATTTTATCTTTTCCAGAAGAACAGATCCAAAGAGAAATTACAAAAGAACTGTAATAGCATTTTTACTCCCTTCTGCTGGAGGGGCTTGCAATGTGACTGCTTTAAAACTTACTATTTTGCAAAAGCCAATTTTCTTCAAGAGGCCGTTGGCACTCAAATCAGCAGCACAATAAACTTGCCAGAATCAGACTATGTTGAATGATGAAAAAAATCATTGCAATTTTATAAAGCAGAATGACTTGCTTTGTGATATTATTTATTTATTTTACTATACAGTACATGTTAGAATTGAGATGAAATGGGTGTTTCTGGTGTAAGTTCAGTGCTTACTCCATAATTTGGTGAACCCAAAAGCAGATATTCTATTATACTTTCAGAATAGGTGGTGTCATAAGCGTTGACTGACTACTCAGAGACTTATGCCTGACAACCTGAGTCAGACCTCAGTTCTGTCACTTACTAGCTGAGTAAATTGTGTAACTTCTGTTTGTCTTATTTTTCTATAAAATAAGAATAATATATGTGTTTGTATATAAATATACATATTCTGTGACATAGGCCATACTACATATATACATGTGTTTGTGTATGTGTGTGTGTTTGTGTGTGTGTGTCAGACCCAATTATGTATTCAGGAACTGATAAATATATGCCAGATTAGAACCACTGGACCCACTGGACTTTGGCTATTATTGATGACAAGTGGCTGAATTGACCCACTTGTCCCCACTCTCCATGTAGCCCCATTCTAAGCCCCATTCTAAGAAGAGAGCCATCATGACTCTTGAGGTCTTCAGATATCCATGTCAACTCTGTGTGCAATCACTGTCCTTTGAATATGTAAGTATTCCCATTTTCTCAATGAACAGTCACCCGAGTAGCCCTCACAACAGCTGCTATAATTACCAGTCACTTTGTTTATGAACTAGTGCCTTACCCTTACCTTAAGTAACTGCTTTTTCAGGTTTGATGAATATGTGCTTCATCCTTTGTTTTCCCTCAACTCCAGAATCCTGACTACCTCTTCTTGCTTCTCACTCTATTTCTTTTCCTGATTGCAGGCTTGTGTATATTTCAGGCTTCTACCCTTAAGCCCTCCTCTATATTTTGTTCCCAAAAATGCTTTAAGTTTTCCCAACTCTGGCTTTCTCGCTGACACTATGAGGCTCCTCTGTTCATGCGTCCAGCCCCAATAAGCATTCCCGGCAAGACCATATCACACAGCTCCACGGCTAAAATGCCTGCTCATTTTACCCCTCAAACTCTCTAACTCTTCTCTTCACTGTTGAACTTATTATTCTTCTGAGTTGTCTATAAATGTTTAGTTCTTAATTTACCAAGCCAATTATATATTTGTGTTTACATTTGATTTTATAGAAGACATGGTCAGCTATATTATTGTTTTCTCACTGTCATCTTTTAAATTGCTTTTTTTAGATTATGTTCACCAATTACTTCTTTTTGTTCTGGCTACCAAAACAAAAACTGCCTGAAAATTCAAAACACTGTAAGGTATTGGCACATCTCCTTAAAAATACATGATATTTCATTCTAACTGAACGTTCATTCTACTCAAATATGTTAGGCCCTAGAATATTCCACTGGGGACTATCTCATAACTTTATAGTTTCCTGACTCTTTATAGATGACATAATATTCACATAACATACAGGTTTAGGCATTCTGATATCTCACTTTTGAATTAAACTTTTTATGATTATGAAATTTTTCTCTTTAGATCTAGTTATGAGTTACAGCTGGGTTCTATATTAGTAAGACTCTGTCAACTTCTTGCTAACTACTCTTCCTAAGGTATTGCCTTCTTTCTGAGGCTTTTAAATGAGATCCTATAGATCTTTGTCACCTCATCACTGCAAGATTGTAGGATATTGAATTCTGCACATTAGAGGTTTTTAGTTCTGCTCTTTAATATTTTACCCAACACAGCTTCAAATTTTGGTAAATGCCTAGAAGTAAAGAAAAGTTATGTGTTTGAAGACTCCAATCTGTCACTTTAGTCCCATATGAAAACCAAAATGCTTCCTGGATTCCTGTTCCTTAGCAGTGTTTTTTTATAGGCACCATTCCTGAATTCTCAGGCTCTAACTAGCTCTAAATACTTACGAATCTTAAGTGTCCACATGAAAAAAGTAGCTGTGCATGCCCAGTGTCAATGCACAACTTCCTTTAATATTATCTACACTCTTTTGTTCTCTGCTTCCTTACTCCAGAGGGGTGAATCTTTTGTTTCTAAGCTCAACTAGACTATGGGCCATTTCACTATCTCATTTAGAATTCAGAAAATGTCTCATACAGAACAGAAGCCATATATTCAAAGCCCACAGGTCAATTTTGTCACTTTAGTAACCCATCTCACCAAGACAAGTTTTGGTGATTTAGCAGTTGGCCCAGCAGGACCCTGTGGCCAGGTCTTCCCATATCTGCAGCCCATGCCCAGAACCCATAAATGCTTATAGGAAAAAGTAATAACCAATTGTCAGGTCACTTAGGAACAACCTTCTCTTCTCTGGAGCTTCAGTTAGTCCTCACTGCTTCTACTGCTCTTGGATGTTTTCAAAAATACAATTTTTCATGCTTATTCAGGTTTCCCTAGTAGTTATCAGAGGAAGCATTGTTCTACCAAGACCAACTACACCTAACTCAAAAGCAAGAATTTTACTTTGTTTTAAAGTTCAGTTTGTCCCTTTTGGCCTCTATTTTTCTTCCTTGTAAGTTGAAAGTTCTATTTCATCTACTTGGTACAAACTTTAGCATTTATGCAAAAATATTTTCTTACTGGCAAGGCTCACCTTGAATTTTCTTGTCCAAAATTTGGAATCAGTCAGTCCGCTAAGAATCCTGGTTCCTTCTAGTGAAGAATAGGATTAGAGAATTAGAGGCCAAAATCTTAGCATTGAGGTTGTATTTCAGATTGTTTCAAGTGATGGCTCAGAAAAATGCAACCAGAAACAAGTTATGAAAAATTATCCCTTAAAAAAAGTGATGAATTGATTTTGATTTTTTAAATTTGATCACAAATATTGTTGTAATAATGGTTTATTAAGCTATTTCCCCCCTCAGTAAAATTAGATGTACTATTTTATGGTATTATAATATACTGCTTAATTTACCACATTATAAACTTCCGCTTTTATTTTTCTTTTAACTCTTGAATTTAAGTGTCCAGAGATCGGTTATAAAGTAAGGAAGTCCAGTAGATAACCATTGTCAAAATCACTTAAATATCAATTATTCAGAAAATATAAAAATATCCTAGCCTTTCTCTAAAAACAGATAAATTCACTAATCCAGAAAAACATATTTCAGATTAAGTCACAAACAATCAGTTAGGGTAAGGAAAAGTGTATACAAAGACCAGTATAATATTTTGCTTCTCTAAAGCTCACTTTCTCTCTGTGATATTAATGTCATTATTTATGTAGTTTATTGCTCTGTAATGAAAGGATATTAAGTAGTTGTGTATCTCCTCAAGTGAACCAAATGGTTATAACCCACACCAGGTCCCTAGATTCAGGTCCACGAAGTACCAAGCAGACTATAGAACAATCTCCCTAGTTATTGATCTTTCAAAAGAAAGTATGGGCGACATCTGTAGGTCATAAAAGCCAGAGAGAGTAGGCATTTATTTGGCCCCGGGGAAGATGTATTTTCATTCCAATAAGTTAGTGTGAGAACACAGGCTCTTTTCTATCCCATTTCAAAGGAGCAAAACTGTTTTCCACTCTTTGAAAGGGGTAGGGTTTGGTGGACTATCCTGTACATAAACTGAGAAAAAATCCATGTTTTGTCCTTTACCAATGAAATATTCAGTCACTCTTGTAGGAGAATTTTCTAGCTGGCTTTCATCATGTCACTGCATGCATAGGTTATGGCACATGAAAGACCAAAGCAATTATTATTTACTGGATGGTAATTAATTAGAAATTTGCCTCTAATTCAAAACACATTCAGGGCAAAATGAATAGAGGACAATAACATTTTTAATTTCTCATATACATTATTTGTAGTTTAAAATTCGCATTATATTTAGTGCAGGACAGTTCTCTGGGTGGCCTTTGACAGACCACATTTTCTCCTCTTCTCATGTGTAGTTCTCAACAATACCTGTAGAATATGATGAAAATGTAACATCCTCTGATACAAAGGAATTGGTCAGAACAGCCCAGAGGCAGCCTCTCTTTCTGTCTCTCCAACAGGATGATTTACAACACTTTAGCCCCGTGAATCCTATTGCCTCTGGTGTATAAAATTCAGGATGGACTCCTTTCCAGCGACAGTCAGCTACAGTTCAAAGAGATTGCATCCTCTCTGGGCAGTTTTCCTAAGCTTTGAGCAACCAGCTCACCATGAATCCTAGGCATCTGTTGTCTCTTTTTGTCTAGCTGTGAGTAGCAAACTTGCTTTGTGTAACTTGTGTGCCAGTGTTCTGTCTCACTGACCTCATGTAAATGATAAAAATTGCCATCCAAGTTCAGGGGTATTTAGAGTTCTTCCCTGGGATTGATAGTATTGCACAGTAAACCTACTTTGTATTTAGGTAGTCACGATATCAGTGCATTTACAGGGGCATGGCTTGTATTCTGCTATGACATATATTGATGCACCAGTTTCAATATAGGTTTCTCTATCCATCACCTCCCCAAATCCTCGGTTCATAAACTCATCACTAGAACTTCTGATTCCATTTAATTTATATGTGTGTATATGCATATATATTTCATATATGTCATATATATTATATACACTTATGTAATCTACATAGTATTACCCATTTAGCATATTCACAATGTTTGTAATTTTAAAAATATTTTACACTGTGTCATTTTTTTTATTTTACAAAGGTTTATGGGAAGATGTAATGCTCTTTTCTTCTACTTTCTTCCCAGTTCAGATGCTGCAAAAATTATAGACACAAGTCAACTTAAATTATCTAATTATTTGTGGCCTTAAAGAGGAAATATTTTACAATAATTGCTTAAGCATTTTGTAAACCTCTATCTTACTTTTGTTATTTTATTCTTTTGAATGTAGTGTCTTTTTAATTTTAAAATATTTAATTGTCAAATAAAGATTGAATATATAAAGTGTACTACATGAAAATTTGATATATGACACTTTGTGTAATGATTACCATAATCAAATTAATTAACACATGCATCACCAACCATGTTATACATTAGATACCCAGGACATATTAATCTCGTAACTTAAAATTTGTACTCTTTTACCCACATCTCTCTATTTTCCAAACTCCCTGACCTTGGAAATCATCATTCTGAGTTCAATTATACTTCAATGAGTTCAATTTTTTTAGATTCCACCTGTAAGTGGTATCATACAGTATTTGTCCTTCTGTATCTGGCTTATTTCACTTATAATATCCTCCAGTTTCCACCATGTTGTCACAAATGGCAACATTTTATTAATGGCTGAATAATAATATGTTGTATTATGTACCATAGTTTCTTTAGTCATTCATCCATCAATTAACACTTTGGTTGTTTCCACGTCATAGCTATTGTGAATAATGATGCAATGAACATGGATTGCAGATATCCCTTCAAGATATTGTTTTTATTTCCTTTGGCTATATACCAAGAAGTGGGGTTGTTGGATCACACAGTAGTTCTATTTCTAATTTTTCAGGACTCTCCACACTGTTTCCAAGGTGGCTGTAGCAATCTACATTCCCACCAACAGTGTACAAAGGTCCCTTTTTCTCCACATCTTTCTAAACACTTGGTATTTTTTGTCTTACTGCTAATAATCATCCTAATGAATATGAAGTGATAACTCACTGTGGTTTTGATATGCATTTCTCTGATGACTAGTGATGTTGAGTAACTTTTCATATAGCAACTCACCTTGTATTTCTTCTTTGCAAAAATGTTTATGCAGGTTATTTACACATTTTTTAATCAAGATTTTGTTTGTTTGCTACTGAGTTGTGTGAGTTCCTTGTATATTTTGGAGATTAGCCCTAGATTAATGGCTTGTAAATTATTTCCTCCCATTTTATAGGTTGCCTTTGAATTTTGTTGATTGTTTCCTTTGTATAGCAAAAGCTTTGCATTTAATGTAATCTCACATGTTTATTTTGGTTTTTTTGCCTATGCTTTGGGAGTCATATACAAAAAATAATTACTAAGAAAAATGGCAATGAGCTTTTTCCCTGTGTTTCCTCTATGAGTTTTATAGTTTCAGATCTTTAACCTATTTCAAGTTAATTTCATCTGTGATATAAGACAAAGGTCCAGTTATATTCCATGCATGTGAATATTCAACTTTCCCAACATCATTTATTGAAGAAACTGTCCTTTCTCTCAAAGATTAGTTGATCATATTTATGCATGGTATTATTTTGGGGGCTTTCTATTCTGTTTCATTAGTACATGTGTCTATTTTTTGCCAGTAACATGCTGCTTTGATTACTATAGCTCTGTGATATTGTTTGAAATTAGAGTGATGCCTCCAGCTTTCTTTCTTCTTTCTCAAAATTGCTTTGGTTAATATGGGCCTCTTGTGGCTCCATATGAATTTCAGAATTGTTTTTCAATTTCTGTAAATAATGTTATTGGAATTTTGATAGAGATTACATTGACTCTGTAGATTGCATTGGATAGTAGGATATTTTAACAATATCAGTTCTTCCAATCCATGTACATAGGATCTTTTTATTTATTTATGTCTTCTTCAATTTCTTTCCATAGTTTTCAGTGTACAGATGTTTAACCTTTTAGTTAATTTATTCCTATTTTATTCTTTTTAATGTGATTATAAGTGGGATTGTTTTCTTAATTTATTTTTCAGGTAGTTCACTGCTTAATTTAGTTTTCAGGTAGTTCACATAGAAATGCAACTTATTTTTGTATGTTGATTTTGTGTACTGTAACTTTGTTGAATTCCTTCACTAGTTCTAGCAATTTTGTCGGCATCTTTAGCATTTTCTATCTATAAGATCATGGTTTTTTCAAACAGAGACAATTTTACTTATTTTATGATTTGGATACATCTTATTTATTTTTATTAACTACTTGCTATGACTAAAGCCTTCACTACTATGTTTAGCAAAAGTCATGAGAGTGTACACTTTTGTCTTATTGTTAATTTTAGAGAAAAGGTTTCAGAATTTCTCCATTGAGTATACTGTTAGCTGTGGATTTGTCATATATGGCCTTTATTACATTGAGGTACATTCCTTCTATATTTAATTTGTTAGAAGTTTTTCTCATGAAAGAATGTTGAATTTTTTCAAATCCTTTTCTTCATCTATTGATATGATTGCATGATTTCCATCCTCCATTCTGTTAATGTGGCATATCATATTTATTCCTCTGCTCATGTTGAACCATTCTTGCACCCTAGGGATAAATTTCACTTGATCATGTTGTGTGATCCTTATAATGTGCTGTTTAACTTGGTTTGCTAATACTTTATTAAGGATTTTTTCATCCATGTCCATCATGGATATTGCCTTATATTTCCTTTTCTTGTAGCCTCCTTACCTGGCTTTGGTATAAGAATAATTCTGGTCTTGTATAGTTAGTTTAGAAGTGCTCCTTTCTCTTCCAATTTTGGAAAAGATTGAGAAAATTGGCATTTATTTTATTTTATTCACTTATTTATTATTTTTATGTTATTTTTTATTTCAGCATAATATTATTTAATTTTTATTTTAATGCTTGGAATAACTGACCAATGAAGTGATCCTGTTCTGGGCTTCTCTTTATGGGGAAGTTTTTATTACTGATTAATTATCCTTACTCATTACTGTTCTGTCAGATTTTCTATTTCTTCATAATTCGGTTTTGGTAGGTTATGTATATTTGTAGGAATTTGTAGTAAGATGCTGTTTATTTTGAGCATCTGGGTGCAGATGGGTGGAGGTCAGGGAGGGGAGAGCCTTGGATTTCATAGAGGGTGTTTCAGGGGGAGGGGTGAGCTACTGGAACAGAACAACCAGCAGCCATAATAAATTCTTTTCAAACAACCAGGAAGAATAAGGAAAGTAAGTTCTCCTCTTGTATTCCATTCCTTTGTCTCCCTAGGGAACAACTGGGAGGGATAAACTGTGGTCCTTATCAGGAGGGATAAGGAAAGTAATTTTCCCTTTTTCATTGGATTCCTTTATCTCCTTAGGGGTCTGGCAAAGGCTATGTGCCTAACATACCCCTAGGAAGGGGAGAGCAGGGGGTTTTATAGGAGGTTTGGATGGAAGTTTGGGGAGGGTGAATTCTTTAAGCCCAACAGGGTGGAAGTTTGAACAGTTTTGAAGTTAACACTACAAAAATACTGCTATGAACAGAACATTAATTGTGATACTGGTGAGGACCCAGAAGAGAAGAGTTGTAGGAAAAGTCTTAAACTTCTTAGAACTTACTTAAGTGTGATCCAACTGTTGGTAGAAATATGGACAGCAAAGGCAATTCTGATGAAGGCTCAGATAGAAATGAGAAACAAAGTATCAGGAACTAGAATAAAGGCCATTCTTATTACAAAGTGGCCAAAAACTTGTATGAATTGTGTCCATGACCAAGGACTTCATGGAAAATAGAATTTAAGAATAATGAACTAGGATATCTGGCTAAAAAGATAGGATATCTCTAAGCAGCAAAGCATTGAAGGAGCTGTGAGTTGTCTCTTAATTGCATATCATAGAATTTGAGGAGAGAAAAAATGATTTAAAGATGGAATTTATAATTAAAGCAGAAGCAGAACATAAAAATTTAGAACATCCCCAGCCATGTAAAGAATAAAAAATCATGTTCTAGACATAATGACAAAGATGTGGCCCAGAGACCATTTGATAAGGAAATTAGCATAGATAGAATGAA
>VBSM01000272.1:82973075-82983233 GCA_008086735.1 Cheirogaleus medius | reverse complement strand
AACAACATGCAACCCAGCCTGGGGAAGCTGCAGGTGTAAGACTCCAACTTGTGAGAGATTCTGTGTGGGTTAAGCCCAGCAAAGGCATATATGCAGGATGCCCAAGGCCTTGGGGTCCCAACACCTGCCTCACTGTGTCCAGGAGACAGGACATGGAGTCCAGGAAGATTGTTCTTGAGCCTTGCGATTTGAAGTTGTTCTGCCTGTTGGGTTCTGGACAAACTTGGATCCAGTTACTCCTTTTTACTTGCCTATTTTTCCCTTTTCAAATGGGAATGTCTGTCGTATTCCTGTCCCAACACTGTATTTTGGAAACGCGTAATTTATTTTGATTTCACAGGCTCAGAGATGGAAAAAATTTGCCTTGGGATGAATAATACCTTTGATTTCACCCATATCTGATTTAGATACAACTTTTGACTTTCGAGTTGATACTGGAATGAGTTAAGATGTTTGAAGCTATTAGGATAAAATTAATGTATTTGTATGTGAGAAAGACATGAGTTTTGGAATAGTGGGGCAGCATGCTATCATTTGAATGTTTGTCCCCTCCAAACCTCATGTTGATATTTAATTGCTAGTGTATAATAACAGTATTAAGGGGTGGGAAATTTAGTGAGTATTTAGGTAATGAGGACTCTCCACCCATGAACTAATACCATTATTTTGAAATAGTGTTTTTATCAGGTAGTGGGTTCACTCCTCTTGCACTCTCTTTGTCCTTCTTCCATATGATGCCATCTACCATGTTATAACATAGCAATAAGGCCTTTGCAAGATGTGAGTATGAGCCAATACATTTCTATTTATTATAAATACCTAGTTCTTATGGTATGAATGTGTCCATCAGAGTTCATGTGTTGGAAATTTAATCCCCAATGTGATGGTATTGAGAGGTGGGAACTTAAGAGGTAAGTAGGTCATGAGTGCTCTGCCCTCATGTATAAATTAATGCATTATTGTGGGAGTGGGTTAGTGGTCATGAGAGTGGGTTCCTGATAAAAGGATGAATTCATCCCCCTTTTCTTCTTTCTCTTTCTCTCTCTCTCATGCACATATATGCATCTGTGCTTCCTTCCCGACGTGCTGGCTTCCGCTGTGAGCTGTTGCTGCAAGAAGGCCCTTGCCAGGTGTGGCCTCTGAGCCTTGGACCTCCCAGCCTTCAGAACTGTAAGAAATAAATCTCTGTTCTTTATAAATTTTTTATAAATTATCTAGTGTCAGTTATGTTGTAGCATCACAAAATGGACTGTTTATATCCAAGTGAAATATTGTATACATCCAAGGGAAATCAGTATGTTGAAAAGATATTTGAATTCCCATGCTACTTGCAGCCTTGTTCGCAATAACCAAGATATGGAATCAATATAAGTGTCCATCAAGTACTGAATGGTTAAAGAAAATGTGATCTATGAAATGCTATTCAGCCTTTAAAAAAGAAGAAAATTCTGTCATTTGTGACAATATAGTTAAACCCAAAGGACATTATGTCAAGTGAAATAAGCTAGGCAAAGAAAGACAAATACTTTATGATCTCACATAAATGTGGAATTTAAAATGTTGGAGCAGAGAGTAGAATAGTGGTTACCTGGGGCTGAGGGGGCAGGGAATTGAGGAGATGTTGGACAAATAAAACAAACTTTCAGCTAGACAGGAGAATAAGTTCAAGAGATCTATTGTACACCATGATGTCTACAGTTGATAGCAATGTATTGTATTCTTGAAAATTGTTAAGAGTATTCTCACCATGAAAAAATAAGTATGTGAAATGATGCATATGTTAATAAACTCAATTTAGTCATTCTAAAATGTATATGTATTTTGAAACATAATGTTGTACATGATAAATATATATGACTTCTATTTGTCAATTAAGAAAAACATTTAAATTTTAAACATTACCAAATAAGAAACTTATATCTCTTTAAAAAAATCTCAAAACAAACAAAAACAATAGCTAAGATATGAAAACAATTTAAACATTTATTGACAGAAAAGTGAATTAAAAAATTGGGAATGGTAGTTAACAGAGACAGGGAGGGGTACAAAAAGGGGAGAAATACATCAAATGGTATAAAGTTTTAGTTATTAGTAGGATGAAAAATTCTAGAGATCTAATGTAAAGCCTAAGGACTATAGTTAATAATATATAGTAAAAATTTTCTAATATAGTACATTTTAGGAGCTCTTACTACACACATAGGTAATTATGAAAGGTAATAGGATAGTTTACTAGACTGTACTAATCATTTCACTATGTATATATGTATAGCAAAACATTATGTTTTACCTCTCAATATATACAATTTTAAAAAGTGTTTTTCATAAGTACAATAAATTTTACAATTGTAGATACAAAACCTAGTCAATATATGTAAAATAAATTATTTTTGATATAAAAACTTTTTTCTACAAATTATTCTATTTTATCTTCAAAAAAATTAGTTATAACAATGGTGAAAGACTATAGAAAATTAATTGCCACTTCAGTGATAACTTGCTTTTACTGTCTCTTAAATTAACTTTGGCAAATTGTAGTTCATTTCACATACATCTACCATCAACTTTTATGTTAAAAACAAAAAAGATATTGCTGCTAATTTAACACATATATATATAATATTTGCTATATTTGATTTTCAGTCCTACAGCCTGTGTTAGATTTACCACAAATATACCTGACTGTTAAGCTCAGTATTAGTAGTGACATTGCTACGGGTATGATTATTTATGAGATCATCCAATCAAAACATTTTCCCAGCATCTGTCAAAGAATCCTTAAGGCATTTGGAAGAGTCCTTTTTTGTCTGTAAAATACCAGTAAAGACAAAAAGACAAATTATTCAATTATACTGTGATACATAAAACTTTCATCATTCTTATACGTATGAGCTAAAGTAAATGTATAGATCCTATTGGCAATAGGAATCCACATAACTTACAGGTGCCATGGTAAATATTTCATATTCTAACAATAAGAGTTTTTCCTTTCTATATTGATTTCTTTTTCTGTACCCAAGGCAATATTTTCATTTCATCATAAATAAGAGTGTTAAGAAAATATAATATAACCAGCAACAAGTCCAGGCAGGACTAAACTTGACTAATGAAGTATTCTGAAAAATATGTATTTTCTTTAGTTGTTCCATTCTGCACACTAAAATATTGCTTCAATTGTGAGTTAGAGCCAATGAGGATGAGTCATCTCTCTATCACAGTGTCAGACAGAAATTTTTTTAGGACATTTACAGACACCCAAAACACTAACATGATTATTAAACCTGTATTAATTCATGAAAATACATACAGTTTACTCCATAAGGCATAAATGTATATAAAATTAAGCTAAAAAATCCATAAGTAGCTTGTCTTTAAACCTTCTTAATTATGCATGTGTATTCTCATCACAGTGTTTCTAGAACACAGTGGGTGCTTGCATAATGTGTCAAGATATAACAGAAGCAATAAAGTAAATATCTTTTTCTTTGAATTTCAGTTTCATTCTGTTTAGGGAGCATCTTAAAAATTTATATAGGAAAAATCTAAATACTATTATCAGTAATTATTTTAAACTATTACTATTAACTACATATGAACTTTCAATTTTGTTTATTAATTACATAATATATTTATTTAATAGAAATTCCAAGAGATTTCAAAAAAGGTCTTGGTTCTATCTCTGCCCTTTGCCCCACCCTATATTTTCAGTGATGTTTCTATAGCAAACAATCTTGGAAGTTAAGAGTGTTTCCCTTAGAGCCAAGAGAAGACATGCTTACTTCACATTATAAAAGATCTGGGTTTCTAAAAACTCAGGGCTACTGAAGCTTAGATGCACTGTCCTGTAACATAAACCATTGTATGTACTGATATCTACCTAAGCCATTTGTGTCACCTTCATTGATTTGGGGACATGCAAAACTGACAGGAATATGCAGAACTCATTTTGTTTGCTCTGCCTTGAGATACAAAACCCTTTAACTCTGGCCAAGAGTTTAGTGTCTCTTATCAGCATCAATGAAACTGGAACAGGCTAACTTGCTAACTTATAAGTAGAGTAAAATTTCAGAGCTTTCCCAGTTCTTGACAATTTTAGCAATAATGAGAGAATGCTAACAGACAAGGATGTCTGTTATGGATGAGGGAAGATACAGGCCCTGCTAGATGATTCAGGTTTATGAGAAGATTCCTCCATGCTGGTTGCCAATGCTCTTGTCTAAGCTGTGGGTGAGGAGGTTGAAGAGCATCTTTCACTGTCCTACTTACTAATGAAAGTTCTAAGGCTAAGTGCTAAGAGATAGGATTGAAACCTCTCCCCAAAAGGTATTTTGGTTCCTATTTTACTCTTCTCTGGGCTGATGGAGGAAGGAATGTTATCATGATATAGCACAGCATGTTCGATAGCCCTAGCCGCAGCTAAAATGAAATGTGATTGTGGTTGCTGAGTCCTCAAAGCTGAAATAAATGTTGTCATTGATAAGGACCTCAATATTCAACATAGAGATTTCGGTGAACCAAAACATTATGTATTCATTTGGTTCAGCCATGAATAAGCAGTGACTCAAAACCGCCACCAAAACAAACTGAATGAAGAGTCTTGCTTGTGAGCATGGAGCTGCTTTCTCCCTCCACACTTCCTGATTCTTTCCTCTTCCTTTACTTTGACTTTAGCAGCTTTAAAGGGAATGTTACTTAGGATTGGGTTTGAGGTCTGCCTGACCCCAAGGAAGACTAAAAGCCATATATACCCATCCATATATACTGGGAAATTTTGAGGAGTAACTCAGACTTTGATTGCTCTGCTGGAAACTGTCTGTATCCTACTTGGTCCCATAGTGGGTAGGGGGTGCTGACTTGGGTACGTTCACAATGGGGAAGAGAAGAGAATCTGACCTTGTAGGTGGGGCCATTTTGACCAATTTAATTTACTGTTGTTGCTACACTGAAAAAATCCAACAATTAAACTAATGGCACTAATGTCAGCTAATACAAACATTTAGTATATAGCACAAAGATATTTGCTATATTAATGACCTCAGTTTAATTTACTCATTCAGTGAATGTTTTTTAAGTTCCTACAATAGCACATTGCTGAGGTCATAAAGACATGCTCTGTGTTTTAATACCTGATATGTTGTAGGTATTTAATGAGTGATTTGTTGAACTTATTTGAAGAGAAGTAAATTTTATCAAAAGCTTTTTATATAATGGAGCTCACAACATACTGGGTAAGAAGGAACTGCCACAAATTAAATACAACTTCATCATACTGAATATATTTGTTGCAGTTCTATGGACAGGAAACTAAAAAATCAATACATATTTAATTGCAAAGGCAAATAATTATCAAGGAGATGATAGAGACATGATTCTAGGAGGGCATTTGTGATTCTTTGGGGAGAGTGAGGGTTAAGAGAGGAAAAAGAAATTTAAATGATGCCACCTCTACTCTCAAACATCTAATATTGAATTTTTTACCTGTAATCATCAGCCTGAAATGCATTCTGTGATCTAAAAACCACTTGATCTTGGCTGTGTGATGGTATATGTTTAGATAGTCAAGATAGCAGGGTTCAGAGTATTTCACAGAATTTTCACAGTACTCACAAGCACTTTCTATAAAGCAACCTGAAGAAAGTAGGCTCTCAATGAGAAAATATATACAAATATTAACTTATTTTTTCTTAAAATATTTGATTCGTAGATACTAGAAATTTCAGAAAACATATATAAAATGGAGTAGAAAATTAAAGGAATCAATGTGATATAAGACAAACAATGTTTAAATTTAAATCACATGTTGCCTAGATGATAAAGAAATAAGGATATTTTTGTCTCCTAATACACTGAGTTGTCTCAGTCAGATATTTTGAATTAGTCAAGACAATAGAAGACAAAACTTGATCTATATGTTATTTGAGTAATTTAATTACAGAAAGTAAATTTTGCCTAAATTCTGTAAATATCAGGAAAAAGACTGAAGAATTTGCTTTATTTGCCTCCTGAAGTATCACATGTAATTATTGCTATAATTCAGATAAAAGGAGAATTTCTTCTTAAATTATTCACGATATTTCTCAAAGAGTTTTATCTTATAAAGTATCAACCCTTATGATTCTAAAACTTTTCTAGTTCAGCTAGTCTGGCTCTGGGGGGTTGGGGGGAAGGCTTCTCCAGAGACTCTCAGCACTGCCATTGGCCAGAATTAGGAGAGAATTTGGTCTGCAAATGTTACACATTGAAATCACTCTTCCCAAATGGTTAGTCTCAACCTTGGGAAAAGAGTTAGATTAGCTCTTAATGTACCCAGATTGGATAGCTCATCCCTAATGTGTTAGAACATTAGTATGCTCCTAAAGTTAAATGTTGAGTTTATTCACTGGGAGCAGCTTTAAAAGAGGCAATGCTGTGGGAGCAATGTGAACTTTCCAGGTTTCTGCTCACCTAAATTCCACAGGGACATTCTTAGAATATCAATAAATTTTCCAGTTACACTACATTGACCAAACACTGTAAAAACTAAAGACTTAATTATGTCAATTTTATCATAAGATATATCACATTAAATTAGTAATCAGTAACAGTAAGTTTAACTTGCAATGTTTTTTCTTTGAAGCAAGAATTCTCAGCTTGCATTAATTTGTCTTAAATATTAAAAGTTAGCTGACCTATGAAAATTAAGATAATTGTTTTCATTATAATATCAACTATTTAGTTGATAAAAAGATATAAGACCATTCTGAGGCTTTTGATAAATAATTTTATTATCTTCTCAAAATATTTGAATACATACATTTAGGACCTGATTACTAGTTTTCAATCTCATATTTAATAGATGGTACCCTTGCCCCATAACAAATCAGATTGTTCAATGTAAAAAAATAGTACCTAGGCTTTATTAAGTAAATTATGATGCACTTTTGTTTTACATAAGAAATAAACTCTTATTATCTTAGACATACTGTCACATCATTCCGATTATCCAGTCAGATTATATCAGTCTCCCTTAGAAGTAGTAGTACAATTGTTCTAAGAATATGTTGAATTATCTATCTTCTTCAATAGATCGTAAACTCCTTGAGGACAAAAAGCATATAATTCATCTTATACAATGTCAGGTCTCCAGTATATAGCACAGCACCTAGAACCAGTGACTGACGAATTGAGTTAAATGGATAAATGGGAGCAGCCTGTATAGACAACTCCAGAAAAATTTGTACTTCTGGTGCAGCCCTCTTCTAAGACCAGACCATTAGTGTTGATAGATATCAACCCCTGGCTTCTAAAATTTCAGCTACTTTACACTCTGATATTAAATCAAAGCTAGGAATTTTCTTAATCCATATCTGTGGGAACCTATTAATAATTCTTAAATTCTGCAGCATTTCAGTTTTGTCTAATTAGTGTTTAGACATTGTTTTTCAAATTAACCTATCACCTGCTCATATTCTGCAGATTTTAGGCCATATAGAAAACAAGCATTTTACTTGAACTCTTTCTAAAGTACGAAGATGTCTTAATTGATTAATGGAGAATACAATATGTCTAAATTTGCTTTGAAGGACATTATAAAAAATCTCTAATCACACTCTCAAATACTATTAAGAATTAAAAACTATTGGTTGTCATTGGATAACTGGAATTCTATTACTTATTTTGACATTTTTATATAATTTACCTTCATTATTTGTAATTCATTCAAGTTTTCATTTCACTTGATTGAATCATATTAATGTCATAGTCTTTTGATAATCAATATCAACAAACTGTCATTTATAAATATGTTTAGCTTCCTCCACTTTAGTCTACTTATTTTGCTGTATGTATGGTTAGCATACTATCATAATTTCCAACTAGCATTAAAGTATAAGAAAAAAAATTGGGGGGTCACAAAGCTGTGTGTATGTGTGTGTGTAAGAGAGAGAGACAGAAAAAGAGAGAGAGAGAAATATATCAATCTAGAATTTCATTTCTGAAACATACTATCTTTTGCTGGTCAATTTTATTTCTCTCATTTTCTAATCGCTGCTTTAATTTTGATCAGTTTATTCTTTGTTATAGGAGTTTGTTTTCCGAAGAATGTTTCTAAAAGGTGGTAAGATAATTATTCTTTGATATAACTGAATAAGATTCCAGATGAATTTTTTATCATAGACAATATCTTGTGAACTTTTGCCCTCATGTGTTCATCACACTTGGTAAAATAATTTATTTCACCTTTTATCAGAAGCACTTATTTTATCGAATCTAATTAATGCATTTTCTGGTGCTTTACATGCAGAAGAGAGCTCAAATAGCCCATCGCACATTTTTACCCCTGTTGAAAGTGTAATGTTGGCATTCCTGAAGTTTGTGTCTCTAGGTGCAATCCCAAAACAAATTCAAACACAGAGGAAAGTGAGCAGTCATTTACTCAATCAACAAATAGTTCACAGAGAACCTGGTCTGTGCCTAGCAATATTCTAGACTCTAAGAATATGTCAATCAACAAAATAGACAAAAACCTAGCCTTCATGGAGCTTTTTCTATATTCTGCACTGTCCATTAGAATTTTCTGTGATTATGGAGAAGAGGTGTTTGTATGCAGATATATGTATGTTGGTGGCTACAATAGCTACCTAGCCACTAGCTACTTGTGGCTGAACACTTATGTAGGTAGTCTAAGAACCAAATTTGTAATTGCATTTAATTTTAAGAAATTCAAATTTAAATCACCACATGTGGCTAGTAGCTTTTGTATGGCACAATATGGTCCTATGGTGTTTCTATAGGTGTTTTCAAGAGTCAGGTGGGTGAGAGGAAGTTGTATGGATGTGGCATAAAAGATTAAAATGGACAAGGAAAGAAGACGTCAGAAGAGACATCTTCCTTCAGACTTCCTAGTCCTTTTAAAAACTTAGAAACTAAAGTGATTCTGAAATCCATAAGATATATGAGTCTCTGAAATACATAATTAAGCTGCAAAATGGTCTTTTCATTGATAGGCCATCATGTTGATGTCACAGTTACTGCCTGAATACCAGTTAATGTCCACATAGGAAAGAATAATTACAAAAAGTCATTAATTAGGGTCTATTTACTGTTCCATTGTCAAAACTAATTGCCTGGAGTAAGAGTTCTCCCCTTGATTAATGGGCTTCTAAATGCAAAGCCAAATCTATAAAGGTTACTCTCTGTTTCCTAGGCAAAGTGCTCAAGTTTCTGGGAATAGTTAACTCCAGGAAGCAGCCATATTTTGTGTTCTGGTCACTTAGTCCAGACCTTTGTGTGACATTAAGGACAGTGAATTGAGTTTTGGGCACTCAACAGATGATCCGCCATATACCAGTTCTTCTATAAAGATTCAACTCTTTTCAAAACAGAACCTTCTGCTGTCTAATTACTGCTTTTATTTGGGAAACTTCAGCCAATGTGTAACATGGAAGTATTGTGAAAAACATAATGCCTTCTTTTGTGCAGGTTGCTATGTGCGTTCACTACAGAATTCAACAATTTTATCCACATTAATTCCATCCCAGATTTTTGTTTGGTTGGTTTGGTTTCCATAGAATCCAGGCTGCACTGATTTACTGGAGCCTTGGGTGTTGGAGATGAATCAAAACAGCCGCACAGTTAAGCGGCAAACCTGGATGCTTCCCCTGATCTAGTTTTAATTAACATATCCTTCCTTGAGCTTCCAAAGCTTATTCTTCATGCCTCTGTTTAGCACTTTAAAGCAGTTCCCTCTTATATTATGGCATTTTCTTATGCTTCTTTCTTTCCTATAACAACTTGAGAATTGAGACAGGTATTACTCAACTTCGAATCTTTTCCAGTCTAGGAATTCAATAAAATTTCATTGAATAAATGAGTGAGTGAACGAATAAATAAATGAACCTAATGACTAAATAAAAGCACATTTGAATCTGTCACATTTTGTATTTTTATAACAGAAATAGAAGCCTAACTAATAATTTTATATAATTTCATTCTCATCAACATATTATTATGACCCACAGTAAAAATATAAAGAGATCTAATTTCACAATTACAATTTCTCTCCCCTAGCAGTGGCAAGGAATATTACTCAGTATTTTAGCTCTAAGTATTACTGTTTATCAGCAGTTTGTAATACCGTGTTTCCCCGAAAATAAGACAGGGTCTTATATTTATTTTTCC
>VBSM01000272.1:82961200-82972975 GCA_008086735.1 Cheirogaleus medius | reverse complement strand
CAGATATGCTGCATAGCCACGCCCATCACTAGGTCTTATTTTCGGGGTAGGGCTAATATTGCACTAATGCTTAGAAATCCTGCTAGGGCTTAATTTATGGGTAGGTCTTATTTTCCAGGAAAAATGGTAGTAGGAATGAAGATGTACATAAAACCCTTTGGCTGGGGGGAAATCTTAACTCACATTTGAGAATAATTAAAATGAACAAACAAACAAACATTATCCATTACTCTAGTTTGTTGTGGCATTAAAAATTGAAACATTATATATATTATATATATAATATACAAAAAATTTTTTCGGATTGTTCTTGTTCTGCTGAACTTCTAAGAAAAAGGGAAACCAGAATGAATGTGAAAAGAGTTTTTTACATTCCCTACGTCTTTTTCTTTTTTTTTATCATTTCATGATAAAAAACTCACCAAGCAGTTACCAATACAGAAATGAATATGTAAGAAAATTGGATGGGAGCAGCTTGAGGACAGTAAGGCCTCTAAGTGAAAGCAAAAGTAAATCCTAAATGTTCAAAAGCTGGAGATTATCAACCAACTATACTTTCCACAGCAGGTTCTCTGTATCAAGGAAGTCTGAGTGATGCATTCCCAGCTGTTACAGCCTTCAACCCTCCTAACATGATAAAGGGTGAAACTGCCATCCTGAAGTATTCTCACTGACAAAAGTTCACTAACTACCTTTGTAAAACCCTATGTTAAAAACTATTCTTGATTAAAATAAACTTAATAGACATAACTAAATGCAATGTATGTTCCTTATTATAATGCTGGTCTTTAAAAACTGTTTATAATAAAAATATTTCAGGGAACAACTGGTAACATCTGAATATGGACTAAATATTTGATGATTTTAGGAAAATATTTTTAACATTTAGATAAGTTAATAACATTGTGGTTATACAGGTAATATATATATTCTTTGTAAATGCATGCTGTGATTTTTAAGGGTTAAATGTCATGATAACTTTACTTATGAATATATAAGCAAAACAGTAACAGATTAAGTTCAAATGTTAACAATTGTTAAATACAAGTTATCAGTATAGCTATGTTTATTAAATATTTTCTCTAATGCACTGTATGTTGGATATTTTCGTAATAATGATTTTAAAGAAAAATAGAAGCTAACATTTTTCTTTTAAAATGGATGTTGGAAACTCAGAAAAGGGCAGTTGGGAGGAGAGCGAGGGATCAATAATTATGTATCAGATACAATGTACAGTATTTGGGTGACAGGTACACCATAAGTCATGACTTCACCACTATACAATTCATCCACATAACAAAGAACACTTGTACCCCCTAAATTTATTGAAATAAATGAAATATAATAAATAAAGAATAAATAAAATTTCCCTGAGCCTTGTAACTGTAGTTAAGCAACTTACTTCTGATTGCTAACTTTGCTTAGTACATGATGAATGAAATAAAACAAAACAAAATATTTCAAACTCCCAAAAGAGTTATAATCAATAATAAAGCTAAATTTTACTTTATTCTTTGTAAACTTCAAATAAAGATATAGGGAACCTGTGGATAACACTATTTTAAGTGCTAATTTTTGTTTCAATAAGAAAATCTTTAAGAGATAAGCATTATTTACTGGTATGTGAGTGGGCACGAGACTGACAGGTGCCCTCCCTCCAGACTCCTGTACTACAGAAGTCGCTCTCTTCGGTCAGCTCTGTAGTCTTAGCATTTTCCGACTTAGCATATAGACACAGCCAACACATGTTATTAAGGTATACTACCTGTAAAGTTTTACAATATATTAAGTAGTAAGAGGATTATTTGGACTGTTATATCTAGCTAGAAAAAAAGCACTAACTAAAAAGATGACATTTCTTGCCAAAAGTTAACACTGTGGTTACAAAGAATACTACACAAACAGTATAAATGTGTATCATATTTAGAATCCTAGCCTTCCTCATCCAAATCAATACTTTAGTAAGAGGTCTGAATTTATAAGCACAGCAGAAATCATTGAAAAGTGATGATCTATTTAGGAAAGCATAGAAAATTCACCTAGATTTAACAGAGAAATTAATGCGGCCAATAACTTAAAACAGTTTTACTCTTTGTGTGCTTTTTGCAGAAGTAGGTTGCCTACGAAAAGGAAAGGTATTTTGTTCATGTAGCCTGCTCAGCATGATAAAACGAAATGATTAATACAGCATCTAATACATAACTTGAATTTCCCCTTCCAAGTAACATGATAGATTTTCAATAGTAGCCATGTTTCAAGTTTTGCAGAAGTCCTAAATGCCACTTGAATTGATGAAAGTGTAACAATTTCATGATAATACAAAATATCTATTCCTTATGTTATCTTAGTGATTATTCTTTCCTACGTTAAACTCTACTCTGCTTTTAAGAATGGGAACCATATCTCTTATGCAGTGCAACTGGGCAATCAAATATGCACTAGTGCTTCAACTCCTACTAAACACGACTTTTTCCCCTCCACTGGCAGAAACAAATACTAGTGCAATGTATTTATTTACTCATTCTCTCAGTCATTTATACATTCACATTAACATTTCAATATCACACTATATTCTGAAGATCTGAAAATGAATAGTCAAGACACCCTTCCTCAAGGCATTATATAAATAGAGAGACAAACAACTGATTTTAATAAAGTAATAAGCACTGTCATAAAGGTAGGCTGAGTCCCTCACCTGTTGCACTGTTGCATTTCCCCAGTTATAGGACCACCTCTGCATGCTAAGAAATTCAATACTTTTAAATCCAAGCTTGTTAGAGTCTATGGCATTTGTTATTATCTTTTCCAAGTCTTCATGCTGAACCCATGCTCAAGATCAGTAGGTCCATGCCACAAAAACAAAAATCAAAATGCCTGTCTCCATCTCTCTCTCCTCTAATTCTGGCTTCACTGATTTCGTACAGGATCCTTCTTGCTCATTTCTTTTTCCCTCTGGAGGGAATAGTCACAGTTTTTCAGGTACCTTAATTTGCCATACAATGTTATGTGCATGGAGGTTATATTTTAACCCATCTACTCATTATCAGTTTTCCTATTGTCTGCCACACTCCTTTCTAATCAAGGCTATCTTCCATTTTCAGGGAATATTTATCTTAAATGTGTCCATATTCAAGGCAACTAGAAACTTTGTACAATACACTAATTCCTACTGTAACCTTTAACAATGAAGATGTGGAAGGCGAGGAGACCAAACCTACCTTGGAATAGTATAGATGTAGAATGACACATGTTTGGATCATCAGCCACTCCCCAGCATGCACATAGAATTATAAAGGAAAGGCACAAACTACTAACACTTCTTGTAAAATTCAGAACAGAGTATTCCTAAGATCTAAGCATGAATGTATCAGGTTGTACAGCAAAGAGGGGCACTTCTAGAAGATAAAATGACTTTTTAAACAAAGTAAGACAAAAATGTATTATATATTGGGAATGGCACGTAATTTATTATTGTTGAAGTATAAGGTTTGTTGAAGGGAGTTCCAGAAAATTAACCCAGACAAGTGGCAAGTACCAGCTAATGAAGGACTTTGTACCATGTAAAGAAGTTTGGATTTTAAGTTATGTGTGAGAGATACCATAAATAATTTTAAGCCAAAAACTAACATAACTTAAATTAGAATTTAGGAAGATCTTCCTTACTCAATTGTAAAGAATGAATAGTTAAGTTAGTTCAGAATCTATGAAGATAGAATTACCTAGCATTGAGATAAATAAAATCTGGAAGAATATGATTTATCTTATTTATTCTCTTATAAAGTCCTTATTAGATAGAAACATATGGACATATGATTTGAACATGTCTCAATAGATAAGAATATCCATAGCAAAACCAGTGCCCTGGTTGTAGGTGATTTTTCAAATTTGTTTGTTTGGTTTGGTAGTAATTTCCCAGAAAATCTAAAATTTTATCTATAGCACGTTATCTCTATTGCACATTGTCAGGCAAGTCACTGTGTCCTTTTCCTGACAAACTTCTCACTAGCAATGTGCCAGCAAAGACTGGACTAAAGACGAATGAAATGCTTCCTACTTATTGTAAAATATTTCAATTCAATATATCCTTGAAATGTTGTTTAATGAATATATTAGATAAAATATAATTGGCAAGTAAAATGGTTTCTAAGACATATTTTATCTCTACTTTTGTTTTTCAATATGTACTTACCTATTTAGTCAATATTTATACCTGGCTTAATTCTATAACATATGGAAAAACTCAGTATCAAGAAATATATAAAGTCAACTATAAAGTTAAAGTCAAAATTGGCATAAGGATAAGGAAGGGAAGTAGTCATGGTATGCAAATATACAAGACCTAAAGGCCAACATAGCTACTAGAATTGATCCACACTTTGGATCTTAGCTCCTTCTTGACCAAACAGAAAAAAAAAAAAGACTATCAGTTATAAAAATGTTCATTGGCAATGGATCATAAAGCAGCTTCTCAGGGAAACAAAGCTTTTCTTAGTTCATGGTTCTAAGATTAACCTATGTAACTAGAATTAGAAACTGCTCAAGACATTTATTGGCTTTTGATAAATAACTATGGTTTTATTTTCACCTTATAACATTGAAAAATGGCATTCTTGGCAAATTAATTCTTCTGAGAGAAGGTAAATTTACATATAAAGGGGAAGTGTTTAGTCCATAACTATTAAATAACTCCTTATTTTGCAGAGCAAGGTAGAGATCATGAAATAAGTTTTACTTAGACCACCAGTATTTATATATTAAGACAAATTCTTCTCCAGTAACATAATATGAATGAAGATAGATTAACCCACAAAAATCTTTAAAATGTTTCACTATAAAAAAGACTACTTTGTCAAGTATATTTAAAATGTTATTGTACAAAAGAAATGAAACAGTGGATAACTTTGCTAAGGCTTTTCTTGCTGTCAATAAGAGACATTGCACATGAGAACATAAAAGCATCATAAAAAGAAAGTTGGTTCTAATAGGTTCAAATGACAGTAGAAGTTTCAGTTAATAATATTTTTCAGTTAATTTTAGTTATTTTAAGTTAATAATAACATATTTATAAATGAAAATAAAAAATCTCAGGACCTCCCCTCCAGCTCCTTATGCCAAAGGTAAGGTCAAGCCTGAAGGCAGAGTCATGCAACAGCCCCCAAATGAATAACTGTTACTGACATTATTCATCAGCCTTATCCATGGAAAGGGAAAAGGCCTCAAGCACCTATACAGGGCTGTCCCCACAGATCATTCGAAATGAAATTCTTTGCTGGCCTCCCCTAAATAAGGACGTGTAAATTATAACTTTGGATCTACAGGCTAAGTCTAGTTCCTAAAACTAAAGGCTGTTTGATTCCACACCAATAATGTTAATTATAAGATTATATTCCCAGGTGCAGAACAGAGAAAGGACAAGATCATTCTCCCACCTACCCAGAGATATCTGCATAACTTATTCTTCCTTTATTCCTTTTTACTATTCAAATATTCACCTTATCTTTTGTAAAATGTAGATTTCCTGGGCCCCACAAGAATGTAACCTTTTGCCTCATTACCCATCCCCTTCCCTCCTTTTTCTTTCTGTGTGCCATCTCCCTTGAAATACGGAGTTCCAAAATTCCTCTTCAGAAAAACAGTCACAGATGCATTTGTGGCTTGTTTTTCCCTGACACACCTATTAAACTGTGGTTTAATAAACCTCCATTGATTGAGATCTTTGATTCAGTCACGTACTGTGGGTTGTCATATTGTATACTTGAAAATTGCTAAGAGAGTTGATCTTAGATGTTCCCACTACAAAAAAAGTTAAGTATGTGAGGTGATAGGTGTATGTTGATTAGCTTGATTTAATCCTTTCACTGTGTATATGTGTGTGTGTATGTATGTATGTGTATATCTATCTATATATCTCAATAACATCATGTGATATGCCATGAATATATACAATTTTTTCAATTATACTTTAATAAAACTGAAAAATCAAAATTAATTGTATTTAATAACGAACTGAATATCTAGAATATTCTATTTTAATATCTAGTTCTATTTAAATATCTAATATTTAAATATTAGATCTAGAATATTTAATAATGCTCACAAAAATATAATAAAATATAGAAAATGTAGTAAAAATCTCTTAGCATAAACAAAAACAAAATTGTAATACATGACCTTAACATTTGTACCCCCATAATATGCTGAAATAAAAAAAATAAAAACAAAATTGTATTTAAAAGTTTTGGATATTTGGAATGAAACCATTTAAATTGGTTTACCTAAATTAATCATGGAAACTGAGCAGAAAAATTATATCAGCATTACTGTTTCACCCCAAACTTGACACAATTTTTCATGTCTAATCATATTCCAGCATGACATAGACTAGGATTTTCTTGCTTGTAACACAAAAAAGAAAAACAACAGTTTCTTTTCTGCAAATTTTTTCAATATGCATACATATTATCTGTTTGAATCTGTTGCTGACAATTATTGGATCTATAGTGATATTAATGATAGAAAGATTTTTTCTATAAATGGTTCCAAAGCAGTGCTCACAGGCATATTGAATATGTAAGAATCCAAAATTAATTATATTTCTTCCCTCTTGAAATATGCCTGAGCCCTGGAGATACTTCCATAAAAGGAACTTAATTTATACCAACTTTAAAATAACCTGGATGTGGCAAAGCATGACCAGACAACTGCCTGCAGCCACAATCCTACATTCAGTTTATGTTTAATGAACTATTTTGGTTATATAATGAGTATTGCTCAGCTTCCCCAGACCTGTGCTTTCTTGAACGGTTTCCAAGGCTGTGAGAGCTTAAGCAAAGAAATAGTGTGAGGCAAAAAAAATAAATGGTTCCTGATAATTGCCACCTGCGGCACCAAACGAAGAGAATGGTAGACATCAGTAAGCTGACTCTACTCTACAGAACATGTGCTCACCCAGAGTCAGGGGCAAAAATACAACTCCTATTCAGTGTACATGTTTTCCTTCTGTTTTCTGCTCTGTTAAGTTTTTATTTAAATGCAGAGATATGACTGGAACATCAAAGAATTGCTTTCCATGGAGTGGATATCCAATTATTATGACAATAGTCAGCAAAGAAAAATTAATTTCATGTGAAAAGTGACAAAGCTCAAACAAAATGTGACCTTGAATACAGATGCATTCATATTGGGGAAAGAAACTGCCTTTTTGTCTCAGTCACCTACAAATTAGCTTAGTTACATAAGGAATGTGCTTACTTGAAAATTTATTTTAAATTTTCAATATTTTTTAAAAATTTGGGTAAAATATTTTTCACACTTAACCTGAAATTTTTTTATTGAAATATGCAAAACTTCAAAGATGTTATTAGGCTCTTTGGTTACACTGGTTATTCCTCATGCCATTTAAAAGGGTTTTTAATTAGGAAACTGAAAACGTACCATCACAAGGAAGATGTGTACATGGCTTCCTTCAGAAACAGAAAGAAGGAAAGTTGATGCAAACGTAGAGAGGTAAGAGTGGGAATGGGAAGGACAGAATCATATGAAGAATTGTTAGCAATATCCAGAGGCTAGTTTCTCATTCTAATGTCATTATGCTGCAGTAGGTTTTATAAACAAAGGAACGTGATATGGTATCAGGTGAAGGAATCACTTGATCTGCTATCTGAAAGGTGGGTATCAGAACAGGGTAGGGTGATGGTGTCTTACACTAGTCCAGAAGTACTAGAAATGAGAGAAATAAAGATATTCAGGATATGTGTTTAGTGGTGCTGAAAGATTTGCTGACAAATTGAATATCCAGGAGTGGAGAGTTAGTTCTGTCAATCAATTATGATTCCTTGGACCATTTCCTGTTAGATGCCAGGACAATATGGTGTTGAGGAGAAATGACTGGATTGATAGACCAGAAACAGGTATAATATTATTAGCTCTTTTTCTGATGAGTTGTGAAGGCTCCCTACATCTCTGTATTCCTCTATTAAATGACCTCCACTTTCCCTTCCTACTTGAGCATTCTATGAATGTTACATACCTCACTCTGTTACTGCTCATTGCTTTCACGCAACCCCTTTCTCTGTCTTAATTGCATTATGCTACACTTGTTCCTATTGAATGTCAGTTCCATTTGTTTTTCATAACTTTTCTAATTTATCAAAGTCACCTAAATTCAATCTTATCCTCTCAAGGTGTGTTGACCTTCCCTTTTTTCCCTTTTTGTTCTTCTGTGTACTTCTAATGAGGCAAATGTTATATTCTATCATTCAGATTTTGTGTTCTTTCAGTATCTGCCTCCACTATAGACTTGTTTTTCCCACAGCCCATTGATAATCGTGCTTTTAAAAAGGCCTTGTTTCCTTTTTGCTATCTGTGAATTGGTTTTAACTTTTAAAACAAAAGATGAAGTTATACTTACTAATGGTATTAATATATAAAAATCAATATTCTCCATAATATACTATATCCAAAATCCTGGATTCAGGATAGGATCAATTAAATTTCATGCAGAAACTTGAGACTTCATACTGTACTTTCTGCCCATACGAACGCATATTTCAAATTGTGATAAATCTTTCAGATGTTGAAAGTAAGTTTACAAGTATATAATTCCAGGTTCTACATGTAAACAGCATAGATGACACAGCTCAAAAGTCCACATACATAATATACATTAAAATCATATATATCTAAAAATATACATAATTAAGATGTACCTATATCACTATATCACTTTGTTATTGGTTTGACTCTTCCTCCCTCTGCTTGCTTTTATTTAATGCCCTTTTTTAAAATAAAGGCAGAAGTGAAAGAGAAAAAAGAACATTAAAATGTCTACTTTTTGAAGTGGTCTTAGTATATTTATTCTCATTTCTCATCTTTTATACACACACATATATGTATATCCTATATTAGAAACATAGTTAATGTATAATGCCTTACACCTGTGTTTAATGCATGACCTTTAAATAATAAGTATCTTAATCTTGCAAATTCTAATCTGCAGAGAAATAAATGTCTCAGTACCTGGGAAAAATAATTAAAAATAAGACTGACCTTTGCTTATAATTGCATATTGTATGCTTTTAATTAGAAAAAATTAATATAAACCTGTGACTACAGATAATAATTTAAAAATATCAGTGTGTTTTCAACTTAATATGGTTTACTTTTCCGGATCAATGACTACTTGTTCTCTTTATTAATGCTAATATCTAACTATGAAAATATAGCAGTGAGCAATTCCTTTACTCCTTGTTATAGAATTAAATACAAAAAATTTAGCCTTGAATGCTAAAAGAACTCTACTAATCTACCTGAAAATAAACTTGCAGCATGGAATAACAGTACAGGATCCAGTTTTTCTAATGCTTTTTCTTTGTTTTAGAGACAGAGTCTCACTCTGTTGCCCAGGCTAGAGTGCAGTGGTGTCAGCCTAGCTAACAGCAACCTCAAACTCCTGGGCTTAAGCAATCCTTCTGCCTTAGCCTCCTGAGTAGCTGGGACTACAGGCATTCGCCACCATGACCGGCTAATTTTTTCTATATATTTTTAGTTGTCCAGCTAGTTTCTTTCTATTTTTTAGTAGAGACAGGGTCTCAATCTTGTTCAGGCTGGCCTTGAACTCCTGACCTCAAGCGATCCTCCCGCCTCGGCCGTCCAGAGTGCTAGGATTACCGGCATGAGCCACTGCACAGCCTTTTCTAATGCTTTTTATATACATTATATGAAAGTTTATTTCCAACATTTCTCAATATTTCTTAGCTATTCTGTGTCCTAAATAACACGGATATAAAATAGTTTATCTACTTGTGTGTTTTCCCTTAATGTATATTATTTAAAGTAGTAAATTTAAATTCTTCCAATGTTAGACTCAATTTTATTAATTTCTTTTTGCCATACAGAATCACATAAGTAAAATTAATGTGACTAAAAAACAATTCCTCGTCTGAAAAGTATTTTTAATATGACTAAAAATAATGATTCTTTATATTTTTCCAACTTTGACTCAATAAGTTTATTTTCTTGGCCGGGCGCGGTGGCTCACGCCTGTAATCCTAGCTCTCTGGGAGGCCGAGGCGGGCGGATCGCTCGAGCTCAGGAGTTCGAAATCAGCCTGACCAAGAGCGAGACCCCGTCTCTACTATAAAAAATAGAAAGCAATTAATTGGCCAACTAAAAATATATAGAAAAAATGAGCCGGGCATGGTGGCGCATGCCTGTAGTCCCAGCTACTGGGGAGGCTGAGACAGGAGGATTGCTCGAGCCCAGGAGTTTGAGGTTGCTGTGAGCGAGGCTAACACCACGGCACTCACTCTAGCCCGGGCAACAGAGTGAGACTCTGTCTCAAAAAAAAAAAAAAAAGTTTATTTTCTTTACCTTGTGTTTCTATCTTCCAGAAATAGAAAGCTTAAAGTTTATCAATGGAATAAAACAGGATAGCAATGATATATTAATAACATAACTACAAAAAAACCACAAAAGGAAATATAGTTTATCATTTTTGACAATAAAAATTTAAATTATTTTTATTAAATCTAAGATATACAATCAATCACTAATTTGGGGAATATATTCAAAATAACATCATGCCAATTACACCACCCACAGTTTAGAGAGCACTTTGGGACAATCCTATGATTGGAATTTCTTTATATACACAATAATAAATGCATCAAATTTGTGACAGGTTTTATAAATTATTTTGGCTATATAAAACCATGCCTGTCATTCTCAAAATACCAACAAATGAAACATGTATTTTAATCAAGTGAAGACTTCATCATTAAAAGCCTTGAAAAAAATACTTGAAAAATGTATTTTTAAAAGCAGGCACTCAGGAAGAAGTCAATTGGTCCTAGAAAGTGTAATGGATGTCTTTATGAAAAGTCATTCACTTATAAAAGGAATGTCATTAAAAGTTGAAAGTAGTGATCATATAAAAGAAACAATTATGGAAGAAAATTATTTTGGGTAACATAATTATATGTGTCCTTCTAGGCTCATCATCATTTGAGTCACTTATTTGAAAATAGAACTTTGTTACTCCATCAAATATTGAAGAAAAAATATTGAAAAAGTTTTCATGGCATGTAGTTCAAACTCTGATCACTTTTTAAAATTACAGTGGTGACAGTTGTTGTATCTTCCTCAATAATGTTTTGTATGCTAATTATAAAACTATCTGCATAATTTTAGGAAAATATGAAGAATAACAGGAAAGGCAAAAAGTTGATGTAATATTTTATTTTATCTTTTTCCCTTCCACCTCCTACGATGTAATGTTTTATGTCTGCACTATCCAATATGGTAGTTGCTACCAAAACTATTAAAATTTTTAAAAATTAAAATTAAATTAAATTTAAAATTCAGTTCCTCAATTGCACCAGCATTTCAAATAATCAATGGCTACATGTTGCTACAGGCTACAGTATTGGACAGTGCAGATATAAAGCATTTCCATCATTGCAGATTGTTCTGTTGGACTGCATCAAGTTGGACTTTGTGCATACCTTCAATTTTTTAAGTAAAAATATATTTGTTTCCATATTTTTCCTGGGAATTTTTAAGCACAATATAGATGAATTTAAATAATATGTCTTCTTAAAAGTGAAACAATTGAAAACTTGTCAGTTTGGATGTAAAGCCTATTCAAAAAGTCAACAAATAAAAGACCAATGTTGGCCGGGCGTGGTGGCTCAGGCCTGTAATCCTAGCACTCTGGGAGGTTGAGGCGGGTGGATGGCTCAAGGTCAGGAGTTCGAAACCAGCCTGAGCAAGAGC
>VBSM01000272.1:82855991-82961100 GCA_008086735.1 Cheirogaleus medius | reverse complement strand
AAAAAAAAAAAAGAATTAGTTGATCGTGGTGGGACATGCATAGTTTCAGCTACTCAAGAGGCTGTGGCAGGAGAATTTCTTCAGTCCAGGAGTTTGAGGTTGCTGTGAGCTAGTCTGAAACCACAGCACTCTAGCCTAGGTGACAGAGTAAGACTCTGTCTCAAAAAACTAAAATAAAAAAATTCACAGTAAACTAATCATTTATATTAAAGAAGCATCACACATTTTCAAAATTTTGATAGTTTAATATCTACTCTTATATCACTTTAGAATGAGTTTTATAATTTTATTTTAGTAGACTATATCTTCTATATTATATTTTACTTTTGCCACTGTTGATTTTGAAATATACACTAATAAAAAGTAGGAAAGGAAGGCCCAGGGACAATCGGCCTAGTCTGAAGCTTTTTAAAGTTTACAGTTTAATGGAAATAATACTCATGTTAATAACTGATAGTTAACCATTGAGTTCTTGGCTTCTTTTTCCAAATTTACCTGAGAATTGCAGTACTATAATGCAGATCTCCTTTTGTGGGATCAGGAAGTCAATATTTTAGACTCCAAAGAGCTTCTGTGTGTCAATTTTGTTTAATAATAATTATATAGCATTGGAATTCACAGTATTAGCAGATATTTCTAATTTAAAAAATAATTCTTGAAATAAACTAAATAACTTCAAAACAAAGATTTTCTGAACATGTATATTTACAAAGAAAGGGATCATACTTAATACAGCCATACTTAATACTGCCAGTTAGGAATTTGTTTTGTCACCATCGGAGAGAATGAAAAAACTTAATCGTATTTTATACATTTTATAAGTTGGGATTTAAATGATATTTAGAATTATTAAGATGTTATAAAGAATACTGAGTGCCACACTATCAATTGATAACCATAATCCAAGTTTCTCATTAAGTTTGAAATGCACTGGAATGCAAGAACAGGGCATGGTGACTTGTGTCTATAGTCCCAGCTACTTAGAAGGCTGAAGTGGAAGGATTGATTGAGCCCAGGAGTTTGAGTTCAGCCTGGGCAAAATAGTAAAATCCTGCCTCTTAAAAAAATACATTTTTAAAAAGTCCTTAAACAAAATTTTGCTAGAAGGGATATAGAATAGAAATCATAAACTTTTAATGATAAATGAATGCATCTATGGACAGACATACTCACAATCTGATTTGGTATTTCTTTTCCCTTTGATCAGAACAATTGATTAAAAAGGTGGTAGCTATCCATATAAAAGTATGCCAAAGATTTTAGGGAGCACCACTTCCATCAAGAAATTCCAGGAAATAGACAATCATTTAGCAAATATATGAGCTCTGATATTTTGGGATGAGAAAGAAAAATAATTTGCTTAAAAATGATCCTTTAAAAACAATAATGAAACATAGTCTACAGTCATTTTTTACATAAGAATATTTATAATGCAAAACAATACTTAGAGGTCTTTCATCTAACCTTTCAAATCGCACAGATATAAATTCTACTACTATTTAATATTTTATGTTAGTTAAATTTTCTTTTTACTTTCAGGCCAGTGATTCTGGGGTTAAATATTAATGAATCATTTTTTTTTCCTCTATAGATAAAACCTAATTAGTTTTGAGGTTAGATGCTTTAGGCAAGATGTAGGGAACTTTTTTTGGTTCTTGTGTTAAACAATCTATAGCCCTTATTTTTTTAATGAAAAATATTTCTTGGGTAAAAGAATATCTGATAAGAAACTTGTACATACAAGATTATGTCAAACCTTAGTTGTCTCTTAATCCGACTTAGACAATAAATGCCAATATTTGCTTTATTGGGTACCCACATTTATTTATCATCTTTTTTTAATTAAAAGAATAATTTTATATTTAATTTATCTTACCAAGGCCTAAAGGTACTATGATAATTGAAGAAAATCAGAACACAAACCACTCCAAATCCAAAACCATTCCAAAATGAAAAGCTTTACTGTTACTAACCTGGTCTTTTAAAATATATTATCTCTGTGTGTATGTGCATGTGCGTGTGCATATGTGTGTGTGTGTGTGTGTGTGTGTTGGGGAGGGTACTATTTATAATTCTACACATAAGCAAATGATTCAACTATGTATAATTTATGCGAGGAATAGTTTAAAATATTCTAGCCAGCATTATTTAAGACTATTTTTTACAGCTGTTTATGTTCACAGCAAAACTGAGAGGACGGTACAGAGAGTTCTCATATACCTTTGCCCCACCATATGGATAGCAACCCCCCATTGTCAACATCCCCCACCAGAGTGATAAATTTGTTACAACTGATGAACCTACATTGACATGTTGTTGTCAATCAAAGTCCATGGTTTACATTATGGTTCACTCTTGTTTATTCTATGGGTTTAGATAAATGTACAGTAACAAGATGTAACCACCATTAGAGTATCATATAGAATATTTTAACTGCCCTAAAAATTCACTCTGCCCTATTTTTTTTCAGTTAGCAATTTAATGGGGAAAATAAGAGGTATAACAGATTCCTACATCCTCAACATTTCTTCCAATTTGCCTGTTTGCAAAGGGATTCTATAAAATTCCACATGATTAAAGGACTTTTAAAAATCAAACTGTTGGAGAAATACAATAAAGCCAGTATACACAGCCGGATCACTTGGATCAAGTTTTTGAGATAAAAACCTCAACTTATTCAACCTGAGTGTAGAATCTACACTTAGACAGCTGTAAACATTGAATACAGAAATGGTATGATATACTCATCTGCAGAAATGAGATGATCTACTTTCTATCCATATCCAATTGTACTCCCTAGGAAATATTTCTTCTGGAAACTTTTTTTACTGAATATAATAATAAAGATAATTTATTTATTCAGTCATCTTGACTTTGGTTAGAACTTCCAGTTAATACTGGACTTTCTTCTCGCCAGGTGCCTCAGTATTCAGAAGAAAACAAATCTAAGTCCTCCCTGGATTTGAGGATTTGAGAGTGACAGTAGAATTAAGAGTAAACATATGTTTACTCTTATGTAAAAGAAGACAAACACTTGTCTGACCACTCTGGAAACAAGTACTTCCATCCTTTATATGCTAATGAAAATGTTCTCTACTATATGCCTCACCTCCAAAGTGAGTAGCAGTTAAGAGTGGCAACATGTAAAAACAAAAGAAAAGCCCAGATAAACTGAAAAATAGGTTTATATATTTTAAGTAAATAAAAACATTTATAATATTTTTGGCTAATATTTCTTAACCAGAGTATTTTTTAAAAAGCTGATCAAAATATACATTTGGTCCAAGAGAGCTAGTAAGACAGTAGTTATCATGATAACTATTCTTGTTTAATGATATTTATTTTTTTCTTTTTTTAAAACAGAGTCTCACTCTGTTGCCTGGGCTAGAGTGCCCTGGCATCAGCCTAGCTCACAGCGACCTCAAACTCCTGGGCTCAAGTGATCCTACTGGCTCAGCCTCCCGAGTAGCTGGGACTACAGGCATGTGCCACCATGCCCGGCTAATTTTTTCTATATATTTTTAGCTATCCAATTAACTTCTTTCTATTTTTGGTAGAGACAGGGTCTTGTTCTTGCTCAGGCTGGTCCGGAACTCCTGAACTCAAACGATCCACCCGCCTCTGCCGTCCAGAGTGCTAGGATTACAGGCGTGAGCCACCGTGCCAGGCCTGTTTAACGATGTTTTAAAAACAGTTTTCTCTAAGAGCTTTTCCCTACTAAAATTTCTTGAAAATTTGTGCCAATGCATAAACATAGTCAAAGAAATCAGTAAGAGAAATTAAGAATTTGAATGAAAAATAAAGTTAACCTGACTTCTTTAATAAACATAAAGATAATGATTCACCTTCTCCTTATAAAAGGATTTCAATAAACACTTGTGTAGTAACTTTGCAGTGGCAAAATGTGTTAGAAAGAGGATATGCTATTAAATCCCATACACGAATGATAATTTAGCAGAATGTAAAGATCACAGAAAAAACCAACAAACTGGAAATATTTGTCTTTGATTGTTTTCTTTCAAGTAATTTCCTGCTTACCAGAGGTTATAAAATAGAACTCATTTGCTTTAAAATCTGATGTTGAAAAAATTTCTGATATGTATTAGTTTGTTTTTTCCTTGTATCTCAAGGCAGTACTGGTGAGTTGTGAACTCTAGACTTGGACAGATATGAGTTCAAATTGTAGCTTCACCCTGTACTTTATACCTGGACTTATGTAGTATACTTTTGTTTCTTATTCAGTGAAAGTCTGAAATAGATGCTCCTAGACATCCATGACTGGATAGCAGGGAGGAATGGGGGACATGAGTTGGTAGAGGAGTGATAGAAGAATGAATGTTCTGCCATCTTCAATTTGTATTAATAACTATCAATGTTGTGTGAATACTGCTTTTCAGTCATGTGAGAGAAGAAAAGAACATGCAAGATCAAGTGTGAAAGTTATTTGTGTTAATCACTTATCACTTTGGTTCATTATTTCATTGGCTAAAATTTAATTACATAACCATATCTGACTGTAAGGAAGGCTGAGATTATATTTGACTATTGGTTAGGAGGAAGAGAAAATGGATTTCTTGAAGTCTTTGCCACAAAGTGATAGAATGTTACTTATCATATAGAGCTATATTATAGATTAAATGGCATAATAATGTAAGGTTCAGTATTCATTATGTAGGGGTTAAAAAATATTTGGTATTATTATTAATGTCAGTGTTACCATTCTGAACTTTATTTCTCATTGTAAAGCTTTCAAGTTATGAAAGAGACTGTAAATTAGTTAAATATTTACTCTTTCCCAGAGAGAGCCTGAAAATTTCTTTTCTGATACAATCATCTTATTTTGATATAATGAAAAGAGAATGAACTTTAGAGTTATATTAACTAGATATTAAATCTCTACTTTCTCATTTAATACCTCGGTAACTACAACTAAATAAATTATTATTGCATATCAACAAAAAGTTGACCTTTTACTGTATTTTAGGAACACAAAGTAAATTAGAATTTGATGAAATAAACATTAAGTAATGACAATATTTTAAAATAAGTCAAATTATAGTAATAAATTTACAGAACAAATATAATCAATGTGAAATACAGACTATATTAAAGAACATCATGTAAAAAGGTTACTGTGCTAACCCAGGCAAGAAATGATGGGACTTGAAGCAGTGGGAAAAGAAGAAGATGAAGACGAAGATGAAGGAGGAGGAGGAGGAGGAGGAGAAACACATTTGAAGAACATTTTGATGGGGATTAACAGTGCTTAATTAATAATTGAAAGCTCAGTAAATATAGCAGAATAAACCAAAGGTGCTTTCAGGATTACCACCTGGTAGAAATGTATTACCTGAACAGACAACACATGAGAAAAAGTAGACTTAGTAGAGACTATAGTAATTTCAGTCTCAGGTAGGTAAGCTTGTTTCCAGTATGAATTACGTTCAAGATACCTTGTTGGCAATTAAAAGTTGTCTGGAAAACAGAAGCAATTCATGGTTAGAGATATAGATTTCAAAATAATGAACATTAATGTAAAATACTGGACAAAAGCCAATCAGAAAAAGTAAAGAAAGGAACTTTAAGTCACTAGGTAGAACTTCGTAGAAGTAGAAAGAGAAAGAATTGAGAGAGAGCAGTGATGACAGAGAATCAAAGAATAAAAGCAACAAAAAAAGGAAAAAAAAATCTATTAACCAAAATCCCAGGTACTATTTATATTTTTATTTTTGTCAGATATTTTTGAAATGTCATTTTGCACAAGGACCTAATCAACTAGAGGTCTAGACTATAGTTGGTTGAGAAATGAAAGCAAGCAGAGAAAATGGAGACTGTAAGTACAGACAAAGCATTCAATAACTTTTTTGGCAAAGAGAAAGATGTATGGCAGTAACTTAACAAAAAAGCAGGTTAGAGATTTTAAGTTTTTAAGATAGAGGATACCTCAATATGTGAGAAAATTGAGATGAAGTCAGTGGGAAAGGGAGATTTACATTACAACAAGGGGGAAAGGCAATGTGAAAATTATAAGTTTGAAAAGAAACTGAGGTGTTGAAGGAGTGATGTCAGCAAGAGAGCTGACTAGAATCCTCTAGCACTCGCCCACCCCAACAAGAGAGCCAAAACAATGAATAACAGACAACATTTTGATGAAAATTACTAAAAGAGAGCACCAGAGTACATCAAAGGAGTAGCAGAAACCCTACTAAGCAGCACAAAATTTCGAGATGGCCACACAGAGAATGACATAAAACACTTCACCTTTGCCACCCTGTGTCCCAGTTGGGATGTGCTCAGAATCAGGAGACCCTTCTCCCTCTTGGGAAAAGGTAAGGAAGAGGACCACAGCAGCCCCTTTCTCCATCTTGGACACCTACAACTCTCATCACTGGGGACTCCTGCAGTTCTAACAGGTGCTAAGCCCAGCTGAGGGTGCCTACTGGAGTTCCCACAGCTGTGCTACCCTCAAAGAAAGAGGAGATGCTGTGCTCTGCCCCCCACAGCTCACACAACTACTGTCCCATGCCTTCTTGGAACCAGGACCACAGTCGGAGTGTGTCCTGCTTTCAGAGTGAAACCACAGCACTCTCCCATCCCTGAGGCTTTGCTGATGCTGAAATAGATCTTCCTGGTGGCCTGCCATTCTCAAGATGAGCAGATGTATATTCTACCTTGTGGGGCAATCTGCTGCTCCATCTACCTACCAAAAGCTGCTGAGTCCTGCCTTTCAGGGCCTAAAATAAAGTGGTAGGTAACACACTGCCTCCCTAGGAAACGATACCTTGGCCACCTAGAGCAGTTACACTTCCCAGTTCCTAAGCTGATGTAGTGCTCCACCTCCCAGAAAAATAGTGTCCTGACCTACCAGAGTGGTAATGTCCCCCAAGTCTGAGCTCAAGCTACATATTACCTCCCAGGGAATTGTTGCCCTGGCTGAGCTGAGCAGCTACTCATCTCAGGGCTGAACTATGTGGTACTTTGTGTCCCAGGGAAACAGAGAGTTGATGGAGCTGAGACACCTGATCCTATAGGCCAAATGACTGTAGTACCTTTCTTGCCTGGGATAAGACTAGCCCCCTAGAGTCTGAGCTGCTGAGACACCTCCCTTCTTGAGGAACAGAGTCATCAACATGCTTCTCACTGCCCCCCAGGCCCAAGCAACTGCTGTACTCCAACCTTCCAGGATCTTTGCTACTACTATATCTGGTCTCATAGAGTCTGGGATATTGCTGTGTCCCAGACCCTACTCTAGGGTCCAGAGTTACCACGGTGTGTTTATTCATCCCCTGAGGCTGATATTGCCACGGTGCCCAATTGTCACTGGTGCTCCCATTCCAGGCGTACCCTACTGCCCAGACGCAAATCTCCAGCACGTCACTTTTGCCCTGAAGCTTGGCCTGTGCTCTGTGCTTCCTCCCAAGGATCAGAGCAACAGCTGCAACCCAAACTCCTGAGCCCGAGATGCTGGGGGGTGCCTCCATGTCACAGACCTTGGCTTTGAAGGCAATTTTTATCCAAGCCTGCCATAAAGAATAAATCTCTCCTCCAAGACCAAGGTGCCACAATAGATTTATAAGACACAGAATAGAGAGCCCAGATATCAATCCAAATATGTGTGGTCAACTAATATTCAACAAGGGCTCCAAAATGATGCAATGGGGAAAGGATTGTCCCTTCAGTAAGTGGTGCTGGAAAAACCAGATTTCCACATGAAAAATAATACATTTGGAGCCTTATCTTACATCATGAACAAAACTCAATTCAAAATGGATAAAAGACCTAAACACAGGACTTGAAACCATAATACTCCTAGCAAAAACATAGGGGAAAACCTCCTTGACATTGACCTTGAAAATGATTTCTTGGATATCACACCAAAAGCTCAGGTTACAATACAAAAATAAATAAATGAGCCTATATCAAACTAAAAAGTTTCTGCTCAGCAAAGAAATTAACAATAAAATGAAAAGATAATCTACAGACTGAGAAAAAATATTTTCAGCTTTATAAATCAGATAAGGGGTTTATATCAAGATTATAAAGAACTCATATAACTCAATAGCAAGAAAACATATAACTCAATTTTAAAAAGTGGCAGAATACTTGAATAGACATTTCTCCAAAGATGCCATAAAAATGGCCAACAGTTACATGAAAAGGTGTTCAACAGAAAGGTGTCCAATTAGAAAAATGTAAATCAAAACCACTATGAAATACCACCTCACATCTATTACAATAACTATTATCAGAAAGACAAGAGATAGAAGAAGTGTTACAGAGGGTGAAGAGAAAAGGGAACCTTCCTAAACCTTTGGTGGGAATGTAGATTGGTGCATCCATTATGGAAAACAGTATGGAGCTTTCTAAAGAAATGAAAAATAGAAAGACCATATGACCCAGCAATCCCTCCTCTGAGTATATACCCAAAGCAAATGAAATCACTACCTTGTAAAAATATCTACACTCCCACATTTATTACAGCACTATTCGCAATTGCCAAGATATGAAAATAAACTAGGTGTCCATCAGTGGACCAATGGATAAAGAAACTGTGGTGTGTATATAAATGTATGTACAATAGAATATTATTTAGCCTTTAAAAAGAGAAAATAATGTCATTTGTCACAACATGGATAAGCCTAGAGAACATCATGCTAAGTGAAATGTCAGACATAGAAAGAAAGATATTGCATTATCTTACTTATATGTGAAATCCAAAAAAAATTAAAAGGTCAAATATATTTAGAAAGAGAATAAAACAGCAGTTACCAAGGTCAGGGTGAGGGGACAGGAAATGGGGATATGAAGATCAAAGGTTATAAAGCAGCAAATATGTAGGATGAACAACTTCAAATATTTAATTTGAAGTACAACATGGGAGAGGAAAAATGCGTAACTATGTGAGATGATGGATATGTTAATTTGTTCCACTATAGTAACCATTTGACTATGTATATCTTAAAACATCATGTTGTACACTTTAAATATACAAAAATAAAATTTACTTTTAAAGATAGATATTAAAGTGTCAAGCAAAGAAAACAAAGAAAGGAAAGGAACCGAAATATTGCTTCTACTAAGACAAGGTAAAGTCAGGTACATTCCATGAAGGATGAAAGGGAAGATGTGGAAGTCATGGCTCTGTTTCTCAGTGAAAAGTGAACAAGGTTATGTGTGGCAGGTAAAGAGAGTGAGTTTCAAGGTGCAGATTTTATTTATTCATTTATTCAAAAAATATTCTTTGAACACTGACTAAATTCCACTAAACACTAAGATAGTGCTGGAAACATAAAATTGAATTCAACGTGTTTCCTAACCTCAAAGTGCTCACATTTCCAAAGGAAAGATAGATAAAGAAAGCAATGATTAGGGAACAGGGTGATAAGTGCTGTCACAGGGTAGGAACAGGATGCATCTTAACTGAGAAGATCTAACATAACACATGGGAGAAGAAAAGCAAAGAAGTCTTCCTGAAGGAAAAAAAGCTAAAAGTGAGTCTTCAGGCTGAACAGTCTTTAAGTAGGTAGTTAAGGAATTGGGAAAGTTGTTCTTGGTAGAGAAAGAAGCGTGACTAAAGACAGAGTTAGGAAACAGCGTCATGAATTCAGAAACTAAAATTTGTTTATATGGCTGCAGCTTAGGCCCTGAGTGAGGAATTTATAAGTAAAATTAGAAGTACTCAGGAGTCAAATCCCAAAGTACATTTTGTCCTAAGCAAAAGAACTTAAATTGTATTTTCAAATAAGCCGTGGTGAATTATTTTAACATTTAAAATGTGAAGAAAGTAGAATCATAAGGTTTTCATTTGAGAAAGAACCCTCAGATTCAAAGAGGAAGACAGCCTGCTGCAGGGAGGGAGACTAATGCAGGTGCTATTTCCTAAAGTGACCTAAGGCAATCCAAATGAAAAATAGATGCCAAAAATTAGAGCTGTTTAGGACTTGGAGCTTGAGTGATCAAGCTTGGAAAGAGAAAGCAGCTTCCTAGTATGAAGCATAGGTTTTAGGTGGATGGCGGTGCCAATAACAAGTTAGGGACTAGAGAAGGCTGGATTGAGGAAGAAAATGGTTTAGTTTTGGGCTCTTGTTAATGCATCAAATTTAGGAAGTCTTTATGAACACATGCTCTTTTCCAGGAGCAATGCTAAATAAATGCTGATATATTAAGCTTGAGTTATCTATGGAATCCAAGTGGAGATGTTTAGTAAGTGCATCAGTTGGAGTTCAACCAGAGAAGCAGAACCAGAAAGAGATATATGTGTGCATGTGTGTCTGCATATACATGTATGTGTGTATACATATATACACACATGGGGGAGAGAAAGAAAAAGAAAGAGGAAGAGAGAGATGTATTACAATAAATAGGCTTATAAATTTTTAGGGACTGGTAGAGCAGGTCCAAAATCCATAGACATTTCCCTTCCCTCTCTCACAAGTCCATGTTTTTAATCCATCTAGATGATTAAATCAGGCCTGTGGCGATTATCCAGAATAGTCTCCTTCTCACAGTAGCACCCAGTATGAGTTTGATTGAATAACCTGGAACTGAAGTCTAGTCAAGTTGCTGCAACCAAAAAGCCATTCTAGATGGTGAATCAGAAGAGAGATGTGGGCTAGAGACTTATATTTTGGAATTATCAGATTTCAATTAGTACTTTAAATCATAAAATTATATGATTTGTCCCAAAATAAAAGAATAAAAGAATATAATGCTTTAAAAAGTAGCAGTACATTCCATTATCACATAACTTATATCTCTCTCTCTCTCTCTCTCTCTCTCTCTCTCACACACACACACACACACACACACACAAAACAGAAGAATGTATAAAGTCATTAAATCAGGTTTGAAGTCATTTCTGCAAACACGTGGAGTGGGCAGAGGTAGGAATTTAGGTGTGCATGTTCTATTTAACTTATCATTGGAAACTCTAGAGGTAAGGATATAGTGATTTATAGTCTCAGGGCCGCACAAGAAAGTCACTTGCTGAGGTCACTAAGGAAAAATATACTCAGGTTTCAACTCTCACTTTCTCCTCTTCCTGTCTTCAAATTGAGTTATTGTTTACATTCTCTCTTTCTCTCATAATACCTTATTTTTCTAATTTAATTTTACTGTGTGTCAAGACAGCTATGTGGTGCAGAGAGAAAGAGATACAAAGGGAAGAAAGGAATTCTACCAGGAAAGAAAGAGATGAAGAGGAATGAGGAGGCTATACTGATGCAGCAGTTTCATGTGTAGTGGGTAGAAATAAAAGCAAAAATGCCATGACTTTCAAAGTGAATTAGAGGTGAGTAAGGTAGGTGTCTCATGTGGAAGACTCTACAGAGAAATTTTTAAAAATCTAATAAGAAGGAAAAGAATTAAACTTTGAGAAAGGATGATTTCTAAGGTATGAGTGATGAGTTTACATAAATGCTGAGGCAGGAGGGAACTTTTGGAAGTTAGAAAGAGTAAGGAAGAAGTGGGATGGAACAAAAGCAAGGAGCTGAGTAAACCAGGGGAGAATCAGAGGAATTTGGATACCTCCAACTGGCTCCTTGATAGTGAGGTTACAAGGACGTACAAAGTGTCAAATTGAGAGGTTGCATGGCTACTGTGTTTAGGAAGAAAACCTTTACCATGTGGAAATATACGTGGAAATAGAAGTAAAGTAAAAGATCTTAAGACATTTTCTTGGCCTTAGATATAGAGGTAATAATTTAGCTTGAATGACAATATTAGATCTTTGAAGTGGGGAGATGAACAGAGAGGGTACAGGGCACAATGGGACCACAGTTTTCCATCTACATCTGGAGATGAAGTTGTGATGTTGGTATTAATTTCATTCACTGCAACATGTTTTTGGCTTATTGTATTGGTTCTGAGCTACAATGGCCAGAGGTGTGCACTACATTGCCATTGCCATAGCAGTAGAGCCATGAGAGAAGTGGAAAAATTAAGAATTCCTAATCTAGTAGCTCTTACCTTATCAGGGCTCTGATACAGCCTGGGGAGCTGTATTCTGACAACAATTTACTCTGTTGTGTATAGGATTACAGATGGACCAGTGTTTCTGAAATCCTTTGGACCACTTAATTTAGGGAGACACTTGAACACTAAAGATGTAAGTCAGTAATTCTATTTTATATATATTTAGATTTCATGGGGAAAATGTGTTGATTCTAAAATCAGGAAATAAAAGGGAATGAAGAAAGAAAGAAAGACAGGAAGGAAGATAGAAAAGGAGAATAAAAGAAAGAAGGTTTTTAATTCAATAAAGTCCCATTTATTTATTGTTGCTGCTGTTGTAATTGCCATTGGGGCCTTAGTCATAAATTCTTTGCCTAGAACAATGTCTAGAAGAGTTTTTCCTACATGTTTTCTAGAATTCTTATGGTTTCATGCCTTACATTTAAGTTTTTTATCCATTTTGAATTAATTTTGTGAGTGGTTAGAGATAGGAGTCCTGTTTCATTCTTCTGCATGTGGCTATCTAATTTTCCCAGCACCATTTATTGAAAGGCCTTCTTTTCCCCAGTGTACATTATTGTATGCTTTGTGAAACATCAGTTGGTTGTAGGTAGATGGTTTTATATCTAGGTTCTCTATTCTATTCCATTGGTCTGCATCTCTATTTTTGTACCAATACCATGCTAATAGCCTTGTAGTATAGTTTGACGTTTGGTAATGTGATGCCTCCAGTTTTGTTCTATTTGCTTCAGATTGCTTTGGCTATTGGGGCTCTTTTCTGGTTTGAAATGAAGCATAGAATTATTTTTTCTAGACACGTGAAATATGGCACTGGTATTTTGATGTGGATTGCATTTAATCTTTAAATAACTTTGGGTAGTATGGACATTCTAACAATGTTGATTCTACTGATCCATGAATATAATTTTTTTCTCCATTTGTTTGTGTCATCTGCAACTTCTTTCCTCAGTGTTTTGTAATTCCCCTTGTAGAGCTCTTTCACCTCCTTGGTTAAGTATATTCATCAGGTATTTTATTTTCTTCGTAGCTATTGTGAATGGTACTGAGTGTTTGATTTGACGCTCAGTTTGACTTTTATTTGTATATAGAAATGCTACTGATTTTTGTACATTTATTTTGTAACCTGAGACTTTGATGAATTTATTTATCAATTCCAGGAGTCTCTTGGTGGAGTCCTTGGGGTTTTTTAGATACAAGATCATATGATCAGTAAAAGGCATAGTTTGACCTCCGCTTTCCTGATTTGAATACTCTTAATTTCTTTCTCTTGCCTGATTACTCTGGCTAGGACTTCCAGCACTATGTTGAATATAAGTGGTGACATTAGGCCCTCTTGTCTTGTTCCAGTTCTTAGTCAGAATACTTTCAACTTTTCCCCATTCAGTATGATGTTGGCTGTGGATTTGTTGTATATTGTGATATGCTCCTTCCATGCCTAGTTTGTTGAGGGTTTTTATGATAAAAGCATGCTGAGTTTTGTTGAATGATTTTTCTGCATCTATTGAGATGATCATATGGTCTTTGTTTTTGCTTCTGTTATGTGGTGAATCACAGTTATTGATTTATGTACGTTGAACCATCCTTGCATCCTTGGAACGAAGCCCACTTGGTCATGGTGGATTATTTTTTTGATGTGTTGTTGAATTAGGTTTGCTAGTATTTTTTTGAGGATTTTTGCATCTATATTCATAAGGGATATTGGTCTGTCATTTTTTTTGTTGTTGTTGTGTTCTTTCCTGGCTTTTGTATCAATGTGATACTGGCTTAGTATAATGAGCTGGGGAGGATTCCTTCATTCTCAATATTAGATTAAAAATATTCGGCACAACTAAGAAAATAATCAACAAAGCAAATAGACAACTTACAGAATGGGAGAAGATATTCACAGTCTATATATCCAATAAAGGGCTAATATCTAGAACCTACAAAGAATCAAATCAACAAGGAAGAAACAATGCCATTAAAAGATGGGCAAAAGACATGAACAGAAGTTTTTCAAATAAATACAGACAAATGGCCAACAAACATATGAAAAAAATACTCAATATCACTAATCATCAAGGGAATGTAAATTAAAATCATGTGAGAAATCGCCTTACCCCTCTCAGAATGTCTTTTATTAAAAAGTCCCAAAACAATAGATGCTGGCATGGATTTAAAGAGAAAGGAACACATATACACTGTTAGTGGGACTGAAAATTAGTACAACCTCTATGGAAAATAGTATGGAGATTCCTCAAAGAACTAAAAGTAGATCTTCCATTTGATCCAACAATCCCACTATTAAGTATCTACCCAAAGGAAAAGCACTCATTTTATCAAAAAGACACCTGCACTCAAATGTTTATTGCAGTACAATTAACAATTGCAAAGATGTGGAATCAACCCAAGTACCCATCAGTTCATGAGTGGATTAGCAAAATGTGGTATATGTATACCATAGAGTACTTCTCAGCCATAGAAAAGGACGAATTAATGCCTTTTGCAGCAATTTGGAAGGAACTGGAGAGCATTATCCTAACCGAAGTATCTCAGGAATAGAAAAACAAACACGACATGACTCTCTAATAAACTAACTGATGGGCATGCAAATGCACAGAGGGAAGTTAAAGTCATTGGAAATCAAACAGGGGTGAAAAGGAGGAGGTGAGAACCTACCTAATGGGTATAATGAGCACTATTTGGGTGATGGCTGCATTTATAGCTCTGACTTAAGCCACGTATCAAAAACATTTGTACCCTCTTAATATTTTGAAATAAACATTTTTTTAAAAAGAAATGAGGAAGATAACATGCAATTATTTTTCTTGGTATACATATAATTAAACAAAAACAACACTGCATAACGATAAGATGATATTAGTTTCTTAGAACTGCCGTAACAAACCAAGTGAATTAAAACAACAGAAAATTGTTTTATCAAATTTCTGGAGTCTAGAAATCTGAAATCCAGGTGCCAACAGGGCCATGGTCTTTCTGAAAACTGTAGGTAAGAATCCTTCCTTTCTCTTTCTTGCTTCTGGTGGTTGCCTACAATCCTTAGCATGCCTTGTCTTGTAGCTGCATTGCTTCAATTTCTGTCCTCATCTTCGCATGGTCATCCTCCCTCTCTATGTGTGTTTAAGTCTCTGTCTCCAAATTCCCCTCCTTTATCTTATAAAAACACCAGGTATTGGATGTAGAACCCACCTTAATCCAATATGACCTCATCTTCTCTTGATTACTTTTACACATATCCTATATTCAAATAACATCACAGTTATAGGTACTAGGGTTTAGGATTTTAACATATATTTTTAAGAGATACAATTCAACCTGCCACAATGATAAATATTTGGCAAAGAATTTTTTTTTTTTTTTTTTGCTGTCTGAAACCATTTCAAGTTCTGAAATAACTGAATTAATAGTTCTTTCTGCTCTTTTCTCAATATGTATCTTTACCTACAAAATGAGGACAATACTAGTTTCTACCTCCTCAGGTTGTTGAAAGGATTCAGTTTGTTAATAGATGTATAGTATTTAGTGCAAGCACTTTGTAGGGATGTGACGGGCAGTCTTGAGACACATACTAGCACCTCCCAAAACGGTGATCTTGCCAAGACTTCACCCTGAAGAAATGAAAAGATTAGCTAAATCTTATTGTCCAGACAGTGTGGGAAGGAGCCAGCCTATTAGTGAAACAGCACTAATTAAAAGTGTTTTTAGCACGTTTCCCCTATTGTTTCTGCAACTTACTCTGTAATTGGACAATTTACTCTATTAGATAATGACCTTGGGCATTGTGGTTAGTTCTAGCAGCCCATTCTAAGTCAATTTTTTAACACAGGCAGATGAACTCTCTTAATTGGTATGCCTGGGGAGAAATACAAACATGTCAAATGAATAACCATCAGGTAATACACAGTGTTGTATGACATTCACTTTCTCTTCTGCCAACTGCCTTTAAGGCAAATGCAGTAACAGAACAGTGCAAGTTTTCCTTGTCTATACAGAGGTAAGATTAGCTCATTTAAGAGGTATAATAGGGGAGGAAGGCAGCCTAAAGTGAACATTATAGCCCAGCAAGCACCAATTCTCACCATGTAAGCAGGATTAATAGACAAGCTCTGACTGTAAAAAACAATAGATGTGCTATGTGAAGATTGTTTCTTCTGTATGTCACTCAAAAATCTCTTCCCTCATTTTTAAGTATCACAAAAATAAGTGTACTGAGTCTCTCTCTAGCTATCTGCCCAATTAAATGGTGGTGCTATCTTGCATGGACTTAAATTGGGAAATTCTATTAGAGAATCATCACAACCTGCATTCTGTGTGCTGATTTCTCCCCCCCCCAACTATAGATGCATAAAAAAGAGAAAACATTGGTTCTCTATTAAGCTTATGGTTCCATAGATCTATCTAAACAAACAATAAATCTCAATATTTTGAGTAATGGCTTTTCTACAAGAGTTTCACCAAGTAGGAAGAATTAAGTAAGGAGCTGTAATAAACACATTTAATCCTAGTTGTGTGCAATTTGGGGTAAGCTTGGCATGTTGCCCTATAATCCACTCACAGAAGCCACATATTTGAATCCTTCATTTCCAAATTTTGTCTAGGAAGGAAATGAGAAAAAAGGAGGAGCCCAGAATTAGTACCAATATTTTTACTAGTAAAAGAGAAAACTGATATTTTTGTCTCTCTCTTGCTCTAATCATAAACACACACACATAGAGATAATAAAATCCTTACCCAATTTTTTTGTCCTAGCTTTCATGATAGCATTTTCATCAAAGAGATTTGTGTGCTTCTCAAACCTGTTAGGTCATTAGCATTACCTGGGGTGATTTTAAGGACAAGGAATGTCTAAACTGGGCCTAGACCAATTAAAACAGAACATAGTGGGGTGGAAGATGGGGCCGCTACATAGGTATTTTTTTAAAAACCTTTCTAAATTATTTTAAGATGTAGGATCGTGAAACACTGACTTACATTGCTAGAGTTTGACATTTTAGGTGTTTTATTTTGCTCATCTCCTACATCTGTTCCTTGTTAGTTCCCCAACTTATAGAAATCACTGCTGTATGGTAATGAGGTTCTTATATTGAGAAAGCACATTTTCATTTTCCCTTCCCTTTGGGATCTCCAGCATTTGGTTGTGTAGGTATTAACTTCTTGACCTTTCTAAAGCATAACCACATTAGGTTAATTCTATGATAGAATTAATAACAAAAGTGCTTATTAAGGATGCTAGTTCTGTGTAATTGTCTAGAAAACACCACAAATAAAATAAATGCTCCTTAGGATCCTGCATTGATAATAATTGAAATGCAACCAAAAAGTATGTTAGCATTACAAAGAGTTCAAGTCTATATCAGAAACAGCAGAACAACAGAAACAACTCTCGGGATATCTAGCCATAATTATACCAATTTTTCTTAAAGTGTGTCCCTTCTTGTTGCTTAAATAGCCCTCTAGATGTAATTGGTAAGATTACTTCTTATGTTTCAAAAATTGTGAGTGGTTTAGTAGTGTCAGTGGGTCTAGAAAAAGTCAGCAACCTCAAACACAGGAGATTTGTATTATTCTGTCTCTTAAAGGATAGTGGCCTTAGGTGTAGCATGCATTATAAATAAAATACACTTCTGGAGCAGTGTAATTTCAATATTTATCCATTTATTTCCACACTGGAATGAAACAAAACTTATGTGCATAGCCAATGGCAGCATACATATTTCTTACATTATTGTTTCCAAGATGTCCCAAACAATGCTATTTTCAAGAAGGCATTCATTTGCAAATCTGGCAAGCTTTGTTATATATTCCTAAGATGATATTCATAGCACCTTTTGAAACTGAGAGGCAGGTGTATTTATTATGACAATACTATTTGCCTGGCCAGTATTGTAAAAAAAAAAAAAAATGTACCATTTGAAATGAAGTAGTACAAATGTTAATGGGACTGACTAATAGTTTAACCACCAATACCACAAAATTTGAAATACACCATAGGGTAAAGCCTCATAAGAGCAGACCTACAGATAACTTCACTTCAGCAGATCCGAGCACTGATTTGATTTCTTTCATGTATTACATCATAGATAACAAACTTACACAATCAGTTGTATAGGTGGCCCCACGAACACTTTCTTAAATTTATGAGTAGCTGGTTAGGATCAATGGTCAGAAAATCAATTTCCTTTTATTCTGTTTCTCATTAGTGTATATGTTTTATTTTGTTTATACAGATTGCCTAACCCATTGGAGAAAGCAATTTAAATGGTCTGTCCTTGCATATACTCTACACTTCTAGTCAAGCTCCTTAATAGCAAACAGGATTTTCTTTCCAGATAAAATAACAACAAATAACAGCAACAGCAAGTGGTTTCCTTTTATAATTGTTCTTTTTTGAATTAACTCAATAGAGACCATTCACACACTGGCCAAAATAAGAGGCTCATTTTCATATTGACTCTCCATAAAAAAGAGGGTATTTGCATAAGATTTAGTTGTGAAGAGAAAAATAGAATGTCAGCAAAAACTGAAAACTTCTGGATATTTAACTCAACTGTTAATGGGTTCCTTATTATAGAGCCTGTCCTGTCTGTCAGCCAATAAATATGTATTAGATACCCACAACATCCCAAAAGTAATTAAAAATTAAACAGATTTCTTCATCTCTTGGGCCTACAGTTCACCATAAAATCATAATCATCAAAATTCATTCTTATTCTCTGATATAGTCAATTCAACTCCATAAATATTTATAGCATGTTGCTTTCTACTCTTGAAAAGTTTACAGTCTTGTATGAAGGGTAATGTAAACACATATAACTAGCTGCCCAAATAAGCTAAGTTTTATCAGACAAGCATGAATGAAAAACTGTGGTTCAAAGTACAGGCAGTGATTCTATTTACCAAAAGCCCTTATGCCAAAAAGTGAGTAACAATATCAACATGGGTAGGCATATATTTTAAAAAAGAAATTGACTGTATGCCAGATACTGCACATGAGGCAGCACAAAACAGTGACTTTTGAAGGAAAACTAGCAAGGTGAGCCCCACTATCACCCCATCTTTTCACCTGGAAGCATTTTGTGCACCACAGCATAGGGAAGAAAAGTCATCTTGCTGGGTTGAGAAGACACATAAGAGGTAACTGCACGGAAATGGAGTTCCAGAAATCTGCTTATAGGACCCCTTGCATCAGTATCAGAATGCTAAGCTACACAGGAAGACAACACAAAAGATAGAGTATTTTATCTCTTCATAGAAGTATGAATTACAGATCTGTGTGTATTTGCTAAAACTCACCCAACTCTACACTTATCATCTATGCATTTCACTTTCTATAAAATACACCTCAGTTTCATAGAATAGAGACATGACTTGGCTCACCTTTTTATTGGGATAAATCTGGCTCCTCTGTTCAGATTTAAAGTGTGTGTGGAGACACATAAAGGCAGGAAGAAAAGGTAGGAGCCTATTGTAAGTTGAATAAGAAAGGGTTCAACTTGGACAAGGGTGGTATCAAGGTGATGAGGTAAAACTTGTTACATTTCTGGATATATTTTAAAGATTGAACCACGGGATTTACTGACAGATTGGAAGAGGGATGGAAGGCAAAGAAAGGAGTCAAGAGTGACTTCACGTGTTTTGGGCTGAACAGATAGAAATATGAAATAATCATGTACTGATATGAGGAAGAGTGTGGGGAGAGCATATGCGAGAAAAAATTAAGAATTAAATTATGAGAATATGTTAGAAAAGTTGGATAAGATGATCAAGGGATTGCATGGAGCTAGAGAAGAGAGCTAGTTGTTCATGGTTTGATCTCTGGGACACTCTCACCTCAAAAAGCCAGGGAGCTGAGAAGAAATCAGAGAAAAAGCTGAGTTGGAGCAGTGAGTGATAAAGGAGAGTAGAATGTCTGAAAGCTGCATTAATAATGTGCCCATTGATGACCAGAGCAGAGGTCAACCTCTTCTTATGAACTGGGTCCTTATTTTTTAAAACACACTCTAATCTCTACTATTAAAGGAAAATGAAACAACTTCCTCTGTACCCATTCTAGTTATAAACTACTTTTCTTATTGTCCAAGTCAAAGGTTTAGAAAGAGTTGCCTCTTCTCTGTTCCACCACACTTTCCACTCACTCCTCAATTCCCTCTAAATTATCTCCAGCCTCTAGTATTTTTATGAAGAGTCTCACTAAAGTCACCAGTAAACTATAGGTCTCTAAACCCAAAGTTTGATTTTTTTTTCCTTTAGATCTTATTTCACATCCTCTACTTCTTAAAACACTCTACCTTAATTTTCAAGACATCACATATTTCTGGTTTTCTTCCTGTCTTTCTGGATTCTCCTTTCTAATCTTCTTTTTGGACTTATCTTCTTGCCTTTAAATGTTGGAGTTTCTAAAAGCTCAGTCATGGGTTCTTTAATCAATCTCCATTCAGGTTTTAAGCAATCTCATTCATGAGAAGTGGCATAATAGAGTGATTAAGAATATGAATCCATTTTCCAATCTCCCTGAGTTTGGATCTTATCTCCAACACTAGGTTTGCCATCATGGAAAGAGCTCAATCTTTTTTTGGTCTCAACTTTTGTTTTAAAACGGCCATTATAATGGTTCTTACGGGATTGTCAAAAAGATTCAATGATTCAATGGGTACATATTCATTAATTACTAATATAAATGAGCACAGTTAATTACCACATGTAAGTGGATAGCTAACAAATGCTTTGCTCTGGCCTAGACTTCCTCTCTAAACTAGAAACCTACATATGTAACATTTTTCTTCTTATCTTAAATTTCTCAATGGCATCTCAAACTCAACACATTAAAAACAGAACTCATAAACATTTGTACCCCCATAATATACTAAAATAAAAACAAAACAAAAAAAAAAACAGAACTCATGACACCTAGAGGATAGTCAATATTCTCTCTATAAGCTCTCTGCATACGGAAAAGGAGTTTAAGGGAAAGCAGATAGCAGGAGGTGGGGCTATCCTTCATCAGCCTCATCAATGATAATGTCTCTCTCAGCATGGAGCTGATTAGAAGAAGACACTGAGTAGAGGAAAATATGGTAAATTGAGCAGCATTTCAACTCTCTCCTGAGTCAGCAGTTCTACCTCTGACTTCTTTATATAGTTTAATTTAATATTAAAAGGGCACAAAGGTAGACAGAGTAGATAGCAAATCAAATTTATGTAATACTAAGACTTTTTCCTCACACCAGATATCTTGGTTGTGAAACAATCAGTGAGTTTGAAATCTCTAGCATGGGGTCATTGATTAGAAACTTCCCAGAAATAGATACATTTAACCTACTTGCAAATATAATGTTGTCTAGGTGAGTAAGAAAATGATTATCACTGATTAACTATCAGTTTATCTGATAAAAGTCATTTGTAGCAGAAAGCAGAGTCATGGCATTTAGAATTGCATGAGTTTCAGGAAAATGGTACTACATTTTTGGCTGTAGTCATGTGGAGAAAATATTTAACACTGGAATCAGTCACCTGGTCATATAAAGAGGCAAAGTGAGATAACTTAGCAAGTTAAAGACACCTGTATAGAAGACAAGCTGGGCTTAACCACAGTGAGTGAGAATGCAGCAGTACATTTTTCTAATCATAGGATATGATAATAGGGATCACCTAGTTTCTGCTAAATTGCCCCAAATAAAGCCTCTACTCATCTGGTGTTCCTACTTATGTTTGAATTCCAGATAAAATCCTATTGTTTCTATGAATATTCCTTATTTACTGCTGAATCACTCTGGCTCCATCTGAAGTTTTCTATGTTCCAGAAGTAATCCCTTTGACATGACTGATTCTCATAATCTCTCTTCTAAAATAGTAAAATCTTTCCACATGTTTCTGCTGATTTGAACTCAAGGTGTTATCTTGCTGAGCAGTCTCCGTAATCTTAGCTTCAAGAGAAATGGTTTCTCTAAAACTCTGATATGGTGTCTACCTCAACCAGGTGAACCTCTGTTCCTTTACTTCATAAATCAAAGAATCTGCATGGATGCCTACACACATGATGCCCTGTTATAGATACTGGTATATATTGTTTGAGCCCATGTTTATAGCTCTACATGGCTAAAAGGCAGCTCCACCCTTTGCTTTTGTGTGATCTTATATTTCTCTTATCTAAATGAATGCTCTGCAACCATTCAGAATTCAAGAACAGACTTTGTCCCCTGATGAACAGGATGGAATTGAAAAACATCTCTTCACAATCACTGACTGAGATTAATTTGACAAATACCCATTAGACCAGCCAACAGCCTGCTCAGTTACTCCTATTTGCTTTAATTTATTTAGCAAAAGACCCTGATCTATCAAGTTAAATGCCTTGATCATTCATCAGTTTAGAGATAGTGAAGTGTCCTAGTCTATAGCCAGGTTATCAATCTGTGAAAGGTGAACATTTGGGTAACTCATTTAACTGAGCAAGGTTTAAAGCTTCTAATATTTTAAGTTATTGGAGGCCATGGCTGAGCTATAATCTTTCCCTTGTCAAATATTACAAACTTATAAGCAGACATTTGTTTCCATGAACTAAGTGAGTTCTAAATAAATGTATTTTCCCCTGCAGTTCATTCCTGACTAGGTATTTATTCAGGAGATCTTCATTCTATTATTATATTGTGCATGCTTTGGTTTGTGCACAGAAATTATATTGTTTTGACAGCTCTATTATTTTTTCTGGTTGGCTTGCGGCGATTTGTCTTACAGTACATGAGGAATTTATTTTTTTTAATTGGCTCTGCCTTTCTTTATGAATGTGTTTATGAGATACTATAGCAGTTCAACATTTTAATGTTTCAATGTTTTCCACCAATTTGGTAATCTTGTAAACAGCAGTGTTTCTGAAGGGCCTCTAAGCAGTTTTGAAAACAGGATTAAAAAGGAAAAAGGTAGCAAATTTAATTTCATCTTTACTACTTTTCTGACAATGCTATCATGCTATTGGCCTTGACTATAAGTAAAAGATGCAGTGATACTTAAGCTCAAAGGTAAAACTTAACATAAAAAATTCTGATCAGAAGACATTTTAAATGTATTCTTTTAAATTGCATTTGAAGACCGACAAAAGAATTGCTGTTAAAGGAACGAAATATTAGTTTTTTATTGCTGTTGTTACCATGAGAGCCTACACAACTGGTGGCCTAGCACATCAAAGACCAAAGTTATGACTTCCTGATATTTAGCTTTAATCTCATAATGCTTAACTCAGGAAACTGGAAATGAACTAGATTTCACCCATTGAACTAAAATTTAAAAGTTAAATAATTTCACAGATAGGACTTGTTTTAGTTCCATTAGTTTTTATGGCCTTAAAGCAGATATAGCATAGTCAGTTAAAGCATATTTTTTCATAATCTAAACCTAGATAATAAGGATCTCTGAAATTTATTGCAATTATAAAATAGGTAATTCAAGCATTTATTGACTACCATTTTGTTTCATAATAGCTGGAAATAAACCAAATAGCTACTCTAGGTTAAATCTTGATATAGTTTAATAATACATAAAATTTCATCCAGTCAACTACTTGTAACATAGGCAAATGCCACTTATTAGACTCATGTATGTATACATTTACTCATTCAGCACATAATAAGCACTTTCTAAGTGCAAAATACTGTGCTAGGAGTTTTAGGAAATTCAAAGATGAGATGTAATATCCTCAGTGTGGATTTTATTAAGCCTATTTATATGTACAGTAAAAATGCAATTTGAAATAGAATACCATAAGCATATGTCACTTCAAGGTAGTGTCTATAAAGTACTTTGGAAATCCATTGGAAAGAGAGGGAACTTCCAGGATGTAGGTTTAGAGATCAGACATGAGAAATTACAGGAAGGCAATCCAGGAGGAGACCTGAATAAAGTGCTATCTGACCTCTAACCCAATGTACTGGTTTTCAGGTGACACTTTTAACCATGTGACCCCAAAGTCTCTAGGGGAGAAAACGTAGCAATGCATAGTGGAATGAGGTACAGAGCAGTTCTCTGGTTAGCTGTATGTTAGAATCACTTGCCCTGAGCCCTACCTCAGACCAAATAAACAAAAAATTTTTCAGTGATAAAAACTGGCTTAGGAATTTTTTTAAAACTCCCTAGGGATTCAAACATGCACTCATTGCTGAGAAACACCAACTACACTCATTGTAGCAAACAGCAACTGGCCATGAAATGAAGTAATTTGGCCTACAATATTCATTTTTAACTTTGGAAATGTGATTTATGCTATTAAACCACCTCCTCTTTTCTTCTTCACTACTATTATACTGTTAAACCATACTTTCCTGTCTTTAACTGAAGACTTTAGAACAAAAGTAATCACCTTATCCTTATCCTTGATTCTACCATAATCCTAAAAATTTCCAGAAGTTTTTGGCTTCTAAATTCCTTGAGGTGTTTTTTGTTTGTTTGTTTGTTTTATCTCAAGTCACCTTTTTCTTCACTTAGTCTCACAGTCATACCCTGGAGCTTTGTTATTATCACTTGTTCCACTTCTGGAATGATTAATTCAACAATCTTAGTCTCTGGTGCAAATTGGGCTTTTCTACTCACTTTTTCAAGTTGCACTGCAATGAATTTTTCATGTCATCATTTTGTATAATCCAATGGCCCTTCCAGTTTAACTCTATCCATCATCTCATCACTCTCTTCACCTGTCTTCATGTCCATCCATGATACTCTAGTAAAATGTAATCACTACCTAATATAGAGCTTCAGTGTATTTTCATTCTCTTTGCTTCTAATTACAAAAAAATAGGCTTCAATTAACCCAAAAAATCTGCCATTTGATAATTGTACTTCATAAGATAAACATTCCTGGAGAAGATTCACATAAACAATAATACTAATACAATTATACCTCATGATCTCCAACCTCATCTAGGCTTTCAGTATCATCCAGTTTTTGTGTTTTTTTTTTATCATGTTTCTCTGGTAATATTTTTCTCCTGTTCTCTGTAACATACATTTTATGAGATGAACATGATTCTTAAACTTTCATCCTCACTGCTTCCCTGTCCATTCCGGTAGATAACTGTTCCTCCTATTTCAGAAGCAGTCTGTGCACTGGTTCCCACCTGCTCTCTCCACAGCACCCATTGCCCCCTCTGTACTGGACATTTTTATTAGCATAAATATTATGACCCTGTTTCCTCCCTCCATTTAACTGTTCTTTTAAAGCTAAACTCTTCAGACAATTGTCTTTAATTCTTTCAGCCCCATTCTTTCTTGAGCCCAATTCATTCAAGTTTTCACCAAGTACATTCACTTTATTAAATCCAAGAATCAGTTCTCAGCATCTTGCTTCACCTATCAGTAATACTTGACATTGTTGGTCTCACTTCTTCCTTCTTAAAACACTCTTTTATTTGGTGTCAAGGGCACTACACTGAGTTGATTTTCTTCCTTTTCTGAAATCACTGCTCCTTCTCAGTCACTTTTGTTGGTTGGTGCTCATTTTTCTGACCTCAAAAACTTGAAGTGCCCTAGATTTCAGTTCTTGAAATTTTTCTGTCTTTGCTCACTTCCTCAATGGTCTCATCCTATCTCATGACTCTAAATGCCTTCCATATGATGCCTTATAAAATTTATATTTCCAGACTAAAACTCTCCTCTCAACTCTGGACTAATATATAAATTTGGACACTCCACACATTTACCTAGATATCTAATAAGTATTTTATACTTAACAAGAAAGTGCACAATCCTTACATTCTCTCTTCACCTGCACCCCCAAATTCTTCACCTTAGTAATGAGATTGCCATTCTTCAGTTATTCATCTAAAAATCTCAGAGTCATTCTTGACTCCTATTTTTTCTCACTACCCACATTCAATTAGTTCATAAATCCTATAGACTCTATCTTCAAAATATATTTAGAATTTCATTACATACACTCTAAATACATATCCAGAATCATATTTTTTATTAAATTCACCACTACCACCCTGGATCAAGCTTAGATTATTTCAATTCTTTAAATTCATTAATGCCTTCAATCCAAAACCCTTCTACTTTTTCTCTAAGCGGTCTCTTGATTCCGCCCTCACCTGCTTCAGTCTATTTTCAATATAGCAGCCAGCATTAAATATAATTAAAATATTGTTAATACTCTGTTCCTAAAGTTCTGATGTCTTCTTGTGTCCATTGGAGTAAAAGCTACTCCCTGTTCTGGAAACACAGAAGCCTCCAGTTTCCTTCTTGAACACTCCAGGCATATTCTTACATTAGGGACTTTATATTTCCCTTGGTCTGGAATGTCCATTCTCCAGATATCTGCATCACTCTTTGCCTCCTTCGGATCTCACATTCTCTGTGAGATCTTTTATGATCATCCTATTTAAAAATGAAACCTCTCCATAATTCTCTATCCTCATTCCTGACTTCATTTCTCTTCACAGCCCTGATCATCTAAAATACTACATATTTTAGTACATATTTTACATATTTACATATTTTACAGATTTATTTGGAGTGTCATATGTCTCTCCACCTTCTAATGATATAAGGTCTATAAAGAGAATGTTTCTAGTACATATTTTTATATTTCTATATCCTGCAGTATTTAACATGGCGTGTGGCACATAATAGGCATTCAATAAAAATTGTTAAATGGCTACATGGATAGAAGGCATAAAAGAAAATATCCATATGTCATTCTCCTGTCCCCAAATATGACCATTTGTTTTCATCTGGCCCCATTCTCTTTCTCTTTACTGCATTTATAAAGAGGAGCTGTCTCATCTTCTATCAAAAGATATGCCTCCATGGGTACTTTGGACCCCTCTCTCTGTCTTTCCAATAACTTGACCTCATTGTTACCCCATTTTATATCTTCTGGAACATTTCATTCAGGATGACAATATTTTCTACTTTATCCCATGTTTTAATAATATTTTCTGGCTGCACATCTCTCTCCAGCTACTGTCCTAGTTTTCTGTGTTCCTTAACAGATAACTTTCTTGAAATAACTGATTATACATTCATTAATTTTCTCATTCTCAGTCACTCTTCAAGTATTTTCATTCTTAATTATGTCCTCCAAATTCCACTATATCCTTTTGGCTAAAGTCACAAATGAATCCCAGTGTATAATTTTCCATAAGTATAATAGTAACTGTAGGATATATTGGGGTTTTATTATATGCCCAATCAGTGCTATACATCAAAGTTACTGAGAACACAAAAATTAACAAAATATAGTCTTGCTAGTCCTGTCAGAAATTTTGTGAGATGGGCTCTACTATTGTCACCGACTAACAGGGAGAAACTATAGAATAAAGAAGTTAAATAACATACTTCACAATAAACCCAGAACCAGAAAGTGTGAGACAGAAGAATTGTACCTAGATAGTTTAACTCCAGAGCACTCTTTAAAAGTATACTCTGTAATTTCCTCTCATTTACTTGGTATATTTCAACTCTGGGAGCTTTTCAATATACTTCATTGATTTGTCAGTACTACCTGACCTGTAAATGTTGAAGTTCTTTGAAAATCAGTCCTGGACCCTTCTATTTTCACCATCTCTGTACATCTTACTTGGTTAGCTTATCTCTGACAACTTGCAATACCATCAAATTTCCAACTCCTTAATGTAAATGTTCTTTTCTAAACTAACTAATTTTCTAAACTAACTTCCCTCACTCTCCTATGGATATCTTAAATGTACTTTCAACATTTATTCATGATCCCTGCCCACTGTTTTAACTCCAATATTCTGCATCTTAATGACTGTCACCTTCACCCACCCAAATTCCCCAGCCAGAAACTGAGGGTCCTCCTTGCTATCACCTTCTCCCTTATTTTTATTATCTAATATGTAACAAGTCTTCTTGATTCTAATCCAAAATGTATTTTGAGTCATTTCATTCTCTTCCTCTCCATTACCATAATTCTAGCCATTATCTCTTTCCAGTCCAAATAAAGAGTGTCTAATCTATTTTTCTTGATTCCATTGTTAATTTCCTCTAATCCATTCTTTACCCAGAAGGTACTCTCTTCCTTAAATTGTTTGATAGTTCAACATTTCATTAGTATAAGACTTTTTAAAAATTCATACTAGGCTTAAAAGTCTGACATATCTTGCCCCTGCCTGCTTCTAGATTCATCTAGTTTCATACACATCTTCACTCACTATACTCCAAGTGTACTAGCTTTATTTCAGTTCTACAAACATTCTGCTACTCCATTCATACTAAAGCCATAACTATAACTCCTAGTTTATCTGAGTAACTAACCTTGTGTATTAAAGCATTAGTCCTCAGAATTTTTGCGGGGGAGAAAGGTTGGCCCTGAATTATTATGAGGAAGAATTGGACAGGCAATATCGTGGAAACAGACAAGGTATATGGTCTGTTTGTCAAAAAATAAAACTACTTGCTACTAGCATTCACATACATGATAAATGTAGAATATCTATAGAGTACATGATACACCTAAATATAATTGAAGATTAGCTGTGATTTTGTGAACCTATGAATAAAATAATAATAGAAATATTGCATAAGTTAAATTTGTTAAGTAATATTTTTGCCCTATCCTAATATTTATTAGTCAATTTAATCATTCTCTAATGGTAAGAAGAAAAGGTACCTATTATCCATAACTTCCTAATTTGATACATGCTTACTTAAAAAATAGGTACATGAGGAAAATATAAATGGAAAATATTGTAATTTCATGGTTTCATAATTTCTTAAATTTAATTACATATATCAATAGCATAATTATATGTAGAATATGTTCTAATTTTAAAAGGTAATAATGATTTTAGTATTAAAGGAGAAAAGTAAGAGCTGCTATTTTATCTTTAATATAGATATCCACTAAGAATAACATTCATATTCTTAATAGATGGAATATATCTACCAGACATAGAAGAGAATCACCAACACTGTAAACAACGTAAGCTAATTTCAAAAAAAGAAATGAAGATTAATTTGTCAGTTACTCAAAAGTGGTTATCATATTTCTGTCATATAAATTCTTCTGGTACAATATATTGTAAGCCATGAAAAATGAACACACACTAAAAGACCATATCATTCACACTTGTTATAGTCTGAATGCTTAAGAATACCAAAATACGTATGTTGAAACTTCATAGTTAATGTAATGGTATTAGGAGGTGAGGCCATTGGGAGGTGATTAGGTCATTAAGGCAGAACCCTCATGAATGGGATTATTGCCCTTAAAAAGGGGAACCAGAGAGCTGCTTTACCCCCTTTACCATGTGAGGGCACAGCAAAAAGGCACCATCTAGGACCCAACAAAAGAACCCTCATCAGAGACCAAATCTGATAGCGCCTTGATCTTGAACTTCCCAGACTCGAGAACTGTGAGAAATAAATTGCTATTTTTAATAAGCTACCTAGTATGGTGTTAGGTTATTTAAATATGAAATGTCTGATTTCCTTAAATACTAAGTTTGACAGTTGATATTTCTGACATTTCACTTTGACATTTCTTATTTTATTTTATTGTGAAGATACATCCTCAGTCTTGCAAATGCACATTTTGGCTTGTGATTACCTTTCACATTTTTTTAAGAACAATTTTTGTGAAACCCTGGATAAGTCAAAAATTTGTGTCATTTTAGAATATGAGTTCTGTTGTGGAACCAATGTAGCACAAACAGCTCAAAATATCAATGAAGTGTTTGGGAAGGATGTGTCTAATGAACATCATACAATATGTCAATGATTTGAGAAGTTACAGCCTAATTATTTTAATCTTGAAAATGAGCCACATGGGTGACCTGACACCAAGATGGATAATGATGAGCTGAAAGCTCTAGTGGAAGCAAATCCACCTCAACCTATGTATGAATTAGTAGCAAGGTTTGACATTAATATTCCAACCATATTGGACCATTTGAAACAAATTGGCAAGGTAAAGAAGCTAGATAGATGGATTCTGCATGAATTAAATGAGCAACAGAAGAGAAATTTTTTCAAAGCTTGCCTTTATTTGCTGTCACGATTAAAGGTAAACTATTTCTACACCATATTGTTACATGTGATGAAAAATGGATTCTTTTTGACAACTGCAAGCATTTGACACATCATTGTGTAAAGATGAAGTGCTGAAACACAGTCCAAAACTGAGTATTTATCAAAAAAAGCTAACAATGTCTGTTTGGTATTCTAGCACTGATATTATCCACTATAGTTTCATGAAACCTGCTCAATTGATTACAGCAGATGTCTACTGCAGCCAATTGGATGAAATGATGAGGATGCTTGTGATTAAGCAGACAAGACTGGTCAATAGACACAGGCCAATCATCTTGCAAGATAATGTTCAACACATACTGCACAAACAACACTGCTCACACTATAGAAGCTGGACTTGGAAGCTCTCTGTCATCCACTGTTCACCAGACCTTGCACCATTTGACTACCACTTTTTCCAGGCTTTGGACTCCTTCTTGCAAGGAAAAATATTCAATTCTCAAAAAGCTGTGGAAAACGCCTTTCGCAATTTCATTGCCCCTTCCTCTCCAGGCTTCTTCACTGCTGGCATAAACAAGCTACCATTAAGATGGTAAAACTGTGTTGGTAGTTTAGGTGCATACTTTGATTAATTATACTACTTCTTGTTTGAGATATAATAAACTACACTTTTGATTCAAAATTTGACATTTCATATTTAATTACCTAATATTTTTGTTATAGCAGTCTGAATGGACTAAGACAACATCTTATTACCATACAGCATCAGGATCAATGGTTCTGTTGTAAAAAATAATTTTAAATATGTTTTCATGAAAATAACATGATTTCCTGGGAAAATAGTTAAATGCTAAGTTTTTATTAATAAATATGTACTCTGAATAATAAATAATAGAACAAATATTATAAAGAATATCCCTTGATGTTTAGAATGGAAATTATTAGGTGCATGAAAGATGATAAATACAAGAGCCATCAATGTAGTAGTGCTTCCTGGATTTCCCTCATCCCACCTGGTCTCAGGATATGTAACTGAAGGATAGAAAAATATAATTTTAAAGTGACAGGTTTATCAGACATTTATGTAGGATTAGTGAATTTAAAATGTATAAGCAAATCAAAACTTTAAACTAGGCTAATAAATAATTCAATAAGCCACAATGATTTCTAACAATGAATTAAAGTTGGAATGAGATATCATCTATAAAATAATGATAAAGACAATCTTCCCAATGGCATTTTTTAAAAATAAAAGTAGTACAAAGAGGAAAAATCCTTAGGTATTTTCTAATGTAAGTATAGGAGAGACATAGCAAAAATTAAAATGAAAAAAGAGTCCCTATTATTACTAAAAGTATGCACTCCTTCTGAAAATAAAATCAATAATAATAATAATACTAATAAAAGATATAAGGATGTTTATGCTTCAGATGAGAAATGTGAAGAAGTTTTACTAAAATCAAGGAATGTTTGGGTTTAGTTTCCATTTGTCTCTAATAACAGGCTATATATTTGTTAATTTGTTCTCTTACTCATTTATCCAATATATATTTACTGAGCACTATCTAGGGATCAATATTGCTAGGTAACAAGGACACAGAGGTGGAAAACTAAATTTATACCTTCAGGGACTCATAGCTTAGTATGTAATAGAGTCTAAGATGGGGAAAAGCATGAATAATTTTTTAAAATATTATGACAGGTATTTGAAAAAATAGTGCCACTCTTGTATTAGCAGAGAAGATAAACTTTGGGATTCAGAATTTGGTAACTTTTCTTAAAGACAACTAAAAAAAGCCTCTCAATGTGAAGATAATTGGTAGATTTGAAAGATATAAAAACTTTTTAATTATTGAAGATATTCCTACTAGATTTCAATGTAGGGTCAGAATTAGAGTCAATAGGGCATTTCATTGGTTATCATTGCTATGCAACAAATTATTCAAAATTTAGCAGTTTACAATAGCAAACATTTATTAGCTCACAATTTTCAGGATCAGGAATGTTCAAAAGTCTCATCTCATTACAGATTCAACTCAAAGTCCAGTATGTCATTTTCTGAAGCACTTTCAAGAGTGAATAAGTCTCCTCAGATAAAATTCTATAATTATTGCCCTTTGTATAGAGTTTCTTTTAATCTGTACCACTGTGAAATAAAGAACAAGTTAGCTGGTTCTAAACAGCCAACATACAATGGTGGGATAAGCATAGGTAACTACTAAAGGCACTAAATGAGGATCACAAATAAATTACTGGTCAGTATCATTTCTTAAATTCAGGCAAACAAATGTTGTAAACTTCTCGCTTAGATTTCATGACCAAGAAATAATTTTACATAGCTCTCAATTCCTCTCTCTTGGTTTCACCCTTTGAATAAACCTTCCTTTTTAAAGAAAAGTAGCACTAGTTTGCAAATGAGTAATCTTCTTAGCCTGCTTCCTGCTGATAGAGTTTGGACTCTATCTGCTTTGATCTATTTTGTACTGTCTCTTTCCCTAACAGTCCAAGCTGGCAGTGTTTCTTTCAATATAATTTTTTTCCAAAACTTTATGAACATCCCATGAATATCACTGGGGTTCACCCCAGTAGACCAATGCCGTACCCACAAATCTCTTCACAATCAGCCTATAGGTTCTTTATAGTTCATATTGTCTGAGTGAGAAAATCTGTAAGTGAGAGATTTGGCTTCCTATCTATACCAGACTTTCTGGCAGTGCCCTGGATTTGAACTTTGCTCAGAAACATCTCTCAATTTATCACATTTTACCATAAGCAAGAAGAATAAACCAGCAATGCTTTGTTTATAAACACCTTAGTTACATTAACAAATTCATTAGTTACATTTTCTATTGTCCACATTACTATAGTCAACAAGGGTGCTAAGCTATCTGCCTACAAAGCCAAGATCTTCCTTTCTCCAGTTTCTACCAGCATGTTACTTTCTTTTTTTTGAGCCTTCACCAATACTACAATACAATGTAGACTTTCTCTAATATCCTCTTCAAAATGCTTACATCTTTTGCTAACTACCCAGATCCAAAACTATGTCAGCATGTTTTAGTATTTGTTAAGGCAGCTTCCTACTTTTATATACAGAAATTTGTATTATTTATCTATTGCTGCATAACAAATATTTCAAAATTTAGTGGCTGAAAACAAACATTTTTTTTTAATTGCACAGTTCCACAGTTCCCATGCATAAGAAATCCAGGGATGGCCTAGTTGAGCATCTCTTTCCTGAAATTGAAACATAATTTTTCACAAAACTTCAATCAAGGTATCAGTCTAGGCTACATTTACCTCTGGTCCAAATTGAGGTAGGTTCATTCTGCTTCCAAACACACATGTAGCTGTTGCTAGGCTTCAGATGTTTATGGTGTTTGGCCAGAGACATTAGTTCCTTGCCAGATGGGCCTCTCCATAGGGTAACTGACAATATGACAGCTGGCTGACCCTGAAGCCAGTGAGGAAGAAAGCAACAAATCAGAAGATGCTACCCAAGATAGAAGCCACAGTCTTTATATAATGCAATTCCAGAAGTGACATCTCATCATATCTGTTATTTGTTAGAATCACTATTCGTTAAAAGTGATTCAGTAACTTCAGCTCATATACGAGAGGAGTAGTGGCAATTACACAAAGGCATGGATAACTGAATGTGGAGAACTTTGGAAGTCATTACAGAGACAGCCTATCACAGACATGAAAGAAGACAGAGAATTGGTTTAAGCATATTTTCTAGAAAATAATCTAGGAAAATACTAAATGTCTACTAGATTTATATGTTAGCATACTAATGACCCCTTAAAGATGGCCACATTCTAATCTGTAGAAACTGCAAATATGTTACATTATATGGAAAAGGGAAATTAAGTCTGCAAATGAAATTAAGTTTGCTTATCAACTCACCTTAAAATAGGGAGATTATTCTGGATTATCCTGGGGGGCCCAATGCCATCACAGGGGTTCTTAAAAGTGAAAAATGGAGGAAGGAAAGTCAGAGAAAGAGATATGACATTGGAATAAAGGACACAGAGATGCTATATTGCTAGCTTTGAAGAGGGAGATAAGGAGCCACCAGACAAGAAATATGGACAGCCTTTATAAACTGGAAAAGGCACAGAAATGGTTTCTCTCCCAGAATCTCCAGAAAGGAATGCAGTCCTGCCAACATTTAGCCCAGTGAAACCTGTGTTGGACTTTTAACCTACAGATTTATAAGGTACTAAATTTGTGTTATTTTAAGCCACTAAATTTGTGCTAATTTTTTACCATGGCAATAGAAAAATAATACAGCATATATTTGGAAAAACAATCTATTTGGAGGAAAAAAACCCCCAAAATCAATAAAGTTCAAATTGTCTTGTGCATTTAGAAGATAGGTATATAGTAAAACATCATTAAGGTGTTTAACAATAAACCTGAAAACATTAGGAGACTAGAGAATTATATTTTTTCAACAGAAGCAAATCTTATTTAATTAAGACTATAAGATGGGTATATATAATAATATTATATATAATTATAATATATATGCTCACACTATGTGTGTGTATAGTATATACACATATATATCTAATGCGTAGCACATACATAAACACACACAAATTAACTGCATCCAGTTGATAAATATAGGCTTATATTTGGGAGTGAAATCTACTTTTAACCAAGCAGAAATATATGTATATGCTGTGTCAACACTCTACAGTGTCAAAATTAGATAAAAGGCTTTTGGGGGGATTTTCAACTTTTTTCAGTATTTTCTATAATTGAGAGCTTTTGCCTCATCTTTAAGTGTTTTCTGAGCACTTTTATAGGACAGTTATAATCTTTCAAAACAACCATTACTTTCTCTCCTTTCTAAAATGTTTTCTTCCTACTCCACTTCCTATTTCAGATTATGGTGATTCTATCCATCCATGCATGAAAGTTTGAAAACAGAGTCCCCTAAACTCTTCCCTCTCCCTTTCATTCATATCTAATTTATCATCAAGCATTTTATTTTGCAAAGAACATCAACAGAAAATATACATTTTCCTCTGTACCTTTATGTTGTTATTATAGTTCAGATCCACATCATCATTTTCCTGAACTATGATCTAAACTTTTAACTCATTTGCTAATCCATACTTTTCCCCAATCACCTCTTATGATTCTTCCTATCCTTTGTGCACACTGCAAAGTTCTCTCTGTACAAGACAGATCTGATCAAACCTTCCTTTTAAAAATTTTTATTGATTTTTAATCATCTGAAATTATTTGAAAGCTTCATGAATCCAATTAAAATACAATATTTTATATAAATACACATACTAACTAAGGAAAAAAACGTAGCATTTTAAACATATTATTTTGTCAGGTAAAACATAAAAACATATTCACTATAGACATCATTTTATAAAAAAAAGAAATTGCAAAAATCAAAATGTAGAAACAACGACATCCTAGAATATAGAACACTTCCCAAGAGATATAATAAACTTCCACACATATGTATGAAGACAGAAAGACAGCAAATAGAAAAAGAAAGAGGAGAAGGCAGGAAGGACAAAAAGAAGGACAAAATTTAAATTCATTTGTATATTGAAAAGAATATATCTGACTTCAAAATCACCAAAGAACACTGCAGCTGTCTACTGAAATTTTTTGTTGATGTGATGTGTTTGTGTGATTGGGGAATAATGCATTTGTGTATATGGGAAATTGGCATAGAAATAGATTGCATATAACAAGAAAATTTCTCAAAACTTCTCTTTTCCACAAGTTACAGATTTCACTGTCAGTACTTCGATATGGCTCTTCCTCCCCCTTCCTCTTTCTCTACTCTAAATGAATGTGCCTTAGGGTCATTCAATCACTTTATTGCGTAAATTTAGAGTTTTTATTTTCCCCTTTCACTGCTTCTCTTATCGACAAACAAATAACATTATTTTTGAAAAATCCACACTTGTAGAAGTTTGGGGTAAGGTGATAGAGAATGCGACATAGAAAATCTAAATATGAATACTTTCTCTTACCACAACTTGTCTTATGGATAACAATTTTTTAGTTTTAAAAGTGATATTTATAGTCTTTGATAGAGCTTCATTGTCTAAGATGTCCTGATACTATTTTGGCACTGTTCAAAAACCTTGGGCCACATATTATCTGGAGCTGCACAATTCTGGGGTCTGATTCACCAATGTGGTACTGTCAAGAATTTATAGGAAAGATGATCAGGACCAAGAATTTTGTTCAGCAGCAAGGGCTCACTATCACGTCTCTCTGGAAAGCAAAGTGAGAGTGCATCTACAGTACAAAAGCTATATTTGCCTTTCAAGCATAGTTTTATCACTTATGCTTATTTGAGAAGGCTTCCCTGCAGGGTCAAAGCCAGTGCTCAGCTGAATCTGTTATTTGGAAGAAAATGTGTTACAGGAACCATTTATCTTTGGAAGAAGATCCCAAATCTTTGACATGGAATTTAGTCTTTCATAATCCTACCACCTTTTCTTCCTCAGCCATCTCTTACAATATTTCAGACACAATCTTCACCCACCAAATGCTATACTCTTTGTTGCTACTTGACTTTTGTATTGCATTTCTTTTGCTTGAAAATCTCATGATAGTCACACACGTTGTATAGTTATCTTAAATGTAGCAGTATCCATATTGGAATTTAATTATGCACAATTATTTACGATCTTTCTCTTCCCTGAAGTGTGGGTTCCTTTTGTGTTGTGCTTCAGGAGAAAGTGCTTCACACTCAGTTATAACATGAAAGAACGCTTCTCAGTAGAGTACCTCAAAATGCCTTTTGGCTTCATCTTCATTTGAAGACCTTCTGGTAGATGTAGTCTGGCTCTTCCTTTTCATATAAAGATGCTATGAAGTGTGGTCCTAAACTGTTTGCTAGACTGCAATGCTAATGATTGCTGGCTAGCTGTTCCCCTAAGGAACTATAATAGTTAATGATGGTGACTGCAGAATCTGGTTCCCAGTATACACATTGACATGCAACTTTTTCATAATTATTTCTAATTACCCAATTAATTAAATAGCAAATGAAAAACTTTATTTCTGCAGAATTCTGTAAAACAGTATATCTCAATATTGATCCTTTTCTATTCCTCAATACAAATATTGTCTTCCACCATTTCAGAATCAACATGATCTAATTGGGTTTTTATCATTGTGATAGTCTGAAAAGTGGTCCCCCAAAAGATAGCCACCTCAAATCCTCAGAATCTATGAATTTTACCTTATTTGGGAAAAAGTATTTCCATACATGAGGAAATTAAGCATCTCAAGATGAAATTATCTTTGATTATTTAGGTTAGCCCTAAAACCAATGAAAAGTGTCCTCACCAGAGAAAGGCAAAGGAAGGTTTAAGACAGAAAAGGAGGAAATGCAAAAGAAAAGGCAATGAGAAAACAGGCAAGATGAAAATTGGCATGCCAGAAGCCACCAGAAGCTAAAAGAGGCAAGGAATAAAATCTCTCCTAGAGTCCATGGAAGGAGCACACCCTTACTGAAAGCGTAATTTTGGACTGGCCTCCAGAACTGTGAAAGAATACATTTCTGTTGTTTTAAGCTGCCAGATCTGTGGTAAATTTGTTACAGCAGCCATAGGAGACTAGCACACTATTGAAAGTTTCAACCCTCCCCCTACACACACATATATCTTTAATGCCACTTTCTAGTTTGTGTTTCTTCATAGCATTTATCATATTATAAAAATACCATATATATGTCTTATTTATCTTGATTTGTCTCTCAGGTAGAATGTAATAAGGTTGTAGGTAAGCATTTTCTATAACAAAATTCTTGGTCAAATAATAATAAAGCCAAACATATCAAAATAACTTTTGTTACTTTCTGAGTAACAAAAAGAAAGGGTAATTTTTACTTTTAGTTCACTCTGATATAACAGTGAGGTGTCACATTTTCATTATTAGAACCTAATTCCACCAAAATTTCATCTTTAAAATAGTATGGCTAACGTTAGTGAGGAAAAATTAAATGAAATAAAAGGCAGATTGTTCAGTTGATGAGGGAAATAGATACTTACACGGGAGAGCAGGATCTAAATGTGGTACTTACAATCCATAAGGTAGTCAACTTATCACTGTCAAATTTGATATTTCATGTATTGGAAGGGAACATAAGCTCTTCATGATTCCAACTGGGAATGATCTATAAACACACCTTTAAATGAGGCAAGAAAATGCAAAATATATCAACCAGTATATCATGTACTAATACAGACACCACAGATTCACATGAATTTTATTGACTAATGATAGAAATCAATTCTATTTCTGTAAGCCATTCAATTAAATATGATGAAATATTTGTGATGTAAAATAAAGACATTTAGAAGAATACTTGGCATATTGAAGTTTTATTTACCTGTATAAAAATCCTGGTGAATGTTGTGAAAATTACTTATGCTTATTACTACAGATATAATGTAAACTTTTTTTATTTAACCAAATAAATTCAATTTATTTGGCCCTGGAATTAAAAGAAGGAGAGCTTTATCCAAGATAATACAAAAATTTGTATTATCCTGGGTAGAACTGGAGCCCATTCTACTAAATGAAGTATCACAGGAATGGAAAAACAAGCACCACATGTACTCATCAGCAAATTGGCATTAACTGATCAACACCTAAGTGGACATATAGGAATAGCATTTATCCGGTGTCGGGCAGGCGGGAGGGGGGAGGAGGGGACGGGTATATACATACATAATGAGTGAGACATGCACCGTCTGGCGGATGGTCACGCTTGAAGCTCTGACTCGAGGGGGATGGGCAATATACGTAACCTTAACGTTCGTACCCTCATAATATGCTGAAATAAAAAAAAAAATGTATTTCGGCATGTGTGTGAGGTATATACACACACATACATAAACCACACACATATATATACATGTATGCACACACACATACACATATGCACATACTCTTCCAGTGAATATTAAAGTTATTTGAAAATTTTATTTTTTTCATTTTTAAAAATTTTTTAAATTTCAACATATTACTGGGGTAACAACTATTTAGGTTACATATATTGCATTTGCCCCACCCAACTCAGAGCTTCAAGCGTGTTCATCCCCTAGACGGTGCACCGCACCCATTAGTTTTGGATATACCTATTTCCTCCTCCCCGCTCCCATCTGCCCAACACCCGATGAATGTTACTACTATACGTGCACATAATTTTTTCAATACATTTCTACCTTTATAGTTTTAAATCTAGGACAGTTGAATAGAGAGCAGTATAATATCCTCTGCTATTTTTAAAGAATGATAAGTGCAAATGGAATTCTTGGTAAACTCCAAATTAGCATGTGAATCCTGATTTCATTTTTATATTTTATTACAAAGGAAATGTAGATTTGTAATTCAAGATTCAGTTAAGCCATCAGCTTCTTTTTAGACTTTCTAATCAAAACTAATACATTGATAAAAACATGTACCCTCACAAAATAAGAGTAATGCTATAGCTTCTACAACTTTAGATATTTGATAATACATACATATTCATGTATGACTTATCAAAACTTTAAAATGCACCTTTTATAGCATTTGTCGGAACTTCTACGGGAACTGGTAACAAAAGTATATGGAGTAATGCTGATTTTTAAAAAGGTATTTGAAACTACTGTAGCATGGTAGCAGTTCTGTGGAAAAAAAAAATTTGTAGATCTTACGAACAACAAAATAGTCCACCAAATAACTTTGGTACTTACACCAAAGTTTCACAAATAGACTTTGTTTAGCTGGCTGAGATAAAACATGTAAATACAGTATTTTCTTTACTTTCTAATATCTAATTGTTAGCCATTATTAATTATCTTAAAAAGTGTTATGTAATAATTATACAACATAAACATCTTCAGCTGGGACTTCTTTTCTAGATTACAAATTGATATGCCTACCATATATTTTGACTTGGATGCTTACTGTATTTCAAAGTCAAAATAAGTGAGTCCAGGAGTCTCCTACAGTTCCAATCTGTTGTTCATTCATTGTTCTTCATCAATAGATATTAATGGATCATATACTCTTTGCCAGCTATTGTTCAAGGCTCTTGTGATACATCAGTGAAAAAGCAGACGAAAATCTCTGCCTTTATAGAACTTATGTTCTAGAGATCTAGCCATTGTCGAAAACATCTGAATATATATAAACCTTGATCCTGCTATTCTCTCTTCCAGTCTTAGACCTCTTGGGGGCTGCTCTTAAGAAATGCATTAGACTGGTTAATTTATAAACAGTGTAAATTTATTGCTCATAGTTCTGGAGGGTGGAAAGTCCAAGATCAAGGCACCAGCAAATTCAGTGTCTGTGGAGGGTGCACTCTCTGCTTCAAAGATAGTGCCTTCTAGCTTTGTCCTCATATGGTGGAAAAGGCAAACAAGCTCCTTCAGGCCTCTTTAATAAGAGCACTACTCCCATTCATGATAAGAGCTCTGTCCTCATGACCTAATGATCACCCAAAGGCTCCACTTCTTAATACCATTACCTTGGGGATTCGATTTCAACATACAGATTTTGGAGGAACACAAACATTCAGACCACGGAATTCTGTCTCTGGCCCCCTGAAATTCATGTTTTTCTCACATGCAAAATACATTTGTTTCATCCTAGTAGCCACCAAAGTTTTAAATTATTCTACCATCAACTCAAAAGTATAAAGCCCAAAGTCTCATCAAATACCATCTAAATGAGATATGGGTGAAACTCACAGTACAATTCATTCTGAGACAAATTCACCTCTAGCTGTGAGCCTGTGAAATCAAACAAGTTAGGTACTTCCAAAATACAATGGTAGGGCAGACATAGGATAAACATTTACATTCCAAAAGGGAGAAATAGGAAAGAAGAAAGAGATAATAGTTCCCAAGTAAGTCCACAATCCAAAATGGCAAACAATATTAAATTTTATGACTGGGGAATGATCATCTTTGACTCAATGTTCTTTCTGCCTTCTGGAAACACTGAGACATAATTTGGGCCCCTAAGGTTCCAGGTAGACTTACCCCCATGTGTTTGCTGGGTGCAGCCCAAACAGCAGCTCTCACACATTAGAGTCACATGCCTGTGGCTCTCCCAGGCTGAAGTTGCATGCTATTGGCTTTACCAGTCTGGATTCTCTTACGTGGCCCTGACCCCATGCCTCTGCTGGGCATTGCCTTATTGGAGACTTTCTTCAGTGGTTCTGCCTTTTGGTAGTCCTGCCTGGGTCCCTGAGACTCTCTGGGGTATTTTTCAAAATCTATGTGGAGATAGACATGACTCCATAGCTTGTGCACTCTGAGAGACAGTGAAGATGACACTCTGTGAGTATCACCAAGGTTTACCATATATGACCTTTGGAGTTGTGGCCACTATGGCCTGCACTGTAGGTGGGCCCAATAGAGCCACATGTGGGAGGAATGAGGAGCACTCTGCCAGAATGTAGGGAGCAGAGACTTGAGGCAGCACTAGGCAGCAAGTGCTGAGGTCCTATAGAGGTTCCTCTTTTGATATAGTTCTGTCCCCCAGACTTTGGCAATCTGGGCCAGTGATGAGAATGGCCACCTCAATGACATCCAAAATGTCTTTGGGGTCATGCTTTTATCATATTACACACCATGATTAAGTATTAGAATAACAACCAGGTTAGAGTTGGGTTTTTTGTTTCATTTTGAAGAACTCACTTTAGCATTTCTTATAGAATAGGTCTGGCAGTGATTAACTCCCTCAGCTTTTGTTTGTCTGAGAAAGCCTTTCTCTTGCCTTTATCCCTGAAGAATAGCTTTGCTTGGTACAGTATTCATGGTTGACAGGTTTTTTTGTTGTTGTTCCTTCAGCATTCTGAATGTATCTTTCCATTCTCTCCTGGCCTGTAAAGTTTCTGCTGAGAAGTCCAGTGCCAGGCATATTGAATCTCCCTTATATGTTATTTGTTTCTTTTCTCTTACTTCTTTTAGGATCCTCTTTTTGTCTTTGGTCTTTGAGAGTTTAATTAAAATGTGTCTTAGGGTATTTTTATTTGGGTTGAATCTACTTGATGACCTTTGACCTTCCTTACTTGGCTATTTATGTATTTTTCCACTTTGGGGTAGATTTCTGCTATTTCTTTCAATTTTCTTTCTACCTCTTCGTCTTTCTCAACTCTCTCTCGAATTCTAATCACCCACATATTTGCTCATTGATGTTGTCTCATAGATCTCATAAGATTCTTCATTCCTTTTTATTTTTTATTTTTTATCCTCTTACTATATATTTTAAATTAGCCTAATTTCAAGTTCACTGATTCTTTTTTCTGTTGATTAATTCTGCTGTTGATGCTCTGTATTGCATTTTTAAAGATTTTGTTCTTTTTAAGAATTTCTATTACTTTTGTAATTATTTCAATATTTGTTAAATTTCTCTGATAGATTTTGAATTATTTTTCTGTGTTTTTTTGACATTCATTGGGTTTCCCTAAAACACCTATTTTGAATTCTTTGAGATATCACACGTTTCCATCACTTTAGGATCAGTCTCTGATTCCTTAGTTTTTCCGTTTGTCAGGTCATATTTTTCTGAATGTTCTTGATGCTTGTGTATGTGCAATTATGTCTGCGAGATTAGGTATTTATTCAAGGTTTTGTAGTCTGGCTTTGTTTTTTCCCATTCTTTTCAAAGGGCCTTCCAGAGATTCTGAATAAACTGACTGCTGTGTACCCTAGTCCCATGACCACTGCAGTCATTTAGGTAGTACAGGGCAGTCTAAGCCCAGCTTTGCTGCAAGCCATGCAAGGGCTCCAAGTTTATCACAGCTCTATGACCTAAATGGACCTGGGGAAGACCCAAGGAGGGTACCCAGGTTGTGTTGAAAAGCTACTCATGTACCAATCCCAGAAGACTGTTCTGGTGGCCCAGATGGCATGCATCCCAGCAGGTCAGGTTTCTGCACACCCAGGATAGGCACCTGAATGTTCTGAGAGGGACTAGACCTGAGATTAGGTCTCCTCAGAATCGGCTGTAGGACAGAGGCTAGTGAGCCCATGTCACTGGCTCAGATGAGCATGCATCCTGCAGAAGGTCCCTGCACAGGTGGGACAGTTCTTTGAATACAACAAGAGGAGCTGAAACTGAGATTGGGCTCCCTTACGAATTTCTGTGGAACAAAGGTTGGTGAGCCCATCATGGAGGATCAGATTCCTGAGCTGCAAGATATGGGTGAGTCTCCCTGTGGGTCATTGTGCAATCCGTTCTGATCTGGGACTTCAGCTGAGGAGGGCTGGAACCAAGTCAAAGGGCAACATTCAGTTTCACTGCTGAGACCAATGTCAACAAGCAGGCAAGCTTCTCTACTAAGGCACTAGTATGCACATTTGTTCCTGGATTCCTTGGCAGACAGTTTTGGTTGTAGGATCAAGATCAAACAGAAAAGTTTTCAAGGCCCTTGGGGAAAGGGGCCACATGAAGGCTTGAACCTGGGAACACAACCAGTGGATCAGCCACCTGGGTGTGATTTACACTCTCAAAATGATCCTCATAGGTCTTGGGCTTCACTGACTTTTCACAACTTCCTACTTAAACCTGAAGCTCCCACACAGAGACTTTTATCTGTGGGTGAGTGCAGAATTTTTGTTGTTGTTGGGGGATATGAATAGATTACCTCTTATTCTGCTATCTGTCTGGCATCACTCTCCCACATCATCTTGATGGATATCCCCTTACTTCCGTTAGTCCATGCTAATCTCCTAATCAAAGAGTCACTTGGCCACACCCTTAAGTGTTCTCTCCCAAACACATTATTTCATTTTTTACAACATGGCCAAGCTGAGAATTGTTTAAATCTTTAAGTTCTGCTTCACTTTTGATAAGATATATATATATATATATATATGTTCCATCTTTAACTCTTCTCTTCTTTCACATTTTTACTATAAGCAGTCAAAAGAAGTCATGCTATACCCTCAACACTTTGCTTAGATATTTCTTCTGTAAAATATCCTTGATGGTATATTGTACTTTCAACAAAACACTAAGATATGGACACAATTCAGCCATGGTTTTTGCCACTTTATAACAAGAAATTTCTTTCCTCCAGTTTCTGATAACGCTCTTGTTTTCCTCTGAGACCTCATCACAATGGCCTTTATAGTCTATATTTGTACCAACATTCTGTTCACAATCTCTTAAGTAATTTCTAAGATTGATACTCTCTTTTTAACTCTTCTCTTTTTCTCTTAGAAAAAGAGCATCTTCATGCTCTATTCATTGCAATGTAGGCTTTTTCTAGCCCACATTTAAAAATCTTCCAACTTCTACCTATTAACCAGTTCCAAAGTCATTTCCACATGTTTAGGTATTTCTTACACCCCCCCCCCAGACACTCTCAGTATCAATTTCTGTATTAGTTGGTTTGGGTTTCTATAACAAAATACCTTAGACTGGGCAATTTGTAAGCAGCATAAATTTTTGCTCATAGTTCTGGAGAGTAGCAAGTCCAAGATCAAGGCACCAGCATATTCAGTGTCTGGTGAGTGTTTGTTCTCCACTTCAAAAATGATGCCTTCTAGCTGTGTCCTCATATAGTAGAAGGGGCAAACTAGCTACCTCATGCCTCTTTTATAATTCCATTCATAAGAAAAGAACTTCCATAACCTAACCACTTCCAAAGGCCCCACCTCTTAAAACTATCACTTTGTGGTTTAGGTTTCAACATGTGAATCTGAGGGCGAAAACATTCAGATCCCACCACACCCTAAAACCCAATCAATAACTAAGTTCTTTCTATACTACCATTGAAACAATTCTCTCAAATCCATTTAATAGTCTGCATTTCCATAGATACTACCAAATTCTAAGCTAATTTCTCTTCACAGCTATTGCTATCCTCTTAACTCTTTTTTCTGCCAACTGTCTTACTTGCTTTTAATTCATTCTCCAAGTATCAATAGTGATTTTTACAAATCTAAGCATGTTTCTCACCTGCATAAAATTCTTCATTATGAAGACAATTCCATTTCTGGTTGAAGAAGTAAGAAATTCGATCCTGTATAAACAAGGAAAATTCAATAAATTAATAATTAGTACTTTAATATAGGGTATCAAAAAAAGTAAATGCAAGGAAACCATGAATAACTGAATATAGAGGAGTAAGTCATTCATCAATGAGCAGAAACTGTGGTCGCTTTCATATCAGGGATAAGCACCTTGTCTCAGTACCAATGTGGGCTAAGAGAAAGCAGCTGATTTCTATCGACAGTGTTGACAGGTGGATAGATTGGAAAGTGAAGAAGGTCCAATTGCAAGGTAACAATTATTAAAGTCAATGCTTCTTCCATTCACTCCCACACTCCCAGTTATTTGCTGAGAAAGAGACACTTGAGAAGAGGCTACAAAGCAGAGGAAATATATAAAATTCCAGGCATCATGTTGTGCTTGGATTCCAGGGCACTGCATTAAATTTAACATGTGACAAATAAAACTTCTCTAAAAACATCCAATTGCCCTGCCAGCTCAAGTACTGACAACATTAAAAAAAAAAAAAAATCAGAACCACAGTGGTGGCAACACAAGAGATTGGGCACTAGGTATTGAGAGATGAACTCAGTCTAACTAATGGTGTGTCCCAGTCCCAGGTGAAATCAATTCTTGAAAGAATCTGAAAAATAAGTCCCTCACCCTAACTGCCACACAGAAGAGATGACTTTTATTTTGGGGGTTGGTATTGTTGGTAATATGTTTTGCTTCAATTGTCTCTGTTCTTTTGCCACAATTTTCAGACTACAATGAAAAAAAAATATGAGGTATGTAAAGAAGTAAGAAATTGCAATCATAATTCTTAAAATTCTAATAGAAACAGACCCATAAATGAATAATTAATTGGTCCTAGCAAAGCCTTTAATACAATTATTATAAATATGATTAAGAAAATATATGATATATGGATGAAGAAATAGAAAAAGAGAAATGGTACTTCCAAGGAAAATAAAAAATAAATTCTAGAAAGAAATCCGACATTTAATATATATTAGATTAGCACCAGAGAAATATTGTTGAACATGAACACAGCATTCAAAACAAAGCATATTTTTAGATGATTAATAATATAATTTTTAAGCTTAAGGAGAGAGAAAAAGATGAGAGAATTAAAATAAAAGTAAATAGAAATAAATGAAATAATAGAAATAAAAGTAGAAATCAATTGAATAAATGAGTCAAATGATTGGGAAACTAAAAGAAAAAGTTGCACTTTTAAAAGAATTAATAAAACTAATAAGCTCCTGGATAAACTCATGAAATGAAAAGGAGAGAAAACAGAAATTGAAGGGTATACATTATTACAGATCTTATAGACCATAAATGGATAATGATGGAATATTATGAATAACTTGAGATTAATAGGCTTATCAACTTAAATAAATTGGATAAGTTCTTATAAAAAAAACTTCAAAATTTGAGACAAGAAGAAATATAAAATCTTAATAATCCTTTATTTGTTTAAGAAATCAAAAATATAATTAAAAACCTCCTTAAAAAGAAGGCTGTGGACCCAGATGAATTTTTCACTCAATTGTATCCAACATTTAAGAAATAAACTCTGTGTGACCTGTTTTATGAGGGCAGTCTTACTTTGATATCCAAACCTGACAAAATAATACAAGAAAATATAATTATGAAATACTATCCATCATCAAGTTAAATGAACATACAACTTAAAAAACAGTGAAACAAAACCGACAAAATATCAAAACAATATTATATTGTATTTAATATTTCTATTTCTGTTGTAAAAAATTACTACAAACCTAGTGACTTAAAAAGGCACACAAATTTATTATCTTACAGTTGTGTTCACAAATTTGACATGAGTCTCATTGGGCTAAAATAAAGATGTCAGCAAGACTACATTTTTCTCTGGGAGCATTAATTGAGAATTTATTTCCTTCCCACTTTTCCAGTCTGTAGAGCCACCCACATTCCTAGGATCACAGGCCCATTCATCTATCTTCAAAGCTAGGTTTATAGGATCTCCTTGACCCTGTTTCTGTCATCATACCTCTCTCATGACTCTCTGAGTCTTTAGTCTTTTTTTTCCTACCTTCTTCTTCCACTTTAAGGACTATTATGAATACACTGGCCCCACCCAGATAATTCAAGATAATCCTCCCTTGTCAAGTCCTAACTTTATCACTTTCAAGTTTTGCACAGTTCTGTAACTTCCCTTATGCCTTTTATGGCAACACATTTACAGATTCTGCAAATTAGCACATGGACTTCTTCACGAGGTCATTATTTTACCTACCATGTGTATCATTACTGAGAACCTCACTGCTCCTTCTCAATAAATTACCCCAAATAGTAGCCATTATCTTGACTTTTGTTACCACTGTGTAGATTTGGTTCAACATTTGAAAATAAAACAAAGTAAAATTTATCACATAAGAAAAAATTTTTAAATCATATAATCATCTCAATGGATATATAAAAATTCTTGAAATATTTGACGATATTCATGATACAAATTCTCAAAGAAAATGTAGGAGAAGGAAACCTTAAGCTGATGACAGGCTGTTCTGGTTACTTTGGATAAATTCCTCACCAAAAATTTGGTTCAAATATCGAGAATGATGATGTCACTCACCCAGCAGGAGGAAATTAAAAGATTTATTACTCTCAGCGAGGTTTTCTTGGGAGAGGATAACATGCTCTCGAGCAGCTGCAAAAATGGCTTGAGCAGGGGAAGGGTGACTGGAATGAGGCTTCATCCCAGCCAGAGAGACCGGGGTTGGGGACAGTTTCCTCTCAGGTGCCACTACTTGCATAATCTTACTTTCCTGTCAGCACCAAAGGAGGGAGGACCCAGGGCTTTCTTTTCAGGTTTCCCAGATATGGAGCCAAAAAGAAAGGCAGAGTGGTGTCTCTTAAAAACTGTCAGCAGCCAAACATCAAAATTGGAGTCAAACGTTCTAGGCATTTACAGAAAAGTCATGTCTTATATTTAACTTAAGGGTAAAATTTTGAATGTTCTCCCTAAGTTTGAAAACAATTTAATCAACATTTGTTTGAATTTCTCACCAATGGAATATGGAAAGAAAAATAAATAATAACTATAAATCTCAAAAAGAGAGCTTTCAGAGAGACTGTACAGATTAAATAACTTCATCTGTTTATTGGGTATATACATATGTGAAAATCTTTAAATACTACACCTTTGATTTGAGTATTTTCCTATACATAAATTGAACCTCCCCAAAATTAAAAATAAAATAACAAAAGAAAACAAATCAATACAAAATCAAACAAAAAATGCCTCCCTTCAGTGAGTCCATATTCACCATGAATTAAATTCTAAAATTCTTAATATGTTTGCATACCTATTATAATCTCACCTTGACTACTGACCTAGTCGCTCAAATTCTTAATTTTCTTTATATTTGGCTAATATGCCTCACTTTCTCTGTTATATCCAAAAAATCCTGAAGTATTTAAATCCCCAGCATTTCACTTTTTATTGCATCTAAATCATTTATGCCGTTTCTCACTCCAAGCGTTCACATACCCACAAATTCTTCTTGAACTCTATCTTCTCACCTGCCAAATGACTAACTTCTACATATGTTTAATATCTCAGCTTTAAAAAAGACAATGAACTGCCTCTGACTTTATTTATAGCCAAAGTGACTAAAAGCAGGTACAATTTATGAAATATCACTATCTGTTCTGCTAGCCATTATGTAGAGCATATTTCACAGACCTCTCTGTTCACAAAAATATAGGATAAACATTTATATTTTTAAATTTATAATGATAGGCCCTATAATATCTTCAGAAAGGTATTATCTCCTTAGGGTTTGAGAATCAGTAAACCAAGGACACTCATGTGCAGTTATACAGGTTGTACATGGCACAAACCTAGTCTGCTCATAGCAAGGTGGAGAATGATGAGTAGTGGTTCTGAAGGGGCCAATGAAAAATACCCAACACATCTCTTCAGGCCAACGAATCTAGCCCAGATGATGCAATAAGCATAAGAAACCCCACAGAAACAACTAAATATTAGAACTATTTAGAGAGTTCAGCAAGTTTTCTGGATATATCATAAACTTGAAATCATTGGTAGATTGATAGTTCCCTTACCAGCAATAGCCAATTGGAAAATATAATAGAAAATAAAACACCATTCTCATTATCAATAAAATGTTTAAGCAGTTGGGAATCAATACAGCTAAACACACACACACACACACACGAATTTTCTAGAGAAGGTTTTAAAATTTTATAGACACGAATGAGGATTTATACATATGGGAAACTAGTCTATGTTCATGTATGGAAGCACTTAAATTTCTCCCCAAATCAAAAAAAATCAAAGATATTCTAAATAAATTTAATTTGGGATTTTAAAATTTCATTTTTTTCTGTCATTTTTAAAATTTGTATAAATGTATGGGGTACAAGAACAATTTTGTTACATGCATAGATTTCAGAGTGGTCAAATCAGGAATTTCAGGGTATCCATCACCTAAATAATGTACATTGTACTCATTAATTAACCACTTCGGTACCACACTCACTGGCCGGGAAACCTTGCCCACAGCCGGCACTCATAGTCCGCACGATAATTTGTGCTGTGCATTGACGACGAATCCATTTTGCTCTTGTGTGATGAGGAAAGCTTTAAAGCACTGAAAGCTTGTTTTACTTTACAGGCAGCTTTACTTGTAATGTAAATCAGAATAGGTAACATAGACATATATGTTTTCATTACATTATTTTTAAATGTTTACAATTTTATTTTGATAAATGAAAAATTAGAAAAGTCATATCACGGCTGTCGGCTAAAGTCAACGCTCGGCTGTGCACCTTTATATCACGGCTGTCAGCTAAAGTCGCTGTGCGCATTCATCTGTGGCTATCGACTATAGTCGACGCTGGCACCGAAGTGGTTAATTTCACATCTTCCACCTCTCTCAGTCCCCTCACCCTTCCAAGTCTCCTTTGTCCATCATTCCACATTCTACATCTATTATTTAGCTTCTGTTTACGAGTGAGAACATGTGGTGTTTGTCTTTCTGTGTCTGATTTATTTGTTCACTTAAGATAATGGCCATCCATGTTGCTGCAAAAACATAAAACTCAATAATCTAATTCTAACATTTATATTGTATGTAAAAGTTCACATAGATAAGTTCATTTTGATAAAGAACCAAGATGTGTGAACCAGTTAGAATACAGAGCTCAAAAGCTTTGTGCAAAGCATGGGTACAGCACTGCTGAGGAACAGCTAAATCTATTAATAGAAAAAAAAAACCAAGGAGATATATATGGGCATTTGATACACAATAAGATGGTACCTCAAAACTGTAAGAAAAAGAAAGATGATTTTAATGATATTGTAGGAAATATTGCCTCATTGTATAAAGACAATTAAATCTGGGTACCTCCTTTTTTTCACTTTACACAACAGATAAAAGTGTCCTTCAGATTAAAGATTCTGTTTATAGAAAAGTAAAATATGAAGCTAATGAAAGAAACTATTGAAGAAGATATTTGTGATCCAGACATATGAAAATACATATTTTAAAAATACAAATCATAAGCTGAAAACTTGATAGATTTTATCACATCAAAATTAAAGACCATTTAACAGAGACAAGACAGATTAGAAGAGTATATTGACAACATATAAAATAAATAAAGGATTAAGAAAGAGAATATACAAATAATTGCTAATCACAAGGAAAAAGACAAGAAGCTTGATAGAAAAAAAAACAAAAGCTTTTAAAAGACAATTCATAGAGAAAGAATTTAAATGTCTGACAACCATATGAAGAATTGTTTAAACTTACTCTAATCAAATAGTTTGAAATTATAACAATGAAGTATAATTTCATATTTACCAGAATGGTGAAAATCAGAAAATAGGCTAATTCCAATTATTGGCAAAAATGTGAGTAGACAGCAACTTTCATGCCCTGCTGGCAGTGTATACTATAGAAGACATTCTGGAGAGTCATCTGGCTATATTTAGCAAAATTACCTATGCATGTTTCCTGTGACATAGAAATCCCAATCTTAGAACATATTCCAGAAAATACTTGAAGAAATCAGTGTGGGGACATGTATAAAGATACTCATCATGGCACTTTTTATGTTACTAGAAAAATGATGGCATCCTAGTTGTCCATCATCAGGAATGGATTAGTAAAATATGCTGGAAATGGACAAGGCAGCAGTAACATGCAGCAAGCCGTAAGTACATATGGCAACATAGACAGTCAAAAAACACAGCATTGCAAAATGCAAGAAAGTGATCAAGGTTTTAGCAAGCTATCATTCATTTAAATTAGCACCATACATACCATATACATGCAAGTGTGCACATACAGACAAACACACACAAACATCTATTTTTCCCTCATTTGAGTGTGTTGGGATGATATAATTTTAGACTAGATATGGTTAAAAATAAATATTACAAAATATCTATGGAAGACTTAATCAACAACACATACAATAATAATATATATTTAGAGAGACAGAATATAATATTAATATATAGTATATACACATATATATGTATGTATGTATATGTGTATATAAAACATATTTGTAAAAGCATAAAGTTATCACAATATTTAAAGATTTAAAATATTTTTGTATATTTTCATGATTTAATTATAAGATAGTGGGATTTAAATTTTCTAAAGATTTAAAATATTTAGAAAGAAAGCTTGGAATATTTCCTTAATTCCAACTATACTGATTCTATGGTTCTGCTAATTTACTTTAACGAGGGTTTTTGAACCAACGCAGAGAACTGCTTCGTAGTAAAGTGGTGACAGTATCAACTATCCTTCACATGAATTAAATTCTTTTCTATGCCTTCTGTGAATTTGCAGTGGGAGTCAGAAGAGTGCCTCGAGAACACATAAGGGACAGTAACATGAATTTTGCCCTTAAAATTTTTGATGCAAAAGAAAAAGAAATTTAATCAGCCACTTTACATTTACATTATTGATTACCAGCAGGATTTTGACTGTCATGGGTAAATGTCAGGAACACTAATTAGATTATTTCACAATTTGTGTGGAGATTAACAGCAGGCCTTATTGTATATAAAATGCAAAATCAGAAGAAAGGAGTTCTATTCTCTTAAATCTTTTCTTTCTTCATAAGGCTGCTTTCTTTTCCTATATCTTTTATATCCGTAGGATGATGGGATCAAACTGTGCACTGCTCAGAATATAGATTGGTGCTGGGATGTTCTGTAAGTTTAAGTATGCAGACAGTGTGATTCTTATCCCTGATATACCAAGGGTCTGCATAGCCACGTGGAAAGATTAATTATGGCTCACATCAATTTTGGCCTCTAGATGTCATGTAAAGAACATAACATCTGAGAGGAAGCTGCAGAATTTTGATTATGGCCATCTGAAAGTCTGTGTGAGCCAGAGTGGGAGAAGAAAAGGGGCTCTTATATTCCTTTATAGAGTGTGCACTAGGCAAGCAAAGGCAGATAGGCTGAAAATTGTGCTGTTATGAAATGCTCACACACTTCAATTAGTCAACTATTAGGATTAAAAAAAGAGAGATTAGGTCTTATGTGAGGTGTGCTCCATTTGACCAATCTGATTGAAAGTGATACCGTTGATAGCATTTCAGATTATTCAAAGCAATATAGCAATTAATACACTATTGCATATCTGAGAGAGAAAAATACAGAAAGAAACAAGAACTGAGATTTCTGGGTACTTTTATTACCCTCTTTTAAAACTAAAATAAATAGCAGAGCAGAATGGAATGAATCTTAATTAAATTATTATATATGTTAAATTCCAGTATTTTAGTGTCAAAGCAGGTATATAATATGGGCAATCTGCTTAATAGCAGGAAAATAAAATGTATTTCAGTTTGTTTCCCAAAGCTGAGCAAAAAAGGAACAGATGAATCACACACACACACACACACACACACAAATCCACCACAAAAAATGTATAACATGGATTAGAAAAGGAGACCATATCTGTTCGTCCCTATGTTTCTTACAATCTGCAGTTAATTCATCACAGTGCAGCTCCCTAGATATTTAAGGACAATGGGAAATGTCCGCAAGCCCTCTCTTATTTCCATTTGCAGCCCTAGAATGCAGTGGGCTGCAAACAGTAAGCCATTTAAATGCCTCCCAAGGAGAATAGATATGCTGCAAGTAGGCAAGCTCGCTGTATGATGAGCAAGGAAACAAAGCAGACAGACAGTGAGGATAGGGAAATCATGCAGAAGAACCAAAAGAAAAAAAGAAGAGCAGAATATAAGAAAATGAGAGTCTGCTTAAACTGATGTATGGTAATAAGCTCAGACACTGGAAAAACTTTACAGTTGAAACTGAAATAGCACATCTGATTTCAGAAGCAGAACAGTGGAATAATGAATAGTGTAGAACCTTTTGGTTCTTAAAGCTAGGTTCAGATTCATCCCCAGGAAAATGCTAGTGATTGAAAAAGTACTGGATTCTCCTTGAGCAGCTAAAGTTGAATTTCTTTGTTTTCCCTGGAGCTGCCAAAATAGGGGAAGAAGCTCAGACTAATTGCTGGACTTGGTCTCATAATCACAAGTCTCGTTTGTGCATCAGAATTGAGCAACCTTTTAATCAAAGAACGTTTCACTGAGTTCACAATGAAGAACATTATTATAATTTATAAAATTTAATTATACCTTTAAGAGAAAAACCACAGTATTTACAAATTATCATATTAACCTCAAGCATTCCTTAAGCCATGGATGGACGAACCACTCTTAATTATCTCTTTTACTACTAATTATTTTTAAAGTATTTATAGTAGAAACAATCTTAAAAGAAATTATTAGGCCCAAATCAAAGTGTTATTTGCAGCTGAGACCTATGTTCCAACAGTTCAAAAGAAAATGAGGGGAATTTTTCTTTGAAAATGGTATTTGTCACCCAGTTCTTGACTAAAATATCCCCCAACATAACACGCATGAATATACGAAAACATGCACACAAAAGATAAAACTCACAACAACATACACCGAAACTTTTCCAGAATCCATAGGAATTTCCAGTAACCAAAAAATTGTAGAAACTACTTAGTATGTATCTTTTATATAAATATCTGTGAGCTCTCTGGGCTAAGTCACCTACAGTCTTGCCTGGTAGGAAGCAGAAGAAAGATCCTTTGTCTACCTTCCTATGGCCACCAGATCAGCAACTCAAGACCTATAAAGGTTCTCTATGAATCAGGAAATTGGATAAAGGTCCACATCTCCTTAAAGAATATTTGTGACTTCTGTCAAGACCCTTCCACTGTGCTACTCAACTCTCTTTGTCTCACTACCAATATTTGCATTAGACTATTGGATCTATTCTCATTTTGTCCTTTATTCTTACTTGTCATTTTTCACAGGAAGCATAGAATTTTCATGTCAAACTTCACCCCAAGTATCCTATTACAAGCATGGAGAAACGCTGAGAAAAGGAGAATGAGTGTGTGTGTGTGTGTGTGTGTGTGTGTGTGTGAGAGAGAGAGAGAGAGAGAGAGAATGGTAAGCACTTCTTAAAAGTAAAAACATAGAAAGTTAAAAAATACATCTCAGGTCCTTGGTGTTTAAAGGACAGAGGGACAGAGGAAGTGTTTGGGGAATCAAATAACAAGAAAGACCTAGGATCAATAAATCAAAATAGATTCTCTCTTCTCATCTTCATGTTCTATTTCAATCTGCACTTGCTTGGGGATAAATAAGCCATTTTCTGTTCTCTGTAGTTAATTTTGTGTTCAGTGAAGTATGTAAGTATGCTTCTTAACTCTTAGAAATAATAGTGCATGTACAGAATACAGGGAATAAAGTGGCTTAAAGGAAAGAAAGATTATAGTCTCTTTTTTAAAATCAATAATTCTGTTTTTCTAAGTTTTTTTTAAAGCTATAAGCCACATTCTAGAAAAAAAAATTTGTAATATAATAACCCCAAATGCCCTTAAATCAGTGCTTATTCTGTGCTGGGCACTCTGTAATTTCCTCTCTCTCTCTCTCTCTCTCTTCATATATATAGGTACATATACATTTATATATACACATACATATGTATAAAGAATGTGTGCATATATGTGCATGCACACACACATATATGAACACCATAAAAACTCCAGGTTTTATCCCACTTTTGGAGGTAGGATAATAGACATAAAGAAGTTGAGTAAAAGTAGAAATCTATGTAATCTGAATATGGCTGAACCAGGATTAGAACTCAACTTTCTGTGACTGCAAATTCACATAGACTTTCCAAGTCTCCCAGGTTTCTAATTGTATTAATAAGGATTCCAGCCTTAGCAAACTCATACACTAATGTTGGCAAAATTCCTTTAAAATGTGCTTCCATGAACCCTGAACTCTAATTGGGCCAAAGAACTAAAAAATATATAAAACCAAAAAATATTTCTTGCTCTCAGTTTAAAGTTATTATACCATCTTCTACTGTTAAGTCTTAGGTTAGGCTCACTCCAATAATGCAAAATTGATGCAATGTATGCAATCAAATGAACTTGAAGATGCAAGAAGGTCTGTATCCAGGATGCAGATATGGACACACAGAGCTACTAAGTTTCTTCATTACCGACACATGTTACACAGAATATATCTTACAGGTTTTTAGTGAAATAAAAAAAAAATCAGCCAACCCTGATTTTCCTCTGATGCAAGCAATTAAGAAAATAGCAAATATAAAGATGCAAGTACCTATTAGAGAAATAAAGAAATGAAGGAAGGGAATAAAGAAATGGTGGAAGCAGGGAAGGAGGGAGGAAGGGAAGGAGAAAAGGAAAAAAAAACTTTACTCATATTTTAATTTTTACTTCCAAATATATCTGTTTTACTACATAAATATGCCTGTTGAAGAAACTTAAGATAATTAAATTCATGTTTGTGGAAAACACACTATATTGCCATACAATGGTCAAAAGATTTTGATGACATTCCAACAGGTAATCTAAGTCATTTTTTGTTCTGCTCTATTCTTTTGCACCCAGAATGTGATATCATCACAAGGCCACGCTGTATTTGTCACTCTATTTGTTCCTGGGAAGGAACAGTAAGACATATGTCTCCTTATGTGTTTCAAATAGTAGATCCTAGATATAAAGTTACACTTATTTCTTTATCTTGTTATGATGTGACCTTAGGAATATTAGGTCACTTTTCAGATGCCTGAAAATATGATAAATAATAAAATAATACTCTAGGAAGATGGGGAAGAAATACTCATTTCCAAACAAGAAACATACAAAATGCAAATATATTTCACAGATGCAAAATCTTTCTGCCATAAGATCTTTGCTTTTCACAGTTCTCTTTCTTTCATTGAAAATATGCTAAAGATAATGGATGTTTGGCTGTTTAAATAGATACAAAATATGTTTACGAATTAAGACCATTTTGCCTGGCATAACTCTTTCATTCAAAAAATTATTGAAGTAGAGGTCAGGACACCCACATCCTCTTCTACTTTGCTCACTGGCTGAGGAACTGGCTGTCAACAAGGGGGTTGCAATGAGGTAGTGAGTGAGGTAGTTTCCTCCCCTGTAAGTAATTAGCTCACCTTCTCTCATCATCCATGTTACTTGAAAACCAAATGGGAATCAAATGGGAATATGTCAGTTAAAAAAAATCTTCCAAACATGTAAAGTACCATGTACATCTAGGGCAATGTTCTCAGACTTTTGCCTGCATCAGAATTGCAGGGAGGTCTTGCTAAACCACTGATTGTTGAGTCTCAACCCAGAGTTTCTGAGGTGGGGCTCAATAACTTTTTACAGCAAATTTCCAGGTGCTGCTGCTGCTGATGCTCTGGGTTAACACTTTTAGAACCATATAGGGAATCATACAGGGAATTAGTATTATTGTTGTTCATGATATGAAAAATTTTGTTGCACCATATTTCAAAAGAGGTCCATCAATAATTTTATTCCCATAACACAAAATGAATAACCAAAACAAAACCATGTATTCCCCTTAGAATTTTCAAATGCTGCAAAGTCTTTTCTTTTTAATTTCTTACAATCAAGAATTGTATAGTCTATGACAGTTTTGTTTTGTTCTTTGTTTTTTACCATAGCACTATGATGTGTTGCTCAATAAATACAATTACTGATTTTTTTCTTAACTAAGGAATGAGAAGAAAAGATTAGCTACTAGAAACACAACTTTTTTTCTTTTCCTTAGCAACAGATGCTGGTCGGGTTTATACAATACTTTTCAGGCATTCATCCAATTCTTATGCCAAATGAGTTCAAGAAATCATTGTAATACAAGTCTAGAAAGAACTTCAAATGGTAAGTTCTTCCTCTTCACAGTTGATAAATTCTAAAGCTAAATAAATTATAGTTCCACGTCCCTTCTCATTAAACCCCACTTTGGGCAGGGTCACAAGGATAATTCCTACCTAACAGATATCATTATTGTGAAAGAGTTATTATTTGTATTTATGTACACACATTTTCTATGTTCTTTCTGTAAGTTTTAACTAGTCTTGATAAGTCTTCATAGCACAGCTTTACTCATGTTTCTGAAAAATAATATTTTTCAAAGCTCTGAATAGCTCAATTACCTTTCTCAAAAAATTGTGATCATGTCATAATTTCCACTAATTAATCCAAATTCAATGTACAGCAATCTAAACCTCTTCCTTGTTATTCTACCATCACCATCTACACCATCCATAAACACACATACACACACACATGGGTGCGTGCACACACACATACAAAGCATTATTAGCTACCATCTAGATAAGCTTTCATACCCTTAGAAAGTAATAGTAAACTGCAGTGGCCTTCTCATTTCTACATTAGATTCAATGTTTTTAGTTTTCCTATTAAAATATTTTTTCCAACCAAATAAATCCCATATTTCTTGGGCCTCCTATGAATTTTGCATATCAGTTTTTATTTGCTGGATCTTGCTGGGCATGTTTATTAGGATTAATAAAAAAAAAAGATTCATTCCTGGATAAGTATCTTTAAAAGTAAAATTTTCTATATAAAAAGAGGTTTTCTGTAGTTTTCTGCTCTAGACAGAGCAATTTTAGGCCCTCTACTATATAAACTCCCAAATATTAGTGGGTTATCATAATAGAAGTTTATTTCTTTCTCAAATAACAGTCCAATACCAGTGTTTTTGTAGAACAGAACTCCCATGTGGTCATACAAGGACTCCTGACTCTTGCTTTTTGGTAGTTCCATCTTCCCATAAGGCAGCAGTGATTCAGCACCATTTAAAATCCCCAAGACTCTTCTAGTGAATCCATGAGGCAAACCTATATTTGTAATAATACTAAAATGCTGTCTTTTTAATTCTTATTGCAATAAGTAAACAGTCACATTTTCAGAACTACATGATGTGTGATAGCATATCCACTTGAATGAAGAATGAGAAAGACACTAAACAGATTTTCAAAACATAAAACAATGCCACTCTTCTCACTATATTTTGTTTGTTTGTTTTAGAAAATATAGTTATTTGTCATAAAAATGTGATTATGTTTACATAATGGGTTTTTATTTTTATAGGAAATGTATTAAAATAAATACTTTAAAAATATTTCTCAATTTCACTTTGAAGACCATAAATATTGATGGCTATGATACATAAAAATGAAAGCTCTTGAGATCTTTAATATTATTTACAAGTGTAATGAAATCATGAGACCAGAAATTTTGAGATCTGCTGGAGGAGGGTATCATATATTTTCCTTTCAAGTGGTGGTAAGGGAAAGAGAGAATGGGAAGACATAACCATCTTATGCTTCTTGGTGTGAAAGTGGAACACACCAATTGTGTTTCTATGCATTCTTGAGAACTAGCACATGCCCCATGGAAAAGAAGCACAAATGTTCTGGGAAACAGCCCCTGTCTGGCAGCCACTTTGGAGCTACAATTCTATGTTCTGGAAAAAGGAGTACAAACCTTTGGTGGACATATAGATATCACTTCCACAATTTCCAATAGTAGCAGTAATTTTCTCTTGGAAAGATATTCAAATTATATGGAAGAACATGCCTTGATGAGTTTCCTCCATTCTATATTCTTATAATTCCTATAAGGTAGATTAATAATTTTTTTAATTAACATAGCCCTCTTCCAAGTGTCAGGTGTATAGGACCAGACATCAGCTCCCTGTGTTCCCTGGTTCTTGGGTCCCAGTACTGAAGAATGGTTACTGGTACTGAGTGGATGGAGCAAATGAGCAGACCGAGCAGATGCAAGCAAGCAAAGTGCCAAAGTTTATTAAAGCATGGTACATTCTGGAGAAGGAACAGGTCAACCCCCACGAGTGGAGGAGATCATGAGTTTAACAAGATTTTCCCTTTTATGCTGATTCCCTAATTTTATATTAAGTGAGGGGGTGAGATATTCATGTTTTTTCTTGGAAAAAGATGGAGAATTCCAGGAATGGTGAATCCTCCCCATTTTTAACCTTGTAAGGTAATTTCCGGGGTTGCCATGGTATTTGTAAACTATCATGACACAGGTGGCTGTGATTTTTACTATGTTAATGACGATAGGTCACTTGAGGATATTTTCACCTTACTTGTGCACATGCTTAAAAGACCCTCTTTTGTGGCCTTGTTCATATTTCTACTCTGTGGCCTTTCTACCTCTTTCTGGTTGCTCAGTCCTTGGAGACCCCCTATTGTAGACCAAATATCTGTTCAGTCCTTGAGGACTCCTTGACACATTATCTGTTCCTTCTTGGAAGCCCCTCTTCTGGTCAATTTTTCCTTCTGTTGTAGACAAAGCAACTCCTAGCGTCATCTATTTCTCAATGGACACCCACTAGACAAAGCATCTGTTCCCCTTCCTCCTTGTCCCAACCTAACGCAAGAGCAAAATAAGCAAGTCCAACAAATATGAACACTGAATAATGAGTAAAATTTATTCAGGTCATGAGGAGGTACATATAAAACACTGTGCAAGGTTTGCCATAGATAGTTGTGCAGGTTGTACATTGAACAAAATTGATAGCTAGATTGCTCCTTGAGAGCTGCAAGTCCAGCCAGCTCCTTTTGGCACACTATTCACCCTAGAGTTTGGCAGTTTCCCCAAAAAAGAGGTACATATTATTTAGGAAAAAAGCTTGACTTTATCTGATGGGTACTTTTTAAAAATTTACACAAATGTGCTATATTAACCATCAGCAGTCCTGCCTGTCTGTTCTATGAAGACAGACATTTTTTTTCCTCTGAGACAGTCTCTCTCTGTCATCCAAGCTAGACTGCCATAGCATCAGCCTACCTCACAGCAACCTCAAACTCTGGGGTTCAGGTGAACCTCCTGCCTCAGTCTCTAGAGTGGCTGGGACTACAAGCGCACTCCATCATGCCCAGCTAATTTTTTTTTTTTTTGTTTTTAGTAGAGATGGAGTATCGTTCTTGCTCAGGCTGGTCTCCAACTCCTGACCTTAAGAGATCTTCCCACCTCATCCTCCTACAGTCTAGGATTACAAGTGTGAGCCACCATGCTAAAGACAGATTTTTTTTTGTTTAATGTTATTGTTCTATCCCAGCACCCTAAATTAGTCCCTGTTGCATAGTAAAAACTCAATAAATATTAGTTATATAAATACACAAAAGCATTGAACCTGGATCAATATCAACTAGAAAGATGCTTTATAATAGCATAGCTTAATACTCTTTCCTTGATCCTGAGCCAGTCAATATTTTTATTAATGCCTTAGCTATATAAGGAGAAATAATGCTGATTAAATTTTCAAATGATTCAAATCTGAAAGGATTATCCCATGCAATTAATGACATTATCAAGGTTCAAAAGTAAAAATGGCAAAGTAAATGATGGGCCTAAACTAACACAAATCAACTTAACCAAAATAAATATCCTGCATGTTGGCTCAATGAGTCAATTTTATAACTGTATGCATAGGAAAGTTTGACAAAAAATTGTTTATATACAAATATATGTAAATGTTTTTGTTGACTAAAATTATAAAAGTAATTAGCAATATGACTCAGTGCTAAAATAGCAAATGATTAATGAAAGAATGGTATCCAAACTTAAAGTAGATTAACTCAGTGATGTACTTGCCATTCTACATCTTAAGTAGTGTTTCCAGATTGGGATATCATATGTTAAAAGCTTTCTGATAAAGGTAGAGATTTTCCAGAGGAATACTTGACCTACAGAGAGAATAAGAAGGTAAAACATCTAGAATTAATTTAATATATTTCAAGCAAGTGACAAATGTGACCACCTTCAGAGGAGTCCCTCTGTGGAAGGATAGCAAAGAGTGTACAGTGCTTGCCACCAGGACCAGCGGTTGCAAGATGTCAAGCCACTGCATGGTTTGCAGGTGTTGATATCTCCAAGAAAGACTCACACAGGCACTAGATGGAAAAATGTTTATTCACATATAAAAGAGACAGAGAAAGCTCAGTTTCAGCAATGAGTATCAGTCCCCTATGGTCAGTGAGTCTCATCCCACACCCCCCTTACTTTGCAGGTAAAGGACCCCATTCCTTCCTCACTAGGAACAGAAGTAGAGTGAGGTTAGCCAGTGCTATATGATGCACATACAGAACAAAGGAATATACGTCAAGTCTGGAACAAGAAAAGATATTCCCCAAAAAAGATATACCCAGAGTAGGCTGTGATGGGCCTTTTAATCTCTTTTTAAGGAAACGCTCCAGGCCAAATGCACATTTTCAGACAATCATTCAGGGATTGAAAGACTATGTGTCCAGGATCACTTATCTCAATGATATTTATCTTTAAACATTTGAAGGACTTTTCTGTCTTCTAAAAGAAGTTCTGCCTTACTTTTTTAGTCACTCTAGAAGGCAGGACTTGATTTTATATAGGGAAGGTAGAGAGAAGTATATTATATCTCAATATAAGAAAAGATGTTAAACAATTAAATCTGTCAAAAACCAAAATGGGCTATATTTAAACCATTGTGCTTTCTCTTCTTAATCGTTTTCACAAGGAATTCACATATTAATGCCATGGTGAAGAATTTTCCCCTTTATCAGGAAATAAAAATAACTTTGAGGATTCTTTTCTTGGCCAAGATTCAATGCTACACTGTGATTCTAATTCTAGTATGAGTAGCAATAATAAGAAGTAGAAAATAAACTTGGTCACTTTCTTCATTTATTACTCCAGCAAAAGATTTGTGTATTGGTTTATGTAAACTATTGAGTCTCTGTATATATAGAGTTACTCTCATTGATCTCTCTGTCTCTCTCTCTATCAACTTCTTTTATCAGCTGTTGAAGTGGGCTCTATCGCTTACCCTTACTTTCTCATTCCCATCAGTTTCTACCATCACATTCTACAAATTGTTAGCATATTCATGAGGTCATTTTACCTACAGAAGGGGCATCCTATCAGCAAGGATATCTAAAAGATATATTCATAGAGAGGCTTTCTTTACCCAACAGCAATATTGAAGTCATCTTGTGCAGAGAATCTGAAGCAAACATGTTTTCTTTTTGTCACTTTTAATCATTGCACTGCCCTAGAAATTAAAAAATTAGCAAATGTCAGTTGATCTCAGCTTACCCAGCTTGTTTTCTACATTAATAACTGTTTTGCCCAAAATCTATATATTAGGTTTCCTAAAAGGTGAGATAACACAATGAACTGATGGAGAGAAAAGAACATTGAATATTTCCAATTCACACAAGCTATATACCTGCATGCATATACTATTATCAAATTTGTGAAAAATAGTAGAAATGGCACATTGGGTCTTTTTTTTAATTTTATAAAATACAATTGAAACAACTTTTTAAAAAACACTGAATTCAAAGAAATTTTGGATCGCACAAAGTACAAATGCAGAACAGAACTAATCTCAAGTTCCAAATATCATCTTGAAGTAAGGAGCCCCAGTCACACAAACATTGCATTCATCAGTGGGTAAGTCATATATATCATGTAGTAAATTTTTCTGATGACAAAGTATAATCTGAACCTAAAGAACCATTCAAATATGGATCCTTTTGAATCAATTTATGAATTATAACATCATCTAAAGACTGAAATACAGCAACCAGGTGAAATTCCTTCTGTTGCTCTTGTCATTGCTATGTGCAGAATTTGACTCAGAAAATATGAAAAGTAGATGGAAGAAGAGTTCTAATATACACTAGGTTCATAGCACTTATATTCGAAGAGATTAAAAATAAAATTTAAAAAATACACAAAAAGATATCAGCCAAATACAAACAAAGGAAAAGCAAAATTTTCAATCTTACCATCAGGAGAGGAGGAATGAAAGGAAGATACTTTATAAGGTTAAAGACTTCAAAGTCCAAATTAAGATATGACAATTTTATTATGCATGTCCCTAATAATACAAAAAAAATTACATTGTGTAGCAATTACAAGAGATGCAAGGAGAGATAGAAACTTTTATTGAGAGGAGATAATAACACTTATCTATCAATCAATCCAAGACAGATCAACTGAAAGAAATAATCAACCAAGTAAAATTTATACATACATATCAAACATTGAATAAAAAAAGAATGTATGTGTTTTTCTCAAGTGTACATATGTTTGCAAAAATTGACCATATCTGAGAACAAAAGGAAAAAACTTAATAAATTCCAAACAATGGAAACAGCACAAACAGCATTGTTGGCATTTATGAAAGGAAAATTCCTAAAAATTAATAACAAAATTAAGTGTAAATTAAAACTTTACTGGGACATTATTTCCTACCTATTAGATTGGCAAAATATCCAAAAGTATATCACAATATACTGTGCTTTAGATTGAAAGGAAATAGGCAAAATACATGGCTGGTGGCCATGACTAAAGTGGTACAATTGAACAATTTAACAATGTCTAGTAAAGTTACATAGGCATTTGGCCTTTGTCCACAACAATCCCACGTATAGAAATGTACACCAAAGATATACTAGCAAAAATATGAAGAGGCAATATGCATGAGGCTATTCATTGAAAGACTACTTTGTAAAGGAGTGGAAACAATGCAAACATCCATCAATATGGGACTTGTTTAATAAATTATGGTATATTCCACAAAATAGAGCACTCTGCCACTGTGAAAATAAATGAGGATGTTTCTATATATTACTATGGAGTAAAACTCTTAGATTTTTCATTATTTGAAGAAAAAAAGCAAGATAAAGAGTAAATATGTCTTAGTTTATCTAAGAAAGGAAGGGAAATGAATATATGTGCTGATATTTGACAGCCAAACAATGGAATATAAACCTAAAATATATTTTTAAATGTTTACCTTTGGCAGAGTGAAGGCATAGGATCCAGGCCACAGAGAAAGGAGTTTGAAATATTTGAATATACCTGTTTTCATATACATAAAAAGGCAATACCCCAAAATAAAAAGAAATTGAAGCAAATCAAATTGTGCAACATTTTGATGGCATAACCACCCAAAGAATGGCTATTTTAAAATCCTTTAATACAGGAATTCAACTGCATATCCCTGATGTGAGATATACCTGAACAAAAGAAACGACTACAAAAATTGTTTTAAAAAATTCTTAAATTGATTTTAGAAATTACATTGTTGGTGAAAATTGTCATTGTATTTGAGATGTTTGTATGTTTTGGGATAAAATAGCTGAATAGTTTTATGATATCCTCTATCATTGCTGGTATTGTTACAAACTGGTATTCTCTGTGTGGCAGAAAGGAGATTTAAATTAAAGTTAGAATTAGTTAAATGAAAATTTAATAGTGTTGAATTATAATTGGAACAATCAGTTGAACTCATGGTATATTTCATCATAAAAAAGTAATCCTGCCTCACACAAAAGGCCTAAAGACAATGACCCACAATTGCATATAAGCTAAAGTGAACTAAGACTCCTTGGAAAAATGGTCATTTTAGATCTAGAGCTAGATACATGCAAGATGAGATTAGAAGTTTATACCTTTTAGCAATGAAGACATCAAATACTATTTTAGTCATGCCAAAAGGAGTCATGAGTCGATTTAAAGGGGCCCCCATTGGCCAAAAAATGGACAAGAAGGAAAATTGCTGCAATGTAGGCAAAACATTAAGTATATTTAAACTAATAAATTCACAGTAATACTAAAGCACACTAAAAATTCTTTTTGATTACCATCAAAGTATACTAAAAAATTCAGTTGCTATTTTAAAAACTGGTAGGCAAAGGAGAAAAGTCAATCATTTATCCTACCTTTTCTTTATGCATTTTACCAAATAGAAACCAAATAGAGGAGAAAGTGGTGCTTTTCTTTCTAGAAATATCCCAGGTAATAAATGAAGGAGGAAGTAAATAATTAAAAGAATCATCATTTTGTACTTTCATCATTTTGTGAAAAATGAACAAATGGAGAAATTGATTACTAATGGCGGATAAATAGTAGAAAGACAAAATTATGTGTCTCCTAATTAAAGAACATATCACCACCAATGAAGGACATTTAGCAGAAATATCACACCTGATTTTGATCAAGCTTCTAAGTTCAACTACCAATGAACAGAATATTCTTGGGCTAGACAAATATGCTAAAATATTACATGGAGATTCAATCAGCTAAGTCTAGACTGTAAGAAATTCTAAAGAAAAAAATGACAATGTTTTTCCAACACAGAAATATCAAAGAAAAAGAAAGATGAAGGGGAAAGCTTTACTAAGAGAGATTACAAAACATTTCCAACCAAAAGGACTATGAAAAACCCTGTTTGGATAGCTAGTGAATTAAACTATTTAAAATGATATTTATGAGACAATTATAAATTAGAATCCTGACTGCTATTTAATATGTTAAGAAATTTTATTGTCATAGTTAGGTGAGTTAAAGGTAATGCTTTTTAATTTTTTCAAATACATATTGAAACATAGATGACAGGCTATAATGTCAGGCAGGGATTACTTAAATCTAACACAGTAGGTCTTCGTAGGTGAGTGTGTTAGGTTCCCCAGAAGCAGAACTTAAGACAACGATTCATGGGCACATTTTGTTAACTCAGTACACCCACTGTCACCTAGGAGAGCAGAACAAGAGTGGGGGAGAACAAGTGGAATTTTATGCAAAGTCCTGCAGAAGGTAGTTTTAACAAGATTGTGTAGTGGAAGTCAAAACTGCATCTAAACCTTTGAGATTTCGTGATTCAATACATAGGAGTTATACTTCCATACCCCACATCTGCCAATGACTATTCAAGGGCCACCCATGGACTAGTAAATTCCTAGGTACTACTGTCTTGGGGATGAGGGTTTGGAAGCAGACGCACACAAATAGGGAATTGAAGAACTGACTTTGAATATTAACAAGCACTGAATGTGAAACAAGATTCATCAAGGGTTGATAATTGAGGAGAAGAAGAGATGGATGGTGGATATGTAGATGTTCGTTGTATTGTTCTGTGTGCTTTTGAATTTGATTAATTTCATTCCCACCAAAAAAGTTTAAATAATGAAAATATTGCATAAAAATAATAAAAAGACTGATTTCAAAGTATTCCCCATCTAAGATATACCCTGGGAGATCAAGTTGTAGGCTGATGTACCAAGGTGCTAGTAAGGAAAAAAGAGGTGTTGTCAAGCTTCATGAAGGGGGCACGGAAGAGAGCTCCTCAGCTCAAGAGCTCCATCCCTGCTGTATCCAGGCCATGCCACACAGTCCCGCCTCCATCCAAAGAGGTCATCACCTCCACATGATGGTCAGAGTCAAGAGCTCTCACTCTAAAACTTATTTAGATTTTTAAAGGTCTTGACTAGAGAAATATTTCCATCAATTAGCTAGAACTGATTTGAAAAAGAAAACATAAGGTATGTTTGGCCTGATAATTCAACTTAATGATACATAAAAATCAAATAAGATGGTCAGCACTTATTTTCTACATGACTTTGATACTGAAGTGTACCTATAGCTCTCCTGGTCTCCACCCAATTCATTTTCAGGCACAAATAATGACACTGCTATAAAGAGGATTTCTATTTTCCTCTCAAAAATTAAGCTGAAATAATTTACCACTCTGAAGCCATTAATTTTAACAATGTCCCAGTCTCCAAATAAATGAGAATATCTTGAGAGCACCTATGTAAGCTTTTCTCAAAAACAAAACTTTTCTAACAAATAGCAACATTTTGCAAGCTAGGAAAACGGGTTCTGAATTTTTGTTCTGACTTCACCTCTTATATGACCTTGGAAATGTCAGTTAACTTTTCTGAGCCTCTCTTTTCTTAATTATAAAATTAGGAAAATATTATTTATATCAAAGTATTATTGTGTAAACTAATCGAAGCAGTTAGAATGCACATTATAAACTATAAAATATTATTCACATATTTACATATGCCCTTATTCTGAATTCAATATTTCAACCAAATTCAAAGGCAATACTGTATAAATTAGATGAGTCATCAAAGTGATTTTCCCTTTGCTGTTTTTCATTTTTTAGTAATATGAATCATAAAATCTGAGAAATGGAACAGACACAGAGCTTTCATTTGATGTAAGTTTCTCTTCTGCCCCACCATCTCAAAATATATTTCATCATTCAATTCATGTACTTATTCAAAAAATTCACCCAACTACACAAACAATGTGCAAAGGAAAAATAATTTTCTTTCATTTTTTTCTCAGGATCTGAGCTGTTTTTCTTGATCTGTTCTTTGATTGGCAAGGGAAACATTAACTGTCTAACATCCTTGAGCACTTCTGCACTTCTGATGTGATCATTTAATAATTTTTCTACTCAATGCTTAAACATTGTATTTATTTAAATGCCCAGTTGCTTATATTTCTCAGTCTCCCAAAGTCATCTCAATTCCCATTAGCCAACATTTCCAAAATGTTGGTATGTATTAATTTCCTGTGGTTGCCCTAATAAATAAATTATCACAAAATCAGTGGCTTAAAAACAACAGAAATTTATTCTCTTAGTGTTCTATGTATCAAAAGTTCAAAATCATGGTGTCATCAGACCCTCTTGTCTTAGTCTTTTTTATGCTACTATAACACAATACCTGAGACTAGGTAATTTATAAAGAACGGAGATTTATTTCTTATAGTTCTGGAGTCTGGGAAGTTCGAGGCTGAGGGGTTGGCATTTGTTGAGGGCCTTTTTGCTGCTTCATCTCAGGGTGAAAGGCAAAAGGGCAAAAGAGAGAACCCACCTCTGAAAACTCTTTTTTAAAAACATTAAACTCACCTCTTAAGGTCCCACCTCCCAATACCATTATTTTGGCAGTTAAATTTCAACAAGAGTTTTGGAGTGGGCAAGCATTCAAACCTTAGCACCCTCCTTCAGCTCTAACAAAGAATCCTTTTCCTCTTCCAGGTTCTGGTGGCTCCTGGTGTTCCATGGCTTATGGCAGTATAACTTCCATCTTTGCCTTTATCTTCACATGGCCTTCTTTCCCTGTGTCTCTGTATCTCAAATTTCTCTCTTCTTTCTATTATAAAAACACCAATCATTGGATATAAGGCCTACACTAAATCCAGAATTATCTTGTTTCAAGATTCAAGATGTAACTCAATTACATCTGCAAAGATGCTATTTCCAAAGAAAGCCACAAGTATGGGGGTAGGATTTGGACATATCTTCTTGGGGGGAACACAAACCCATTATAGGATGTGTGAGAGAAGAGAAGTGATTTAAGTCAACATGGTGCATAAAGGAAGAGGCAGGGTCTTCATTCATTGAACCTATCATTCCTATAGTTCTTGGGCAATATACTTTGGTAACCTGATGTCTACTTCCCCACTATTACCTGCTGCAAAGTCAACTTATTGTGAATTGCTATGCTTCCTCTGTGTAAGCTGACTCATAGGCTGGAAGAAGACAGCCTGCAAATCACCTCCTCCTGGAATCCAAAAAGGCAGAAACAGATAGAGATTGCATATTTATTTAATGGACCATCTCTTCTATTAGGACATAAGGCCAGAGATGAGGAAATGGGGATACTCTTCCAGCTGCTTAACTCTTTTCCTTTCCTCTCTCTTCTTCTCACTGGTCATAGACAGGAATATGAAAATTGCTAGGATATCATTTGTTTTTCCCATAGCTTTTTCTCTTCCCCCCAAAATAGAAAGCTGTAGAAACAAAGAGTGTATTCCCTATACACCAAGAGAACTTTCCAAACTAAACCAGCCAGGCTAACCATTGATATATTAAAGAAGAAGTCAATAAAGAAATTTATAAAATCCTTTTCCAAGTTAATTTGCCTGGTTTAAAAGCCTAGTATATCTTGCTACCAGATCATTTAGGGATTATAAAAAGTTAAAGATTTTCTGGGTGTTTCTCTTTGTAGCAGTGCTAATAACCTCCCTGCCCACCGCCATCTGCTTAACATTGTTCACTTGCTGGACGTGGGAAATGGATACCTGGGCTAATTATGGTAAAAGTCTTGTACTCAATATCTTATACTCTTAAAAAATAAATAAGACACATGGAATGAGGGAGGCAACAAGAAAAGAAGATAATATTTAGTAAAGAAACACAGAAATGAAAATGAAGTGGAACAAAAGACATGCTCCTGAATTTTGTAAAGCCAGCAGATACCAAGCTTCTGGCAATTTCTCCTCATCAGCCCTCTTTTCCTAGACTTCTCCTCCTATTTTCTTTTTCTCCTGTTCCCACTGGGGCTCCCCAGCATGCTTTCCTTCATCAGTACTCCAGCAGTTCCCTTTAGAAGATCTGCGCCTGCTAGGTCAAACAGCCTTCTTGCCACACTTTCACCAGCTGCTCAGCACTGATGCTGACATCTCCTATTTGGGGTCTGTTTTTTCCCGCATACTCAGCAGGCTGCTGATTTTCTTTAGCTCCAGTTTAATAGCATTATTTCAAAGTCCCAGTGAAAAGAACATCCACTGAAGCTTAAAAGAACATCCAACTCTTGGCATACGTGTGTTGGAGAGAAATCTGAAAACCACGCCTAGAGGAGCCCCTTAATCCCTTTCTCCAAATAAAAGGGAAAAAAAGTTTTATCAGTATAGGTGGAATGGAGGAGGCGTGAGAGGCTTTTCTTAAACTGAATCTGTGTATATGCCTGAACAACCTTACTGTGCATGTTCAGCTTTAATCAGAAGATGTCTGCATGGCCTCAAGACCTAACCTCAGCCTCCAGCACGTAGCACTCACTGTGCCTTATCCTGTAAAATCAGGGAATGCTCGGGTGCACATATGCACAGTAGCTGACTTTACAAAATGGGTAGAAATGGCACTCCAGGGCCAAAGCTTGCCCTTTGTTTAAGGCTGGATCAGATTCATGTTACAGTTTATTGTTTTCTTTAAGATTACAAAAGTGTGATATTAGTTCTCTTGCCTGTAATATATCAGCCCTTTGAGTCATCAAAGGACATGATGACTCATGAATTTCCTCCTTTATACAGTGTATATTAATCTTGTATGAATTTTATATGAAAAATGAAGAAAGCATCCATTCATTGCACAAAAAGGACATGAGTGAGTTTGCACTGAAAACAAAAGATGACAGAAAGAGAAAAAGAACCCAACCAATAATCCAGCAGAGTTCTATTCTTTGACTATCTTATAGTCAAAGCAGTCAGAGTTGAGTAAATATACTCTTTTCTTCAGATTAATGAAAAGATAATCCTTCTCTTTAGTCAAATTCAGAGTCTTTCTTTCCTTTATTTCACCAAGTGTGTTTGTTGTTTATTTTCCACTTGGTAAAATATAGCCTCTGCTGAGGCTGGTTTCTTAAATGTTCTATCTTGAGTTTAATTTTAATCACATGGCATTTTAGCGTTGAAAATGCCCCAAAATTCTGATTTAAATCTTTAAAAAATCTCCCTTTCCTGTTATTGAAATTTAATTATTGTAAGAACAGTACCACTATATTAAAATATAATCACCTTACTCCTTTTGGCTTCATGACAATGTTCATAAAGTGCTTAATATTCATGTAACATGCTACCTCACCCTGTAATATCACTATATTTATGGAAAGAAAGTGTAATCCTCTTTACTGGCTCAGGTTAATTCCAATAAAATATTAAATCCATTTTCTAATCTAAATGAGTTCATTAGGAGAGGCATGGTACTGAGAATACCAAACTCTCTACAGAGTTCAGCTTCATTACATTTCCGCACTGTGCGTTTCCAGAGCTGTTGTACTACATTTATGAGGATTTATCTGTACTGTTCCAAAAACATTCATCCTAATTCTACTCCTTCTGTGCATGCTAATCATGAATATGTTAAGTGGAAATACTAAGCTTGTAGCCAATCTCATCCCCAGATGGGTTCAAGTTATGATTACAGAAGCAAATTTGCCATAAGCACTCTTAGAGCAGTGCCAGAGAGGAGGAAATGAAGGTTTGGAGCTATGCTCAAGAAAAAAAAGAAAAAAAAAAAAAGGACAGTTTGAGACAGAGTAGGAATGTCATAGATGAGAGAGAGAGAGAGAGAGAGAGAGAGAAAGGTATTTCCAGATTGCTGTGTCTCAGACAGAGCTTTGAGAATTTATAAATAGACCTGTCTCAAGAAATGTGAAATAAATACAGGGATCAAAATGATTAGTTTTAACTGTTTGGAGTCTCCAAAAGTCCATAATCCAGAGATGAACTCCACATTATTCAGCTTATTACCTCTAACAAAGCTTTACTCCATTAAGCCTTCCATTTGAAAGGAATAATGGACCTTTTAGGAAGGAAGATAAAACCAATCTTGGATGTCCAGGTAGTGAATAATTATACAATCCCTAACTGTCTGCCCATGGAGTGCTTTAATGTGTTTTTACACATACCTAGCAGTTATTTTCTCTCCCTTTTAGGGAAAAGGAAAAGTAATAGATAATTAGATTCACATATTGCATAGGATGAGCTCATCGAGAATCTTTCAGTCACCTCCTTTATGCTAACATTTGTAGTGACCTCTTAGTAAAATCATATTAATCTAAATTTCAGACATTTAGTTGACAAAATGAAAGATTTCAAACAGACAGGTGGTAGCTATCTACCTATTTTTAGTAAAAAATGAGATGAAGATAAGCAAGAGGCAAGTTATTTCTGAGTGCTGGTTATCTTAATAATCAGCTTTAGCTAGATACAGGTTCATCTATGTAAAATCTGCAATAAATTGTCAGCCTAAAATGAAATCCAGCAGCCACTGGTTGTCACTGTTGTACCACAAAACGGCAAGTTCAGGTATCTTGTTTCAAAAGACTGCCTTTTGAGAGCAGTTTGAAATGATGTATTTGACTATTTGGTTTATCATTAAAACTGAGCACAGAAAGGCATAGCAAGGCTCCATGGATTTCAGACTAGTATTAGGCATTTTGATGTGGGGTTTTGACAAAAAAATAGTTCTATATGAATCATACTGAGATGTGAAATAAAAATCTGATTATATGTTTAAATAAATGCCCTTTGTATTTAAATAGTCATATGAGATACATGCTATATCTGTTAATTAGAGCACACATTCTCTTTGATGTTTAAACTAAACATTATTATGTTACTGTCTGGTGTATATAATTGATCACTTTAAGGCTTATATTATTTAAATGAAGTGTTTTCTAATGATTGAGTTTATAACATTTTTAAACAGTAGATGAGTAGACAGCCTTGACATAATCTTCCCTTTTCCCAAATCTGATTAAAACTGGCAAGACAAGAAATCAATGGGATTCTGAATATAAAATCCCAAAATATTCTGCTGTGTTTGAAATTAATTAAGTACTGTGAGGCAGAAACCTCAAATCAATAAACATCAATGATGGTAGTGTTAAAGGTGGGAAGAGTTGGCAAGAAATCAGCATGGTATTCGTGGTTATAAGATGATTATCTACTCAATGAAATTAAAGGTTAAAATTAGACCAACTGTGCTTGGGAAAATGCAGAAACAGGTCTTGAAAGTCAAGAAAAATGACTGTATTTCTGAATACAATCTTCTAAATTTGGAAAATTATTCTTCTTAAGCAAACAAGAGATAGCACTTCAATAGCACTCTCAATAAAATCAGATACATTTCAAACTATATCAATAATCAATAAAAAAAATGGACACTTGTATTTTCCAATGATCACAGTGAGATTTTGAAGGAGTTGACAGGGAAGCTAAAAGTATCAATGGCGTTTTTACATATCATTTGTGCATATCTAGCTCAACTATGCAGTCTACCCTCACATGATTTTTCAAGATTAAGTACTATTGTTTTTCAAGGTCATTATTTCTATATCTATATTATCCTCTTTCTTGCCTTTTTTTTTTTTTGGTCCCTGCTTCTTGCTTTTATTTTTCTTAGCCTCAGGCATAAGTTATAATCTAGAAGCAATGAGGCAATGTGCATAATCAGGAAAGAGGAGATAAATGCTAACTATATTGTTAAATAATAAACATTTGTCACATTTTAGAAATTTCTCTCATAAAAATAGACAAAGATGTAAAGAGATCACTTCAACCACCCCTCTTGTGTGGGATTACATTTTTATTCAGATGTAAGCATTTTAAATATTAATACATTGATTTTTGCCTTCATATGGCAAATAGGAATAATTACCTTCTCTTGAAAAAGAAGAGAAGAAATGTACAACATTTCAAACATTATACCATTTTCATGATCACTAGGGTCACAGAACAAAGGTTATATAATATTTCAAATGAACAGCCCAGAATAGAAGGTAGTATTTTTATTTCCTAATATAATTATATATTTATAATGAGATATTTCATAAACCACCTGGCACATAGTACTTTTTCAAGAAAGGAATCTTTAAAAAACATGTATAATGGAAAGGGTTCTCATTAAATATGCACTGATGGCCAAACAAAGGGGGCTTCCTTATTTCTTCTGTACTGTGACAGCTCTTGTATCATTGCCCCATTTGGATATTTTTTATTAGATATCCTCACATGACTAGTAAATTACTTGAGGAAAATGTCTTTGTGTTCAAATTCTTTATATCTCTAAAATACTTAGCTCTATTTAAGTAGCAAGTATAGAGTAACCATTTGGTGAATTAGGAAGTTAATTAATTAAACACACGCTACATACTCCACTAAGGCCGTAGATATATTTTTATGTATTTACGGTAAAGCACATTTTTATAAATTACATAACTTTCAATTTAGTGCATAAATTAATATTTAATATCCAACTACATTCTCGTGCCTCATGCTCTTCATGTCATCTGAAAGTGGTGTAATGAAGGCACAAAGAGCCTTAACCAAAAAAGAAGGAGAATAAAAGATTGGGAGGAAGGAAGAGAGGCATCAAAGTGTAGCGTAAACATCACCAGCCTGAGATTTAAGGCTGTGACATTTTCTAGTCTCTCCTTCTTTATTTTAAGCTAGAAGCTACCTCCAGGTTGCAGCAGGGCACAGGCCACCCAGCTGGAGACTACAATTCCCAACTTTCCTGGCAGCTAGGTGTGACGGTGTTCCCTCCATTGGAATATGAAGCAACAAGCATCATTTTCATAAAAGGAAACCCCTCTCCCTTCAGTCTCCCTTTCAATTTTCAAGGAGGTTAAGATGCTAGCATGGTGGTGACCCAGCCTCAATCTTGATTGACTATAACACTTCAAAGAAGGCGGGATAATGAAATAGAGGAAATCTTAGCTCTTACTCTAGATAGGTGAAAAGAAAGTGCAGTTCTAGCTTGTCTGAGGTGCTACAGTTTTAGCTAACTTAGTCTATAACTGAACTAATTCAGCCCCCCAAAACACATATTGTGATCCTGTTCAAATGCATTAACTAGCTGTTCTTTTATCATTTAGTTGATTGATCATGGTGCTGACCTACAGAAATAAGGGGAAATTTAACTGGTGCAGTGGTGGAACTCCAGAATGAGGAAACACAAGAAGGCATTCAACATCTTTAAGGAGAATCAATATGAATATTTTCCTATTGATGAAGTGTATTTGGGGGCAGGCGGTATGCTTTAGTCTAAAGATAACATAAAATATTTAATATTCCAAGGTGAAAAAACTCAGTTCTTATCTTCCCTGGGATGTATCATACCCAGAAAATACCTTGAAGTAAGAAATATAAATTATTTAATAATTGCTTAATAAAACTGGATAGCAAGTAGAGTATAAATGAAGTGAAAATTTAAAAGCCCCAGTTTGAAGTAATTTAAAGAATACTTGGCTTTCCACTGTAACTCATTTAAGATAATGTTTTAAGACAGACATTTTTCTTTTTAGGTAATGAGGGTGATACATGACTAATTCTAATATCTGAAATAGTTATATCTTAAACTTAGATTACATATAACTTAAACTACATATAATCATACTGTGAGTTTCAGCTCATGAATATACCATTCAAACTAGATGTTTTATGTCTCAGATTTGTATATGCCACTTATTCTTGTAAACCAAAATACCCATGAATTTAAAGTACGAAACAAGCCACCACTTGTTAACATTTGTAAAAAATGTGCTCTTTTGAGAAGTCAATACACAGAATAAGCAAAACAAGTTAGTTCACTGTGCAGAGGGGGGTTTTGCAATGAAGACAGAGCAAACCAAAAAAAATTATAAAAGGGGTCACATTTATGTCCACAGTCTTTGCTGATTCTGGGCACTTCTCCCACTTGCCTGTGTATCTCCCTGAACAACACCGCTATGCTCCTTCAGCAAGGCGAACCAGCCCAGCCATTGCCTGCCCAGTTTCCAGTGATTGCCAATCACTCAGGGAGATCAGGATTCTCTCAGAATTTCTGTCAAACTTCCAGCTTATGAATGAAGTTATTTCCTCAGGGATGCTGCGAGAGGATATGCATCATATTACACCAACCCCTTCACACTGGCTGTGCATCTTGTCTCCTTACCCCTAGAAAAATGCCTTGAGTCTTATGTCCCAAGAAGTAGTTTATATACAGTAAAAATACCAGAGTTATTTCATAAGAAACTGTCTTTATGCTTTTTAAGATGGACTTTAATCAAACAGATCAAGGGGAAAATGATGGCCACACCCTTCTTTCTTCATCTATAAAATGAAATTATATATTATACATAATATATAATTTTAAATAGACTATCTTTTAATTTTAAATAGACTTGATTACCATACCTGATTAGAACACAGCAGAGCCTCTAAAGCTGAAATTCTGATAAGAGAAAACCACATAATAAGCAGTCTTTTAAAAATTCACTAGAAATAAATTCATGTGATTTGTTGTCACCCATCATGCACATTTTTAAAACTACGGCAAATATAAAGTTACTAAATCAATGAGAATTTATGTTTCTAAAATTGACTCAGTATTCAAGTCAAAATTACATTCTTTTTATTAAGTAAAATATTAAGTATGCTTACACCTTCAACCTGTTAATATTACATTTTATCTATCCATTATTACAATGATTACTCAATTTGTCCCATTTTTTCCATTCTACACTTCATGTATTTATAACAATGAAAATTATTGTACATTTGAACTCTTCTTCCACTCCAGCTGTTATAGGAAAGCAAAAAAGAAAAGAAGGGGGGAAAAAAGACTCTGTCATTGTTCTTATCTCAACACTGCCAAACAGACAAACTTGAAATATCTAAGGTTTTCATCCTTCTTGGAAATAGTTTTCAGCTTAGAGGCATTTGACCTGGAGTGAGGTTGTATTTCAGTCTGCCTACTGAATGGTATCTAGAGAGGCCCATCAGCAGAAGCTTAGCAGAAAAATGTGAGTATAAGTTCAAGTGCCTGGTAACTGAGAAAACTGGAGGAGGGCAAACCAGCCTGCATATCAAAGCTACATTCTATCAAAAAGGCAAAAGTCATTTCCAAAACAAGACATCCCAGGAAGGCATTAATTGAGGATGCTCAAATAATAGTTGATCTACTTGACTAAAGGTTATCTTAAAAAGTTTTGAAATAGATCCTGAGACGTAAGACTCAGACATTTTTATTGGGGATAAAGGGACAAGATATATGGCCAGAAGGTGTTAGTATAATGTGATATGTAACCTCTCCCAGTATCCTGGATGAAAATAATTTAGTTCAGAGGACAAGAGCTTGACATAGATTCCAGCAGAATACTGGCATATCATATGAGCAAAAAGTCTAAGGCAATTTTATTCCAGGACGTCTAGCCAGAATATTTATGAACAGGAATCAATTATAAATTGACAGTAGAGTAGATTATGCCAGCCTGAGCATTTTGAAGATGATATTTTCTGATATGTATGAAAATGATCAGGAGAGAGAAAATATTTAAAACTCATAGACTGGCACCAGGTTAATCAGGACAGGTGTTAGTGCCTGGGTCACTGTTCTCTGTGTTCAGAGATGATGGCACAGAAGCCATCACTGCCTGATGCTATATAACTTTTTTCCTCAAATTGAGCAACCTGATCTCTGATGGCTGCACATAAACATTGTCTGCTGGACCACTTGGCAGCAATTTTGAGTCTATTTCTGTAAATTGAGCTTCACAGTGCCCTTTGAATGTTTCCCCCTCTATACTGCAGAGGGTCCAAAGCTGCTTAGTATACAGGACTCATTTTCAGCTCTAGCTGCCTTCCACCATAATCGGGCCTAGATAAATTGAGCAGTGCACCTCATTTTTATTAGCTGGGTATAACTCCCATCAGCAGTGCAAATGGGAATGCTTTCCGTGTTTAGCGGAAGATAAAGGGACATTATCAGATAGGGAGTTGGTTATCTGCTTCTAGGTTTAGAACAGTCGGAAATGCATGCTGCCCACTTTCTGGCCCAGAGTTTCTTTCTTGATTCTGTGAGGTTGTTGCAGGAGGTTCTTCAGGAATAAGTGAGCAGGTGTTCTCACTCTTTTGCAAGTTTCTGCTTAAACTGATTGAACAGTAGCAATCAAATACAGCCTTCTTAAGAATAGCATGGTGAGGGAAAATGCATGAATAACTTCTACATGGGTGACATGCATTCTGTCACATTCCAGTGTCCATATGTTTCATGAGAAACCATAGCCCAGGCATCTCTGACATGATTAGGAAGAGACTGCTTCTCTCACTATGACTTCACATGCATGAAATTACTTATCATTAACTCTGAATAACAACAAAAATAGGTTATGTGTGACCACAGATAGAAGTAAATCACTGTCTCCCATTACAAATGCATAGCAAGACATTCTTATATAGGGGTGTATGTGTCCTTCCTTCAGACACGTTCAAACAAAGGGTTTGGGGAAGATCTCAGGGAAGACCACAGAAAGAGAGGTCAAGTTCTTTATAAAAGCTGGCAGGTATTACAAATAGTGTTCATGATTTCCTCTCTGCCCTATACCCTGAAAGTTTTCACTTTTATATGTTGGTAGAAATGGAGAGTAGTTTGGTTACAGCAACAGGTTATTGCAATCCTAATCCAATTTGTAACTACGACCAAAGAAGTAAGCTCATAAGTTGAATATCCATTTATTGTACCAATCTTGATAAGTTGGGGAGGAAAACACTTTGAGTCTGCTAAGACTCATTTACTTGCAATGACCAATAGGCAGAAAGAAAACTAACAGCCCTGTGGTACATCAACAAACCTCAAACATGCATGACTGGACTTATACTGTTTAGACAGGTCCAAACCCTCTCTTTCTTTTGTGTGTTTCTTACTCCACTCATGGTTGCTTTTGGCACCTCCCTTAGAGGGTTTTAGATCACACTTTTCTGCAGGAAAAGTCCCAAGGCACTGACCCATCTCCAGATGCAGCTTAGCTTACACATTATCCGTAGGGAGTGGCTTGGTGTCCTCAGCCCCCTGTTGCCACCATCACAGTCCTTTCTTCGAGATAATCCAAAAGCAATTTTTTTTCCTAAAATACATAAAATGCAGTATATATATCTGTGAATAAAAACTATGTTTGAATGAAGATTTTATTTTCTGATATAGAAGAGACATGCTTGGTGATAAGCTGGTTTATTTTTCATTATTGCTCTCATATTTAGTTTTATTTTTTCCTAAAGACTGTTTTCTACCAATCATTCATTCTATTTATTTAAAAGTAGTATTTGTACTTGAACACATTAATAGTTGCCATTGTTGATTTTACTGCTTATCATTTTTCTTGCCAAATCTTTTAATTCCAAAACACAAGTGCTCTTTCTGCTATTTATATCTCTGTAATTCCAAAAATATTCTTTAATACTGATAACATATGAATGTAAAAGCTTCTAAATAAAAATTCTACTTGAAAAGTTTAAAGATATGACTGTGAAAATTTCCAATAATGTGGATTGAAATAAGGCAATTCCTCAGTAGTCGTAACAAAATTCCATTTATCTATTTCAAAACAGAACATTTAGCCACTTTTCAAATCATATACTTCTCTTCTAGTTCAGGCTGCCTTACAGATTATCTAAATGTTTAGAGCTTAGAGTGGGTGCCAGCCACAAGCATCCCCAATGGTGCACATTTTTAGAAAGTTAAGAGCTTCTGCTGATGTTCTTAATTAAGATTCACACATCTTACTAAGGATATATCAATATTTGAGTCAATGGCTCCACCATTTATTAATAGATGGGACCTAATTCTGTGAAGTGCAAAGAAGGACTCTGTCAGTGAAGATAACAGATGTAAGTTGTGTCGCTTGTATCTAGCATTGTGCAAAACTCAAACAATTATTCCTCATGTCAAACCTGGACTATAATTTTAAGAGTATAAAAATAACACATGAGTTACTTCATTTGTTCTCAATCCCTGGCTCTTGCCATGCTTTTCCTACCTATACAACATGAATAAGTTATTACCTATGAAGTGCTTACTATGGGCTGGGCACAGGGCCATGTCTTAAAATGAATTAAAGTCATTTAATTCTCATAAAAGCTCTAGAACTTAGGTACTATATTATTTCCATCTTACACTGGTAAACTGAGTGTTAGAGAGTTGAGAAACTTGACCTAGATTATACAAGTAGGAAGTGGAATAGGAATTCCAACCCAAACAGTCTGACCATGCTTGCATGTCATTGACTCACCTACATGGCGCTTGACTCCACCTTCTCCAAGCCCCAAGGTAGAGCCAAGACTTGCCATTGAGGATGGTACTAGGAGGTGAAGAGTCAGAAAAACTTGAATTAGTTTTCTTTTAAACTTTGTATCCCTGAACATGTGTTCCCCCTACCAAGCAGCAGTTTCTCCCCAATCCCTTTGTGGTTTCCTGGTCCAGATCCTGGGACTTTTGCTTGGCTTCTAAATGCCCTCTGGCTGCTTTCACTTTTCTGTAGACCATCCCATTTTTTGAAAACTTGAATCCCTACCTGTTTTTATTTAACCCCCCACTTGAATTAAACTCCCTATGGCCTCAACCCCATTGGAGGATCCTCTTTTAAATTGAATCAAATTCCCTGAGAATGTGATAGAGTCATGAGGGTATAAGGAAAGATAAACATCACAAAGTACCTTATAGAGGTAGAAGGGATTATTGTTCCCTGTTTCAAATTTCTCACTGCTGTTAAAACTCTAGTATCTGCACTTGACAGTGTGGGTGGAAATCCAATATTACAACTCCTCCTCTTGTACTTTTGGGAGTTTGGCCTTCTTGAGAATTACTCCACTCCCAACTCCAGCTTTCCTTTCAAGCTGGAGCTTAAACATTAGCTTCTTCTTTTAAGCCCACTGCAGAAAAGCAGCTGTTTTCCAATTTTCCCTGATGAAACAGAATAAAGAACACATTTTTGTTTTGTATGTTATTTTTGTTTTTGAGAATAACAACACTAATTTTTTAATCTGAGTCTTTGTTCAAATACAATTAGTCCTAATCCTCTTTATTCCCCTCTGTTGACTCTCTTACTGGTTTTGCTTCAACATAACAGACCAAATAAAGTTCTTCTTTTTCCTGTCTCCTTTGACAAAAAAGAATAAAAAACAAACCCAATTTCATTTCTCCCATCTTTTTCCTACCACCGTGGATTCATTTCTTTGGTTCAAAGGAAAATCTAGCTAAGGTTCAGGTTTATAACAAAGGAAAAATCCAAATTCTACACTCAGTATAATGCCTGGAAAAGTGTAGGTGCTCTCTAAATATTTAATGAATGAGTAAGCAAATTAAATACTCTCTTTATTACTATATTGATATGACAAAATAAAAGAAAAAATAAAAAGTGCCATTCAGTTAGCAAAAGAATAATACATTTTTAAGACACAAACAAAAGAGAAAAACATAACCAAGTATTAATGTACACAAAATAGAAATTTCTATCCTTTCTCAAAGTTAAAATGCTTCTTCCTATATTATAAAGGATCAAGAACCAACTGATTCTCATGCAGACAATCATTCAATCACTACAATTTTCAACATTTCATTTTTTATACAATGATCTAGGGGAAAAATACCAGAGTTTAAAGACTCAAGCATTGGTATGGGTGAAAACTCAAACTGTAGAAAAATATTTATATATGAAGAGCAACTGAAACCTTGAGTAGACTCTCTAGGCTGTCAGCTTTAAATCAAAATGAATCAAGTGTTGAGGAAAATTCTCAATTTTATATCGCCAGCATCCCAAGGGCAGGGGCAGACACTCAATAAATACTTGTTGAATTGACTTTCAGCACTTGGAGAAAAGTAACTCTTTTGGGAATTGATGTTTCACTTCTACCTCAATTTTTCACAGCCCTTCCTACCTAAAAGAGAGAGAAGAGAGAGAGAGAGAGAGAATATCATTTTTGGTATTTGCTGTACATTTTCCAAGGTTTCCTTAAATTTTAACATTTTACAAATGGGCTAGTTCTAATGTTTATTGGTTTTAATGACAGAAAAAAAGTGTTACAAACTAAATATAATAAAAAAGGAAAAGGAAATGGAAAGAAACACTGGGAGGGATAGAAAATCTGCACAAAAAGTAGCAAAGGTTTTCTTAACCATATGACATGATAATGTAGGTTTGTATATGTATAAACACACATATCCCCCTACACTTGGAATTCATATTTTGCTATATGTAGCATATGGAATATTTGAGGGATTTTTCACTAGACTAGTTTTATTAAAATGTTGTAGAAATGATTATCTTTGGGAAATTTAAAATACCAGAACTGTTAAATAAATATTTTAAAAACCATTTTCTAGAAAAGAAATTTTCTCAAGATCAGAAGCTATTTGAAATATGCTTCTTTTTCTAATGCAAAGTGCAGAAAACTGCCTGTATTGAAAATATCTGAACTGACATTTAGAGAACTATTTATTGTCATGATACACAATATTTGTATTTTCAGGAATCCTAATTATTTCTATTTTACAATAATAATAATAAAATGTTCGAGAACTGAGGAGCTGTGAAAGTGTTAGGAAGCATTTTAGCATTTTACATATTATCAGAGTATATACAAATGTTATTTATAATTGCACATGTGATGCTTGGATTGATAATTTTTATTTTAGTGTTTAAAATAAGATTCTATAGATTATTTTTAAATTTTGTTTTGCTAAAGTGAAGAAATAATGATATTCTCAAAGACTTAAAAAGCTCATTCTGTGGAGGTTGATACCTACCCTTAATTTTTTAATATCAGATTAGTCACCTTGGAATTATTATAGCTTTCAAAAATTTTCAAATTTTACCTGATTTTTCTTCTTTGTATAAATGTCATGTTGAATATAGTGGATTGTTAGCCCTTGGTAATAAAACTGACTATATAATACTTACTTACATGTAATTGAATTAACACTTTCATTTCAGTGAATAAATTGAAAGTTATCACTATTAAGTGAGGATTATATGGGTGAGCAAGTTATTCCTAGGCAGTCATTGACTCCCGGGAAATATGACCTCCTTTCTTATCCCTTATTCTATTAAATAAAGGTATAAATTATTTCAGTAGCTAGATACAGCTATATTTCCATAAGAGAAAAATGATTAATAGAGTTAATTGAAAACTAAACTTAAAATAAATATTTTGCATATTAAAGAATGACAGTGAATGTGAGATTACTTCCTAGTGACTAGGAAGCGTTGTGAGTTGTTTGTTTGTTTTAACAGCATATGAGAAAGTTAAAAGTAGTCATTTTCCCAATTATATATCTAGAGTTTCACACCCTGAAAACATTTTCTCCAACATCTTTCCATCAAACCAAAGGCCCAGGTGCCTATTCATGTGCTGCCCACAAGACTAAGTAGGTAATTAACCGTTTTAATTTTAGCTCCTTACCAAGACTTGAATTCTGTATGAGATTTAAACATTTTTTCACTTCCACTGCTTAACAAAGAAAGACCATAATTTCAATATACCATGTGATGATGATTTTCTTTTAACAAAAAATGAACTATGCTTTCTTTTTATCCCAATGCTTCCTTTTGTAAAAGTCTCTGGAGGCTTAGTTGGTTTACTAGTGAGTAGATATTAGTATACTAGTAGTACCAGGGGTTACTAGATAAACAACACAGAAAAAAAAATTCTTCCTTGGCCAGAATCTGTGACATGAAACTGTTAAATTTCATACCTACACTAGAGCTTATTTGGTATGCACAATTTATTTTCAATCAGCCAGAGAGATGTCAAAGTTCAGAATCATGAGTCAACCCTTCATCTGCAAGAACAAAACATACCTATCTATATAGACCTGGGATGAGAGCAAATGCTATTTTAATTTGGATGTAGTCATTTGATATTTATCAAGCCTGCACTATACAGAATGCTCACATGCTCTCTGCCCTATATGAGACAATGTTTTTTCATAGTGTTGATATATAAATATCAATTCATAAATTTTCAAATCACATATTAGATGATGCATAACCTTTGACCATCAAAGCAGACTCTTCTTCACTAAGTCAGTAACAATGATTTTTACAATTTCTAGAGTATTTATAACAGAAACACATCTAGATAAATAACTGAAAGGGATGTTGTTAAGTGTGTGGCTGAGAAGTTAGGGAGAAACCCAAACCCTACCAAGGTAATCAGAGAATCATTCATAAAAATCAGATCTGTGAACATCCAAAAGACTGCAGGGCTGGAGCATGATTCTAATTAAGGATATTGGTGCTCAAGTGAAGCTTAGAAAAAAAAGTTAAGCAGGATAGCAAGATGATGTTTATGTTTATCTCACCCATAAAATGGGGGAAACACTTTGGACTAGGGAAATATGAGCATTTAGATCATTTGAGAGGCATTTTTTATTGTGGTTAAAGATATTTTTCTGGACTTTACCCTTTATGGGTGAGACATTCCTTCCTAATACTTCCATTTTGTTCTGATTCCAAATTTATCCTTTTAGCAATTCCAAAGTGTCCTGATACTGATGAGGGCTTCCACAGAGTGGTAGAGACAAATGTTCTTGGATTAGAAAGGTTATCATAAGTTAATGTGAGATAAGACTGATTCATACATTGATCCTCTGTACACTGTTTTAGTGTGAGTCAGTCTCTGCCTGGACAACTTCAACTTTAAGTGAATTGATAGAAAATTATTTTGGCAACCGTAGAACTAGGGATCAGGCACTGAAGCAATATAATTCCCATCAAGCTACAACCTTTAAGTCAGGACATATTTGTGAAAAACACTGGCCTCTCTGGATGACATTAGCAAGAAGTCCTCATCCACTGTTATACCACTGGGGGCAGGAATCATGTCTTATGAAAGTTGGTGTCTCTAGCACTGAGAAGTGCCATTCACATAGTAGGTGCAAGTTACATGCTATGACATGATTGGATGTATGTCTCTTCAAGTTGTTTCTCTCTAAATGTGACATACATATATTCAATTTGTCATTAGCTTCTCAATTCATTAGTTTAACCTAAATGGATTCATTTTCCAAATATTTATTGGGTGCCTATTATATGCCAGGCATCATTCTAGACACATCGAGTACAGATTAAACCAAGCAAAGATCCTTACCTCTGTGGAATTTATTCAATGACTAGCATATAAGCGCTATCTGTCTTCTGTCTCTGATCATCCTCACCATTTTTTTCCTTCATTCCTCATTTCTCTGAAGCCCACTCTCTCTACACAGCAATGCCTGTTTATTTGCTAGCTTGCTTATCTTGATTAATTTCAGGTTCATCTAGCCCATGTATGTGTTATGTCATATTGCCAATTAGATTACAATAACTTTCATGAGAGCAAATATATCTTCATATCAAGACTAATGCTCTGTTTTGAACTAAGCAAAGTTATAGATGTTCTTAATACAGAGACTATGTTGGTGCAATGTCTGCTAGTGTGTTAGGTCAGGTTGTCTTCCAAGAAAGACTTTGATATGGAGAACAGTTTGTACCACAGGCCCTCCACTGTTCCATTAAACAGTAACTTCTGGGTGGTGTGGTATTTGATAGAACCAGTGGGTGCTGCTTCCTTTGCCCTGAAGTGGGTCACTTGATCTGTTTTGATGTCATGAGGCATCCACATTAATGTATTAAGTACTTCATACAGCTGTAGATAGAGGGACTGGCCTAGTCTATAGTAGGACTGGCTACATAATTTGTTGTTCCTACAAAAAATAAAAATGTAGGACTCCCTGTTCATGTGACTATGCAAGTCATATGCCAACAAAATTAACCATGAACTATAGGCAGGAATGATAAATCCATAATGGAGTACCTGTTGATTACAAGCAAAAGAAATCTCTGTCTTTTCTAGGAAGTAAGAGGTTCAATGTAATCAATTTGATGCCAGTGGTTGGTCTCAGGGATGATACTATAGTTGACTCAGCACTGTTCTCTTTTGCTAGAATTGGATATTTCGGCAGTGCCAGATCAGCCATGGTGTGTGGAGCCCATGCTGATGGGCCCATTCACAGCCTGCTTCCCTCTCACCATGTCGACTCTATTCATGTTTCCATTGTGTCAGGATTGTGTTGGCCAATGTCAGAGGCTGTCTAATGTCAAGTAGTTGGGCCATTTTTGTTTAATTGGTTACTTAGTGACTCTTCCATGGTAGGTAATCTTTAGTGAGAGTCAACACATCATGCAAAAATCTTAACATCCTACCATAGGTCCATCTTTGTGCCTATTCCTTAGACCTCAATGTCCCCTATCCTTTTTCTTCTGAATCCCTGACCAATAGGCCAACCTATTCACCATGAATATGATTTAGTAAATATTCCTTCCACAAACAACTTCTCTTTCCACTTAAAGTGGATTATCACTTATACTGCATGAAGCTCTGCTCATTGAAAGAATCTACATTCATAGTCAGGCTTTAAGGCCATCTCTGATTTGAACTCTAAAACAAAAGTAATTTATTATTAGCCGACAAGTACACACTGAGCTCATGCATCTGTGACCCAAGCTCAGCTTTTTCCTTCATCATCAGTTGATCATAAGGACTCCTCCATGGGGACATAGGTGTGAGCTAAGAAAGAGCAAAAGTATAGCAGTGATAGATGACATGAGGGGCTGGGACACCTGCTTACTAATGAACTCTGGCCCTGCCTATGCTAGACCATGAGTGTATTAGTCAGGATTCTCCAGAGAAACAAAATCAATAGGACATAGATAGATAGATGATAGGTAGGTAGGTAGGTAGATAGATAGATGATAGATTGATAGCTAGATAATGGGAATTTGCATGGAATCACACAGGCTTAGAATTCCCATAATCTACAATCTTTAAGCTGGAAAGCCAGGAAAGCCGATGGTGTAATTCAGTCCAATGTCTTGGTCCAAGTCCAGAAGCCTGAGAATCAGGAGAGCCAATGTCCAAAGGCAGGAAAGATGGATATCCCAACTCAAATACAGAGAGGAAATTCACTCTTCCTCTGCCTTTTTGTTCTATTTGCTTCCTCACTGGATTGTATGACACTTGCCCACATTGCTGAAAGTGATCTTTATTCAGCCTACTAACGCAAATGCTAACCTCTTCTGGAAACAGAGTCACTGACACACCCAGAAATGATGTTTTCTAGCTATAGTAGCATCCCTTAGTCCAGCCAAGTTGACACATAACATTAACCAACACACTAAGTACACCACTTCCTTCTTCTCATAAAAGATTGCTGCTGAGGCCACCTAATCTTATGATTTTCTCAGTCTGACAGAACTCGGCTCATAATAGGTATTTTTAGTTACATGATCACTCAGTGTCCTATGATTAGGCACTGTGTCTCTACCAGAGCCAAGTAGCATGCTAGAAGCTATATTTCAAATGGCATATAATTCTCTTTCACACATCACATGGCCTTGCTTCAGATCCCTATGGGTCTATGTTGCTATTCTCCTATTAGAGATTTCCATAAACTATACACAGCAACATTGCCTACCACAGATATATCTGATACTGTACAGCCTTCTGGATTACATGGCCCAGACAAAAAGGCTGCCTTAACCATAGCCCAGATCTACTGTACAGCTCTTGTCTGAATCCTTCTCAAACCTGGTAGCTTTCCATGTTACTCAGTAAATGATTTAGAGAAGTATTTCTAAGTATAGGATCTGTCACTTCTAAACGCAAAGAGACCTACAAGGTGTTTTACTTCCTTCAAAGCGGTGGGAAATGTGTGAGATGCAACAATATGCAACAATATTCCTTGCAATAGTTTGCAAGGAATGCCCCAGCATGTCATAGAATACTGATGCAGTGGGCCACTGAGTCTTTGTAGGTGTTATCTCCCACCTTGTGGAGTGCATATGACTTAAAATGCCTTCAGTGTACTTGTACCTTCTTGCTCATCATTTCTGATTACATGTTATAATCAAGGTGGTAGAACAATGTGAAATTCTGTAGAATTTCCTGATGGTCCAAACTAGACTATGACAGGATGAGAGACAGTAAACATAGACCTAAACCAAGACTGTAGAGATTTCCCCTTCTCTGCCACTTGTGAATGTGAACTGCTTCTGGTCGCCTTATGGATGGTGATAGAAAAGAATTCATTTATCTCATCCATGGCCACATACCATGTACTAGATATGTCCACATTGATCTGCTTTAGTCAAGATACCACACATAGGACAGAAGCTGCAATAGGAGAACATACTTATTTGAGTTTGCAGTAGTTTAACATCATCCTTCAGGATCCGTCTGTTTTGGGTAGTGGACAGTCTAGTAAATTAAATGGAGGTGAGATAGGGATCACTATCTCTGCATCATTTAGTGCTTTTTAAATGTCACTCTTGTTTTTTGGGGTTTTTTTTTTTTTTTTTTGAGACAGAGTATCACTCTGTCACCTGGGTTAGAGTGCCGTGGCATCAGCCTAGCTCACAGCAACCTCAAACTCCTGGGCTCAAGCAATCTTTCTGCCTCAGCCTCCCGAGTAGCTGGGACTACAGGCATGGACCACCATGCCCGGCTAATTTTTTCTATATATATTTTTAGTTGTCTGGCTAATTTCTTTCTATTTTTTTAGTAGAGATGGGGTCTCGCTCATGTGCAGGCTGGTCTCAAACTCCTGACCTCGAGCAATCCTCCCGCTCAGCCTCCCAGAGTGCTAGGATTACAAGCCTGAGCCACCATGCCTGGCCTACACTATTGTTTTTAATTTACTATATTAGCTGGGGGTTCAGTTTGAAATATTTCTCTTTGGTTTTTCTTACTGTTAGCTTTTATGCTAAAGGCAAAGAAAGTCATGTTGGGGTTTTGCCAACCACCAAATATGTTCATTTTGATTATACACTTAGGATTGGAGAAGGGACACCTAGAGAGGTCCATGAACACACTTGGGCCATGCATTCCACTTATTACCTACTCTCTCTCTTATGTCCCCTTGAAGAGAAATTCTAAAATAGAAAACATGAGAAAAATGACCAATAGCACAATGAAGGAGTTTTAAAGAAAATATGCATATAAGATCATTAGTATTCACCATTATAATAACATTGTCCCTCCCAGTAAGAATTTCTCATTAAGAACTATGATATTCAAGAAATCATACAAACATTTGATTCCACCAGTAAGATAATCTATTTTAAAACAAACACAAAGAAAGAAGAAATAAACAAAACATCAGGAACTTTGTTTCATCATGAATTATTTCTAATTTTACATTTCAAAACCTCAACCACTGGAAACATTTATTCATATAGAAATATAAGTTTAAAAATCATTTTACACTCAGTGGATATTCAGATAATTGCAATTAGGAGAAAAATAAGAATCAACAAAGCCTAAAGGGATATCCTGGACAGGAAAGAGGCCTGAAGATAAAGGGGTGCAAGAGTACCTGGTATTTGCTCATTGGCCCTTATTGATTCCTGTTTACCTGCTGCCAGTTAATTACACTACCACCAATCCAAGTTTGCCACCACACTCTCATTCAGTCATTCTGTGTCACAGAGCTCTTTTTTCAGAAAGTATCGCAGAATCCAGATTTAAGGTCTTTCCTTTTTTGTTAATCCACATTGTACATTATCTGTCTGGGACATGTTTCTATCTTCAACTGCTTAGCAGTTGGTAGGCCCTCAGTAAATAAAGATTGATGAAATAAATGAGTGTATATGTTGGGATCTGAGAATACAATGGTCAACAAGCCTCAGTTCTGGTCCTGACAAAGCCATTGTTTAGTGTGGAAATGATCCTGTTGCCAGATAATTGCAATGTAACAATACCAGCCAAATGCAATGTAATTGGAGCAAGTGCAGGGAAATTCTATGGCCTGGGGCTGCAAAGTTAGGTTCTCCAAAGGGAGCACTGCCTAATTTAAGACTTGGAAAATGAATAGGAGTTAAAGACGCTATGTATGGGTTGCAACTAGGTTTATGGTGAGACAGGAAAAAGCATTCCAGGCAAAAAGTTGCAGCTGATAAAAGGCCCAGAGTCAAGAGAGAATTAGGCAAACAGCCTTTGTCCAAGTCCTTTGATATATGTACATTTTTAATATATTTTAGGCCTCAACTTTCAATGCTTCACAATACTAAAAAGCAACAGACACTGAAAATAATAAACATGATTTATATTTAGTATTAGGTATATACAATAGACACCTTCATCTTCACAAAAGCTAAAGATATAATCCTTATGAACAAAATTTTTGATTCTATAAAGTCCAATATTCCATTTCATTATGCCTTCCTCTAATGTTTATAATGATAAATATGTTGTCATCCTAATTCATCAGAGAAACATTTTATGAAACCACATGAAGACTAATACCATGATAATGTGTGTCTATTACATGCTACCTTGAGGGGAAAATCTATAAGTACTAAAGTAGTAATTTTGTGCTACGAAGACGTTTTATATTATAAAATGGCAGAGGCTGAAAGTTAAAATATTTACCAGTTTACAGGCAGGTTGAATTATTTTCCTGATGCATTTTTATTTCTACAATCTATTAGATTAAGAATAAATTACAAAGACATTTAACTATTCTAATACTCTTTGAACAAATGTAAATGCAGCACATTATTTTACACTTACAAATTAATATCGAACAGTTTTCGGAGTGATTTTATATATATTTACTGGAAAATGTCAACAAATGCTTTGTTGGAGACCTATCTTCTGGCTTATAGGAACGTTAAGAGGCAGTTCAGGAAATGTGAAAAATCATGATTTGGCAACAAGCTTTTTCTGTATTCTCAGCTTATTGTTCTTCATTGAACATGAGAGCCAATGTCCATAGTGGAAACTCTGTATTTCTATTATTACTTGGTCTGAGTCATTAGCAACTGTATGGGCAAAATATTTTTAGGGTTAAAAATATAAAAAGAGTATAATGTTCTTTAAATGTTATTTTATGTTGGTGTTTGGATTCTAAAAGCAATGGAAAGAATGCTGCAACAGTGGTGATATGAACAGCATTGAACAATGTTGTTTTATATGCAATGATGGTGCATAACAGGAGAAGTCAAAATGAGTCAGATGAGAGTATATCAAGTCCATTTTCCTCGTTTTGATTCAGAGGGTTTTTGCTAAAAAATCATAAGCCAGTCTTAGTGGCAAGCTTCAGAAAACTTGCACAGCTCTGATAAGAAAGGACATCACTCATAAATATTCATTAAAAATTACCTTTTCTGGATCATGAATTTTTCAAGCAGACACTGATTTGACCTCTACAAGGAACAAAATCCAGCCTATAGTGGAGTGTCTCCTATTTCTGACAAAAAAAAGGTGAAAAATTGGTTTTCCCAGCTAAGCAACTACTTTGTACACTGTGTGAGGTCCGAGGTCAGTTACCTCTGAGCTCCACACACTTGAGCATTAATATTCATTCAAATTACAATCTTTAAATTCTAAGTCCTGTTCATACTTCTTTGAAAAATTGATTGTAAGGCAGGCCAAGGTTTGCATTTTAACTAATTTTTAAAGTAACTTCATCTAACTTCTCTGTTGCTAAAAAAAATGTATGAATTTGGTAATTTTCTTTTTTAAAAAAGTCACATCTGCCTGTTTTGAATTTATATGCCCTCTCACTATGGATAAAAACCATGTTTTTCCTGGTAATTATCCACAGAGTGGGTGAATGGATGGAAACGTCTACATTTATATATACCAGAGAGCTACTGTTGGTATTTCATCTTCATATCCCTCCTCATAATCCTTACACACAAAAAGAGCTTTGCATTATTTTGATTTTACTTTTTGCTACTATTATTATTCCTATAATATCTCAGTAGAGAAAGTCATAGTTACTACCTGCATTGTATAAATAAAGTAACTTACAAGTAGAATATGAATTGTGATAGCTAATAGTGTTCAAACTTAGCATCTAAATCAGAATGTTTTACCAGAACTTTTCTTGGGTTCTTGTTTTAGTTTAAATTCTAGTAATGTTGTACTTAAAGTCTAGAACTCATATTTGGATTACTTTACAGAGTTACAAAAAAGTGGCCAAAATAACCCCTTAACCACTAGAGTTCAAGCTGTAGTGGAGTAATTTTGTTTTTTTCTAATGCAGATAAATAACAGTAAAGGTTTTCTAATTACACTAAATTCTAATCTCAGCTCCCTCATTTTCTGGATTTGAGACCTTGAACATATTTTAATCCTTCTATACTGTGCCTTCCCATATGAAAAACGGGAGTACCTAGTTTAGAGGATTTACAAGGCACCTGGATTTATGCAAGACATTTAGTGTAGAATTAACTTGATTAGAGTAGCTTGTAATTTAGCACAAAGACTGTTAATATAATTTTTACCAGGATGTAGTCTCCCAGAGAAATGGCAATGTGCCAAATTGGAAGTTTCCTCTTTTTACCTGTCAAAAAATGTCTTGAAGGGAGTAGCTGAAGAGAATAGGGAGTATTGCCAAAAAAGGTGTTTGGGTTAGATGCCCTGTTTCCTCTAGATTCTTCACCTTTTACCCATAATCCAACCCACACTTCCCATGTTAACTCCTTAGTCAGGTGCATATTTGATTAACATATGATAAGTCTCTGAGGATGGAACCTGCATAATATTTCAATGGCCTCGATGATGTAGTAAGTCAGGTGCTGATACGGCATCTTCTTGACCCTTCCTTAGGTCCTATATAAAGATGCTCCTAGACACAAGAATTCTCCTATCTTTCCTAGATATTAATACAAACCCTATCCTTCCCAGGTAAAATGATGCATGACCTCACTTCCACTTCTTTAATGTCAGAGTGTGGAACAAAGAAGTTATGCAAGGAAGGCCCAGGACCAGTCTGGAGTGTACCCATTCCTCCTTCCACTACTACTCCAGCAATTTCTGTACACTAGGGCTGCCAGATTTAGCAGATTTAGCAAAGGAAAATACATGACATCTAATTTGGTTTGAATTTCAGATAAACAATGAATAATTTTTAGCATAAGTATGTTCCATGAAATACCTGTGAGATAATAAAAGTTACTTCTTGTTTAGCTGAAATTTAAATTTAATTATATTTTATCTGGAAACCTTCTCATAGACTTCAAATTCATTCAATGAATAGCTTGCATGAACATAATTTCTTTTAAACTTTTGTCCATTATCCTAGGCATACTCATGTAGAATGACAGAATAAGTCCCAAGTATAGTTTCTATTTCCTCTTTATATTTCTGAATTATGGCACCAATCTAAATCACCAACTACAACTGTTATGCTTTTATTTCTACCATGGAGTCACTTGTTACTAGAGGGGTTAGCCACTATATTAACCAATTGAGATAGAATTCCTTAATGGTCAAACATACTCTTAAAGATTTATTAGGATATCACATTGGAGGCTGTCATATAATATCTCAGCAAATCCATCGTGGTCTGGTTTTCTTCCAGCATTGGAAGACACTACCATTATATTGTTGTTGATGATGTTGTTGTTGCTGAGCACCAAATGAAGCAGGTTGCTTGATGCTAGAGCCAAGTTATATGAGAAAAATATATTATTAGTTTTTGGTCCTTGATGGTCATCTAAAAATGTTTGTTTATGTGATTTTCATAATAGAATTTGACCTGTTGTAATAAATATCATTTTAGTTAGTTTCATATTTCTAAGAAAGAAAGAAAGAAAGAAAGAAAGAGAAAGAAAGAAAGAAAGAAAGAAAGAAAGAAGAAGGAAAATAGGGAGGGGGAGGAAAAGAAAGAGAGAAGAGGGAAAGAGGGAGAAAAAATAAGGAGGGAAGGAAGGAAAGGAGAAAGGAAGGAAGGGAGAAAGGGAGGGAGGGAAGGAGAAAAGAAGAAGGAAAGAAAGAAGGAAAGGGAGAAGAGCTTTCAGATCTATAGTGTTCAGAGCTAGATTTCCTAAATAGTATTTAACAAAGACCATGAACACCTACTGATGATATAAAATGGCAATTCATGTAGAAATTTTTTAAAATAAGAATCTAAAGATCACCAAAATATACAATGTTTATTTAGTGAATATTAACTAACATATGGCATCTTAAATGTGAGAGGACAAAAATGTAGTGCACAAAATTTCCATGAATACATATAATATTAGGACATGCCTAAAATCAATATGCTATAATGCTTCCAGTAAAAATTTTATTCTTTTGGTTAAAAAAGCATGCTTGTTATTTAAGAACTACTTAAACTTTTTCTTCAGGCAAACAACAGATCATGAGAATCCAAACATGTATTTAGACAACTTTTTTAACAAGACAGCTTATGTTAGAAAATGATTGCCCTGCCATGCAATGAGCTCTCAGCACAGGGGCATTTGGGCTACATCACTCTGCAAGCACCATAATAGTTACATTTTATCAAATGCTAGAGTTCATTTTTAATATTAAAAGTGATGTTTTACCATGTTAAACTTCTATTATCTTTTTGTTTTTACATGACACTTAAAATTAGTTTTTGACAGATACAACTCCATATGCAAAGAATAATGTATCAAGCCGGTGCGTTTAGTGTGAGAAATGTAGTCAGAAGAAGAGATTTTTATTATGTTTTACATTTGATTGTTTATGCACGACAGAACATTTAAGCTGAGTTTCAGCAAGCCAGTTGCCAGAGATTCAAAGCCTGGCAAATAGCACATTCTCTTCACAAAATAAAGAATGTACAGGCACCCACACCAGCTTACAAGTTATTCTTTATGAACAACAGAATTGCTTTTTGCCCATTTCAAACAGAACCCTAAATGTGCCCAGCACAGCAAGAGAGAGCATAGGAAGCAGAGTTTAATATTCCAGCCCAGCTCACTGGAAACAACCACCACAAAAAACAAAAATGACAGGCAGTGCACTGTAGAGCAACATGATTTGTCTGCTTTAAATGGAGAATAATGGTTTTAAGTTTACAGCAGAACTAAAGGGCTCAATTACTATTCATGGATTCTGAATTGTTCTACTTTAGAAACTCCTTTAGCATGAAATGTTCATCAAAATCAATGCATGAAACTATAGAAAAAAATAAACACCCAGTTTCCCATATGAATAAAGGACTTTCCCAATTTAGAAAGTGGGAAAAAAATGTATCACCAATTTACATAAATCCACCTTAAGCAATAGGACTAAACATTTTAAAATAATAACTTTTGGGTGAATGTTGAACTCTCTCTCTGTATATATTTTACATATATAGTCTTCATATGCAAGACTTTGTTACTAAGCCATCATCAATTTTCTTTAATTTTTAAAAATTATGCTGACAGTTATCTAAACTATAGGAACATAACTTTAATTGAAACTAACAATTATTGTCACTGGAAATTAGTAGGTTTTCTGAGGACAACAGAGTAATGATAAATTGACAAATATATCATTTCTTTAACCATTCTTATATCCAAAAATAAGTATATGGTTAGTAGTTTTTACATTAAAGAATTACAAAGCTGTGAAACAATAGTCAGTGGTAGAATAATTGAAATTCCTTTGGTAATTAGAGCTGAATGACTTTTATTTGCTTATTTTTTTCTCTATATATTCCCCAAAATATTGTGCTTTTCTAAGACCATACAAACAACATTGGATGACCTGACTCCCCAGTCATGAATTTAGGAGAAAAATATCTATTAATTTGTAAAATATATCAATTTTAATTGGTTTTCCCCTCAATTATTTTCTTATGAACATGATATAGTCTAAAACAATGCTAATAAACTAAGGTAAAAATGCATCACTTATGTACAGACTTGTGTAGGAAGACATTTGCTTTTATATTGATATTGGCAAAATTTCCTGTAGACTATTTTGAATTATAATTGCCTTTCATTTGCCATATTAAAAAATGTCAAATCCTAAAACCAAGCAAATATTATCTGCATTTCTGGGGTTTTTTTTACATTATGTAGGAGAATGGTAAAGTCCTGAAGGCAATTTGAAAGCCTTAGTTAACCAGCTCCTTCTGTTTGCATATTCAATCCCTCAATGTAACATATGCATAATTTTATCATCATTGTGTGCCATCTGGAGTATACTGATTGAACTGCAGTTTGAAAATGAGGGTTAAAAGATAATTTGGTTGCATACATTTAGAACTGAAATGTCTCTCATGGAGCAGAACAGAGTTATTTAAAAACAGAACTATGACTAAAAGATGAAAATATATTCCATAAACTCAAGAAAACCAAGGAAGACAATTATAACTCCTCATGCTTTTTCACTTCAAGGCTTCTTAAAATTTTATTAGCAATTGTATTCAAAGGAAATTGTAGTAAAAAACCATTTGTACCTACTTCTTAATGCAATCATTACAAATAATTTTTCAAGCTACTTTACATATTTTCTTTAATTTATCTTGGAAGATCTAACACATTATCCACAAACAATATTGCCCAAGACATTGGTGTAACCAATTTATTTTTTTCACTATACAATCACATGATGTTAGGATAAGTGTAAAACTTGCACAAGTTCATCAAATTTGAATGTGATAGCTGAGTGCAATTGCTGTGGAAGCACATTAATGCCATATTGAAGAATGAAGATTTTCTAATCCAGAATTTTTACTTTCAGTTGACACAGTGTGGTATCAAGTGAAACACTTTATAAAACCAATTTTAAAATGAAATTACCTTTTATATAGTTGTAAGAACAATAACTTATCATAGCCTCTCTCTTTCAAAACTTTTATTTTTTCACGTTTTCTAATGCCACTGAATGGCTGAGCCACCATATTATAATGGGACACTATAACACATAGTCAAAATATAGTCATTAAGAAGGAAACTACATGACTCAGACTTGCTAAAACATTAATAATTTTCAAAAGGCTTTAGGTGGTTTAAGGCTATTAGCCTACCTACATAATACATGCTATTCTTTCTTACCTTTTTGTTTGTTTTTAAAGAGAACTTTTAAAAAACAACTTTTTTCAAATTATAGATTCCCAAATTTATGGAAGAAGAAACTCTATTAACAAGTAATCATCTATTACCATATCACCAAGCAGTACCTTCCCAGGTGCTACTTTCCTCCTCAAACTAAAGGCAACCTTTGAGCTTTCCCTTTCAGAATTGAAACTTTCTCCCTTCTTCACTCCTTTCTAGGCACAAACTTTTCTGGTATATACTGATCCTGTTAGGATTCATTTGCTCAGCTCTCAAAGCAGATGTCAAGGTGTGAGCTTAATACTTTGATCTCTGAGGTAAAGAGTGTGAGTGGACATTCTTAGACAACCATGGAAGTCCTAGACATTGAGCCAGGCAGTTCGAAACTGCATTTTCCCTTTATTTATACGAAGAGCAGAGAGGAGCAAGTATCTAATCTATTACTATCCTGTCACAGAACATGACATTCTAATTCAGTCAGTAGGGACTCACAATAAACTTGAAATAGCATTGAGTGCCTCCCTGGTATGACAATTGATTACATCTCTTAACCTTTCTGCATCTGTGGTACCATCTGGAGCATTTAGTGCTTACATTTTTGCACACAAAGAACAGGTAACAGCCTATAGACCCAAATACAGACTCAATCCTTCTACTGTAAGGCTGAACAACAATAAAAAGAAAAAAGAACACAGTAGCCAGAATCCCCTTGATTTCATAAAAGAAGTCATTCTAAAGAAAAATGAATACATATCCTAGAAATAATATTTTGTAGAATATCTAATGTAGGATTATCAATTTAAAACATCCACTTACTCTTAGAAAATTTGTTCAGCCATAGAAGAGACAGGAAATAAGTCTTATAAGGAACTATTATGTGCCAGAGGCTTTGCATACATGATGTTTCATTCATTTCTAAGTATAGTAGTGAGAACTAATATCCTATATTACTATATATAATCAAGACTTTGAAATGTTAACTGACTTGATCAAAGCTATACGTTTGAGTCACGATGCAAACCAATTCTACTCCCAAAGCAATTATTCTTCATACTGCATCCTTAAAATCAATCCAATTGAATATTTATTAATCTTTTGACAAATATTTATTAAATACAATGTCCTGTGTTAGAAATTTTTATTAGTTGCTGAATAAAGCAACAGATACCTCTATTATATGTAAAGAATTGTACTAAATAAAGAATAAATTCTGTTCAAAGCAAAAGTTTCAAACAGGGTTTCTCAGTTGGGGTCAGATAATACTTTATGCCATCTCGAAGCTTTCCTGTGCATTTCAGGATATGTAGCAACATTTCTACCCTCTACCCACTGCATGTCAAGTGTACTCAATCCCTCAGCCATTACAAACGTCTCTAGATATTGCCAGTGAATGTCTCCTGGAGGCAGCTATCCACCCTCATCTACCACCATTGAGAACTATTGGTTTAGAATAAGGTGGGTGAACACGTTTTTGTAAAACATGTCAAGACTGTAAACTCTTGGGGAACAGGAATTGTCATAATAATCTCTGCAGCATTAAATGGAGAAGCCTTCCTAAAAATGAGATCTTAGGGAAATCTTGATTGATGAATGAATAAATGAATGAAAAATATGAGAATAAACTACAAACAACATATTTCTGTTAAAGCCAAAAATTAACACTAGTGAAAGCACTAGTCAATTAAAAATAAGTTAGGGAGACCAGACTGGTTTTCCTCTTTTAGACTTCCTACACTGTCTAGTTCCCAGACAGAGGAAAAACAGAAAGTATGTAAGAAAAAGCATTACCCAAATTGGCACCACTTCTGCCATTACTGCCCTGAGGAGTTCTCCTTTCTCATTTGTCTTATCCAGGTTCTCAGTGTCCTGGCAGTGTGTTCTCATGTGCCATTGCCAGCTGTGAGGTGTGACAGAAATCCACAATTAATTGTTTTTTTCCATACAATGGAAGGGTTATGATGTTAGCCTTTGATAATATCATTCTTACACTCTTGTGTTTCTAAGTACCTTCTTAAGTAAAAGGAAAAGCAGATTTATGGCAACACATGGGTAAAACTAAGAACCCACAATCTCAGCAATCTGTGTTAAAACCTTTAGTGAATGTGGTTGGGGTCGTATTGATGTGCACTTAACTGTTGTAATTACAAATCATTGCTGTCCTTGGACATGCAATTTTATAGTGACTTCCATTTCCTCTCTAAATTTACTCATAGATGAATTTTTAATAATGAAAGAGAAAGAGAAAAATGAACACATCGCATCCATGTTAACAATGGAAAAAATGGTACTTTCTATGTGCTGTAAATATTAGTGATATGTTATACAGTAATAACAGGTGCTCATGAATTCTAACTCTGTGTCAGGAATTCCACAACATATTATTTAATTCACTAAGCAACTTGTAAGACAAGGAAATTGAGAACTAGGAAGTTTACCAGCCATGCTGCCTTAAAAAGACACAGAGTCTTTTTGAACATAAGGGATCTCTAAGGCTCCCTTCCTAAGTTCTGTTTTATTCCCACATCCCAGAATCAGCCTTCGGGTGCCAGTGAGTGTCTCTGGAATAGCATGTCAGTGAGAACCAAAAGGGCACTTTAGTGCACTAGGGCACTCTAGTACTAGAAATGACACTTCTTTAAGAGTAGTCTTCCAACTATTTTCTCTGAGCAGGATTCTGATGGTGGGGGCTGCTGAGGCTTTGCCAAGTCAAAGGAAGATCAAATCACATATAAGCTGTCAGAGAACTGAATCATGGTCTCACAAATGACAGCACAAGGAGTATGTTCTGTTGGCAATTTGGTGATCATGAGATTACACTGAGAGCTGTTGTCCATGTACCTGTTCATTACCCCTTTCAACCCAACTTGTTTGGTCTACCAAATTGAGACTGGAAGAGCATATATACTCTATATTCAAACCATTTCCTTCTTGTCAAGCACATGTCTGAGTCACCTACTCAGCTGTCATCTTTATTCATGGCAAGATGTCCATTTTTGACAATTCATTGCTTTTCAGCATGAAAAGAGAACACCACTGCTTAAATGTGGAGAAAGTCCCATTTTCAACAGTTGAAGTAAACTACATCATTTTTAAACTCATCAGTGAAGAAAAGGAGGTTTGCAAATCCTCACTGTCCTGCTGTTTCTACAAAGTGCATTACCTAAAGATTATGAATTTTAAAGATTGTAGAAACCAAGGGAATTTATCAGGGGACACAAAGAACACAGAACCATTCCTTTCAAAAATTGTATTCAGAAGCCTTAAGAAATCACCAATGAATTACAGTCATTTATGAAATCCCACGTTGCAGCATTTGGCTAACAGGCCAAGGCAGGGGCCCAAGTACAATCAACTATTTCAAGGACAAAGCATCTCACCTATGTGCATGGGTGAGTGACTGCTTTGTCCTTCCCTAGACTCCATTCTTGTAATTGCATTGCTGGCTGGCATAGGAACAAATCAGGCTCATTTGGCCCTTGTCTCTTCTGGTCAAACAGAGGGCTTCTTTTCAAACAAGTGACAAGTTGGTTGAGTATCTAATGTGAGCTACACATTTATATTACTGTTGCAAGTATACAGCTGCTGGCAAAGGAAACAAGATATTATTACCTAGGCAAAATGCCGTGCTGTTTGTATCTATCTGGGGAAAAAAATTCATATGATCTAAATAAAAGGGAAATAGTGGAGGATAAAAGAAATGTAGAAGCAAAACAGAATGTGTGATTGATACATACCTGCAGGACACGTAGTTGGTTAAGACACTGATGGGCTCTAGGTCTCAGAAGGGCTTTCATTCTTTCCACTTCCTCTGAGAGAGTTAGACCTACAGTCATGAGCTGCATAACGATGTTTCAGACAACAATGGACCACATATACAATGGTGGTCCCATAAGATTAAAATAAAGCTTAAAAATTCTTCTTGCTAAGTGATGTCTTAGGGGTGGTAATATCATAATGGAATGCATACTTACATGTTTGTGGTGATGCTGGTGTAAATAACTCACTGTGCTGCCAATCATATATTAATAAAACTATAAAACATACAATTATGCACAGCACATAATACTTGACAATGATAATAAATGACTATATTTCTGGTCTATGTATTTGCTATATTACACCTTTTATCATTATTTTAAAAGGTACTCCTTCAACTTATATATAAAAAAAAGTTTGAAGGAGGCAAAATGGCTGACTAGCGACATCAGTCACCTGATTGTCTCAGAAAGAAGAAACAGTTTTAGGTGAAAAAAACATAGCCCAGGTGTAATTCTGAAGGAAAAGTGACAGAACTTGCTGGAGATCCCACAGGAAGAAGTTGTAGAGCAGAACAAGGAGGAATAAGATTTCAGCAGAGATCGACCCCCAAGGAATCTGGAATCCATGGAAAGGGTAGATGGGGGTGTTTGTTTTCCTCCTCTCATACCTCTGACAGTCTGCAGGCTCCCAAACTGTTGGAGAGCCACTCTACCCTCACGAGCTCAAGTGCTGCCACTGTCAATGAACTGGAGCTTCCTGAGAACAGAACATTGGACTTCCAGCCCCCTTAGGGTTCATTTCCCTTCCTACACATTCAAGCCAAGGCAGCAGGCACCATACTGCTTTTTCACCCACTGAATGCCTTTGTCTTGCCTAGGGAGCTTCATAACTTCAGTTGTCTTTTCACTGGACCCCACACAAACATTCCCCAGTGCCCACCTGGACTGCAGTAGCCACAGGGGACAGTGGGTTCTAGGGGAACTGTATGATCCCAGAAGTTAGACACTGGGGCAGGCTGCGTCCACTGTTGACACAGCCATGGCACTTCCCACATGGTTTGGCATAGGTATCCTGAGAGACAATTAAGCTGGGGCTCTCAGGTGTGGCTATTTTCCCTCTGTCACCTCTGCCTACCACACTCAGACTTTCATGGAGAGTTGGGCTCTTGTCTTTCTTTCTCATTAAAAACCTGCTTGTGGAGCAAGGGGTGCTCTGAAAATGAGCTTCGGGCCTGCTGGCCCTCCCTGGTAATGCCAACCTGCCTGCTCCAGCAGAGCAGGGCATACCCTGAAGCACAGGGACCTAAGTTTGGTTATGCACTCAGTGGGCAATTCTCACTGTCATGGTTGTGACTTGAACTCAGAGGATCAGAAGACATGCCTGCAGTCCTGATCCCATAACCCCAGGACTTGGTCACATCATTCAAGTGCATAGAGAAGAAATTTGGGAACTGATCTTGAGAGGGGAAAAACTATACAAGCAAAACTAAAAGGAGAGTGTGGTGCGAGTCTGGGGCAAAGAATACTCAATGAATCATCCCTCATCCCACAGGGAAGCCACAATTTCTATACAGGGCAGAGTCCTGGGCAGAGAAGCTTGAAGATAGCGACAACATTGCTGCTGAGCTCCACAGGTTTGGGCTGCTGCTTGTGGCCAGATGTCTGAGGGAGATCCACAGGGAAAGGGAAGTAGGAGAAGAGTGAAACCTACTCCCTCCTGTTGGACTGTGAATCCCAGACTGCTCCTCCCTAACAAGCAGATTTTCTGGCATGGTGGGACCACTCTACCTCCTTCCTGGTGGCTTTCCCCAGTGGCCCAGGAGGTCACCCTCATTGACTGCTAAGACAGAGCTGTGCCCACCTTTGTGAACACAAACTCATCTCACCCAGGTCTACAAAGTCTCACCCCCATCCACCTTGCCTGTGGTGGAGCACAAGAAGTGGTCCTCTGGGAGCTCTAGGGCTCCATTCATTGCCTGGGACATCTGAATGCTTCTCCTGATTAACATGCCCTGGACACAGGCCCTAGAAATGCCACAGCAGCTGACTCTCTCCTGCAAATGCTGTCTACTTGCAGGGAGATTAATATGTACAACCCAATACAGCATTTACTGACTCAATCATATAGGGCTTGGCTGATTCTTACTCACAAACACCACCTACTGTTTCAGAGAGTAAACTGGGCATTCCATTATAATTCACATTTAAGAAGACCACACGGCTGGGGAAAGAGAAGATTTCAGAGCCTTTATCTCTCCTTCTCAGAAAGAGGCAAGGAATCTTCCCACACACATAGTACACCAATGCTACAGTCTACAAATATCTTGCAGTTGAGAAAACCACCACACTATGGCTATCTATATCCAATGTATTCATCCAGAACCTAAGCCCCCATGAAAGTACCCACAAGCAAAGCCAAAGGTCCTTACCAAATTATGCTACAGACATACCTTGAAGAGTGTGGGGGGAAGTCCCATCTAAACAATAGAAAATCCAAAACAACAAGTAACAGCTGCTCCAGATGAGAAAAAATCAGTGCAAGAACTCTGAAGTATGAAAAATCAGGGTGAAAGGCTCTCCTTCAAAGGATCACAAGAGCTCTGAATTCTGCCTATGATGAAACAACAGATAAAGAATTCCAAATATGGACTGTAAGGAAACACAATGAGATCATGAAGTAACTTATAAAGGAAACCTCTCAGACTAACAGCAGATTTCTCAACAGAAATCTTACAAGACAGAACAGATTTGGGTCCTATCTTAGTCTTCTTCAACAGAATAACTATCAGCCAAGAATTTCTTATCCTGCAAAACTCAATTTCATAAATCAAGGAGAAATAAACTCTTTCCTAGACAAGCTAACACTAAGGAAAATTGTTACCACTAGATCTACCTTACAAGAAATGCTTAAAATTAATCTAAAAATTGAAAAGAATGGTCAATACTTGCAAATATTAAAGCACTCAAAAGTAAAAACTGATAGCTTTTATAAAACAGTAACACAAGAAAGAATACAAAGCAACTAGTAACAATCAACATTATGACTGGAACAGTATCTAATTTATCAATATTAACAATGAATGTAAATGACCTAAATGCCCCATGTAAAAGATACAGATTGGCAAAATGGATTTAAAAACACAACCCAAATATCTGCTGTCTCTAATAAACTTATTTAACTCACATAGATTCTCATAGACTTAAGGTAAAGGTATAGAAAAATGTTCCATGCAAATGGAAACCAAAAGTGAGCAGGATATTCTTATAGCAAATAAAACATACTTTACATCAACAACAGTTTAAAAAGACAATGATAGTTATTATGTGATGATAAAGGAATCAATTAAGCAAGAAGACATAACAATTATATATATATATATATATACACATATACATATATATATACACACACATACACACATGTACATCTAACACTAAAGCTTCCAGATTCATAAAATAAATACTACTAGATCTAAGAAAAGAAATAAACAATAACATAATAATAGTATAATAATAATGGGGGACTTCAACACCCCATTGACATAACTGGACAGATCACTGAGGCAGAAAATGAACAAAGAAACACTGGACTTCAACAAGATGCTAGAACAAATGGAGCTAGCAGACATTTACAGAATGTTCTACCCTAATACTGCAGAATATACCTTCTTCTCATCAGCATATGGAACATTCTCCAAGATAGAAATGATTTCTGTGGACCATATGTTGGGCCACAAAACAAGTCTCAGCAAATTTTAAAAAGTCAAAATCATACCATATATCTTATTAGACTATAGTGGAGTGAAACTAGATATCAAGTTCAAGAGAAACTCTCAAAACTATATAAATAAATGGAAATTAAACAACTTGTTGTGGAATGATCTTTGGATCAATGATGGAGTCAGGATGAAAATTTAAAAAAAAATTTAATTGTATGAAAATTACAACTCAAGTCATCAAAATCTTTGGGATACAGGAAAGGCAGTGCCAAGAGGGAGTCGTATAACACTAAATGCCTACATCAAAAAGGCAGAAAGATAAAAATATACAACCTAATAAATCACCTCACAGAATTAGAAAAACAAGAACAAATCAAGCATGAATCTAGCAGAAGACAAGAAACAACAAAGATCACAGCAGAACTAAATGAAATTGAGGCCCCCGAAAAACAATACAAAGAATCAAAGAAACAAAAGCTGGTTCATTGAAAAGATAAACTAAATCAATAGACTAATTTTTTAAAATTCAGCATATTATAAGAGTACAAATGTTTAGGTTATGTATGTTGCCTTGCTCTCCTTCCCACCACCCCAGAGTCAAAGCTTCAAGCATGTCCATATGGTGCACATCACACTCATTATGTAAATATATACCCATCCCTTCCTCTCCCCTGCCATCTGCCTGACACCCAATAAATGTTATTTCTATATGTGCACTTAGGTATTAATCAGTGAAACCAATTTGCTAGTGAGTACATGTGGTGCTTATTTTTCCATTCTTGGGATACTTCACTTAGTAGAATGGTTTCCAGCTCTATCCAGGAAAATATAAGAGGTGCTATATCACCATTGTTTCTTACAGCTGAATAGTACTCCATGGTATACATATACCACATTTTATTAATCCACTCACGAATTGATGGGCACTTGGGTTGTTTCCACATCTTTGCAATTGTGAGTTGTGCTGCTATAAACATTCGAGTGCAGAAGTCTTTTTTATAGAATGTCTTTTGTTCTTTTATTAATTCTAGAGGAAAATGTTGGAAATACTCTTCTAGACATTGGCCTAGGCAAAGAATTTATGAAGAAGACCCCAAAGGCAATCACAGCAACAACAAAAATAAATAAATGGGACATAATCAAATTGAAAAGCTTTTGCACAGCCAAATAAACTGTCACAAGAGCAAACAGACAACCTACAGAATGGGAGAAAATTTTCACAA
>VBSM01000272.1:82815970-82855891 GCA_008086735.1 Cheirogaleus medius | reverse complement strand
TTATCAAAAAGTCCCAAAACAATAAATGTTGGCATGAATGTGGAGAGATAAGAATACTCCTACACTGCTGATGGGACTGTAAACTATTGCAACTTCTGTGGAAAGCAATATGGAGATACCTAAAAGCGATACAAGTAGATCTACCATTTGGTCCAGCAAGCCCATTACTAGGCATCTACCCAGTTGACTATTTTTTAATTAACAAAGAAAATATGAGAGAGGATACAAATAAGCTAAATCAGGAATGAAAAAGGAGACATAACAACTTATATCACAGAAACATTAAAGATCATACAAGACTACTATGAACACCTCTATGCACACAAACTAGAAAATTTAGAGGAAATGGATAAACTTTTAGAAAAAAATAATCTCACAAAGTTGAATCAGGAAGAAATAGAAATCCTGAACAGACCAATAATGAATAGCAAGATTTAACCAGTATTAAGAAATTTCCCAACAAAAAAAGGCCAGGAACAAATGGATTCACAGCTTAATTCTACCAGATCTACAAAGAAGAACTGGTGTCTATCATACTGTAACTGTTCCATGACATTGAAAAAGGGAATCATCCCTAACTCATTCTATGAAGCTGATATCACCCTGATCTCAAAGCCAGGAAAGGACACACACAAAAAAAGAAAACTACAGCCCAATATTCCTCATTAACATAAATGCAAAAATCCTCAACAAAATACAAGCAAACTGAATCCAAAAGCACATCAGAAATATAATTTACCATGAGGAAGTAGGTTTCATCCCAGGAATCTAAGGACGGTTCAACATATACAAGTCAATAAATGTGATTCAACACATAAACAGAATTAAAAACAAAAACATATAATCATCTCAATAGATGAAGAAAAATCATTCAACAAAATTCAACCTCCCTTCATGATAAAAGCCCAGAACAAACTAGGCAAAGAAGGAACATACCTCAAAATAATAAAAGTCACATATAAAACACCAAAAGCCAACATCACACTGAATAGGGAAAAGCTGAAAGCATTCCCCCTAAGAACCAAAAAAGACTAAGATGTCCATTTTCACCACTTCTCTTCAACACAGTACTAGAAATTCTAGTGAGAGCAATCAGACAAGAGAAAAAAATAAAGGGCACTCAAATTAGAAGAGGAAGTCAAATTGTCCCTATTTGCCAGTGATATGATCTTATACCTCGAAAACTCTAAAGGCTCTTCCAAAAAACTCACAGAATCAATAAATGAATTCAGTAAAGTCTCAGACTACAAACTCCATGTACACAAATCAGTAGAATTTCTATACATTAATGACAACCAAGCTGATAAGTCAGAAACACAATCCAATTTACAATAGTTGCAAAAAATAAATAAATAAATAAAATACTTTGGAATATACTTAACCAAGAATGTGAACGTTTTCTACAAGGAGAAATATAAAACACTGATGAAAGATATCATAGATGACACCAACAAATGGAAAACTTCTTACACTCATGTATTGGAAGAGTCAACATTGCTAAAATGTCCACACTGCCCAAATTAATCTACAGATTTAAAGCAATTCTTATCAAAATACCAATGTCATTTTTCATAAAATTAGAAAAAACAATCCTAAAATTTATATGAACTCAAAAGAGAGCATGAATAGCAATAGAAATCCTATGCAAAAAGAAAAAATCTGACCTCATATTATACCATAAGACAATAGTAACCAAACAGCATGCTACTAGTATAAAAGTAGACACATAAACCAAAGGAGCAAAATAGAGAATCCATAAATAAATACAAATCTCTACAACCAACTGATCTTCGACAAAGCAGACAAAAACATACATTGGGGAAAGAATATCCTATTGAATAAATGGTGCTAGAAAAATTGTATAGCCTCATGCAGAAGAATGATAATGGATCCTCATATCTCACTATCTGAAAATTAAGTGAAGATGGATTAAAGGCTTAAATGTTAAGACCTGGAAGCATAAAAATATTAGAAGAAAACCTAGAAAAAGCTATCCTCGACATTGGCCTAGGTAAAGAATTTATGACTAAGAACTCAAAAGCAAATACAACAAAAGCAAAAATAAATAAATGGGACTTAAACTAAAAAGCACAGCAGGAGATATAATCAACAGAGTAAATAGACATGTTATGGAATGTGAGAAAATATTCACAAGCCATACATCTGACAGAGGTCTAATATCCAGAATCTATAAGGAACTCAAAAAAATCAGCAAGGAAAAAAACCCAAATAACCCCATTAAAAAGTGGGCAAAAAACATGAACAGATTATTGTTCAAAGAAGAGAAACAAGTAGCCAACAAACATATGAAAAAATGTTCAACATCACTAATCACTGGAAAAACACCAATTAATACTACAATGAGATATCACCTTACCCTTGTCAAAACAGCTATTATTAAAAGTCAAAAAACAATAGCTGCTACCACAATGCAGTGAAAAGGGAACGTTTATACACTGTTGGTGGGAATGTAAATTAGTACAATCTCTGTGGGAAACAGTATGTGGTTTTTAGTTTATGTCCTTTGTTCCTTTCCCTCTCCTTTGCCTTTAAATATCTGTGCTCAAGTCACTTCTCTTTATATCACATACATCCCCTCAGCAATGTATCCATATCCAAAAATTTAACCACTATTCGTCAACACCAGGGGTCTGAAAACATTTCATGAAAAGAGGCAGATGGGAAATATTTTTGGCCGTGTGGGCCATACAGTAGCTATCATAACAGAGGTATGTGTATTCTATTCTGCTGTGTAGAGAAAGCAACGTAGAAAATACATAAACAAATGAGTGTGTCTGTGTTCCAGTAACACTTGATTTACAAAACACTGGGAAGGATGGATTTTGCCTGTTAGCCATAGTTTGTAAACACTTGATCTATACTAATAACTCAGAATCCTTTATGTTTAGTCTAGAGCTTTCTATTTTGACACTTTCTTTCTGGCTAAAGCCTTCTCTTCTGTGATGTTCCACTGACCTCTCAAAACTCATTCACTACTTTCCTCAGAAAATCCTGCTTCCCTGTTCTTTATTTCAGGGTTTGACATTACTATCAGTTCCATCTCCCAAACCAGTGACTTAGAAGTTATTACTAACTAATCCTTTTTTTCCTTGTCCCACTTCAAACATTTTTGTCCAATTTGTTGCCTAAATATGGCCTTAACCTTCATCTTGCATAACGTTTTCATACCTGCTGCTTTAACACAGTAAAGAATTGTTTCTTCCAGTTTTTCCTTCCTTTAAGCTTTTACATGTGTGCTCTTTGCAAAGTGTAAACATGATCATGTTCTGTACCCATGAAAATCTTTTGGGGCTCACTGAAGCGTGATCATTAATCCTAAACCAGGTTACAGGGCCTAATTTTAGAACTCTTTAATTAGAGACACCAGAGATAATACATAATTATTTCAAATTATAATTTCCCTGCAGGATGGCATTGACAAAGACTGGCAGTAACTTACCTTTTCATGAAATCCACATTCTTGGATACATTTCCAAAAAACCTTCATGATTTAGTAGAGGTCTACATCTTAAACCTCAACTATTTTCCTCAACTCCTTGTGCACATGCAAATGTTTTTTGGTGATCCACACATAACCCTCTGAACCCTTTACTTTTTGGGATACACTGGCAATAAGCATGCTGTCATTCTAACAGTTAGGAGCTACTCTTCTTTATTAGAGCAATGTCCTCAGGCCACTGGGACTGTTTTGTCCACTCACACAAGTAACAGAATTATGTCCCCTCAAGAGTCACCCTTAACAGTGAGCTAGCACCGTTTATGCTATCCTGGATTAAGCTTAAGCCCGTTATCCAAAGTGAGGTGACACAAGATATGGAAAATGGGCTCCACATCTACTTGCCATCAAATTGGTACTGACTAATTAAAACGATGGTGCTCAAATGGTGGTAGTGTTCACCAGGGTTTCGGTGAGGGGCAAGACCCACATCATAGGGATGTGGCGAGCATTGTGGGGGGAGGAAGGGCATACCTCTAACCCTTCTTAGGGAGAGGCAAAGTTATACAATGTATTCAAAATGTAAAAATAAAATCTTTTGTCGGATGGAGGGCAGGCGGGACGGGGGAGGAAGTGTAGAGTTACATAATGTGTGCCATGCCTGCCACCTGGGGATTGGACTCGCTTGAAGCTCTGGCATGTGGGGGGGGGAGTGGTGGTAGGGGAAATGTATGTAATCCTAACAATATTTGTACCCCCATTATATGATGAAATAAAAGGAAAAAAAAAAAAGAGTCACGCTTAACCAATAATTGTAGGAGAGAAAGGATAGACAAATTTGTCAGCTCTTTGTCCCCTGATTGGGATAACCATGAAAATGTGACTTAGGTTAGGTTCAGAACTACCAAGTGGGATTGAACCAAAGTTACTTACCATGAGAATTTACTCAATGTTGCACTCTTGCTTGGCCTCTGTGATGGTTAATTCCATGTGTCAACTTGACTAGCCCACAGTTCCCATATACTTGGTCAAATACTAGTCTAGATGTTGCTGTCAAAGTATTTTTAAAATGAGATTTAACATTTAAATCTGTGACTTTGAGTAAAGCATATTACCTTTCATAAATGGGATGGGCCTCATTCAATCAGGTGAAGGCCTTAAGAGAGAAAAGACTGAGGTCCCTTGAGGAAGAGGAGATTCTGCCAGCAGACTGCCTTCAGATTCCAACTGCAGCAACAGCTCCTCCCAGGGTTTCCAGCTAGCCAGCCTACCCTGAAGATTTTAAATTTTCCAGCATCCACAATCATATGAGCCAATTCCTTAAAATATATCCTTCTCCATATGTTAATAGATATACATGATGAGATAGGTTGAGATAGAGAGAAATAAATAGAGCTAGAGAGAGATAGAGATAGAAATAGAGATAGAGATGAGATAGAGATGATTCTGTTTCTCTGGAAAACCTTGACTAATACAGCCTCCTTTCCTTCTTTGTCCCATGTCCCCACTCCCCTGCCAGGTTTTTTTCGAAACACTTCTGAAAAGTCCCACTTAGAAGACTAAAAACTACAGATATAGTGCAGAGAGGAAGAAAAAAAAAAAAGCTGAAACATCTGTGTTTCATAAAGATCACTTTAATATGAATCTCTGGCTCAGGGTCAGCTTCTGGGGCGCTGAAGGCAAGACTATATTCCATGCCTTGCCACACACCAAATGCTTCGCCAAATGCTCTCTTAAGCCTCCATGCTTTTGCATATCCTATGCCCGCCTCTCCTTTCTCTTTTCCTGTTCCACGCCTACCTAAGATATTCGGTTAATTATTTAAAACCTGCCTTATATATCTCAACTCCTGGAAGCTCTTTTCAGAATTCTGAAGTAGGTCTGGATTACTTGTATTTCTCCCTTACTAGCCTTAGGGCTCCTTAATGCGGAGATTGTTTTGAGTCCAACTTTATAATACAGTCACCTAGCAGTGTACCTGATACATAGTAGGCACTCAATAACTTTGTCTTGAATAGGTGTTAGAAAATAAAGTAACAATCTTGGAGTTAAAAAAGGATAAGTTTTAGTATTCCTTTGCCTCAAAAAGCAATATTATGTTTGAAAAATAATTCCAAATAAGTGCTTCAATAAACAAATTTCAAATAATTATAGGAAAATATACAGGTATACACCAAAGGAACTCCAACAGTTTTCTTAAGTAATTTGCAAACAAAAATAAGAGAAAATTTTTAAAAAATAGAACTTCTTTTAAAATTTTATAAGTTTGCTTATACAGTGTTAGTAGGAATGTAAATTATTACAACCACTATGGAAAACAGTATAGAGATTTCTCAAAGAACTAAGAGTAAATTTGCCATTTGATTCAGCAGTCCCACTACTGGAGATGTATTAGTCATTTTCTAAAAAGACACCTGCACTCCTATGTTTATCACAGCACAATTCACAATTGCAAAGATATGCGACCAAACTAAATTCCATATTAATTACATTTTTCAGTGAGAAGTAGGCTTTTTCACTCCTAAACCACTAAAACATCCTCAGTGGCTTGGATAGCATGCAGTATTATCACACATTAAAAACTAAAGTGAATTATTTAAAGATGACTGCATGTTGAATGTTAAGAATGGAAGTCTTTTTAAACAATTTTTTGTGGTGTTTTATTTAATTGAAATGAAGCAAGAGTATACAATGATAATGACCAAGCACATCCAAAGAAACATAGGGGCTTTCAAATCAAAAGGATGGTTTAGAGTATGGGGAGGAAGCTCAATGATTCGCTCAGTATAGGGATTTGATGTGAGAGCCAAGGTTCGGCTAAAATAGAAAGAAAAGGGAACTAACATTTATGAAAAATATACAGTTGTGCCTCCTGTACTAGACAATTTATAAGACTATATAGTATCATTAAAACAACACTAGGAAGGAGTTATAATAATGCCTATTGTACACACTAGAAATCGGTAGTTAAAAAAAAAAAAGAAAGAAAAGTTCAGAATCGCACAGCAAATAAGAGTGTAGCAGCCATGTCCAGCTCTCTGAGCCCTTACTTTGTACTGCCATTCATTCTACCTCTCATATCACAAGCTCAGGAGAGACAATATAGAGCTTGTTTGAGTAAAACTCTGTGGGCACAGCCAGGACCATGAGTAAGCTTTGAGCTTCATCGGAGTTGAATTTTCTATCAGTAATTTTGGATTGAGGTAAAAAAACTGTCTTTTGTGATGCCAGGCTGGGCTGTGGTTTTTTGTTAAAAGGCTTCTTATCTCTAACAGTACAATGAGTTACTAGAGGAGGTGGAGTTTCCAAAATTTCTGAATAGGAACTTTGAACATTAAAAGTGTTATACTTGAGTGGATAAATAATAGATGGGAAGTGGGAAGCTATTCTTCTAAAATGTGTTACAGAGTTTACATGAGCATCTTGTCAGATGACATAAAGGTGATGATGGTGGCAAATTATGAGTGAATGTGCACAAAACCTTTTGTTGATACATCAAAATTCTGCTATTAACACATGGAACGGCCTTAAGGAAATTAATCCAGCACTCTGGTCTTCAGTTAATCTCTGAAATGCAATGATTGAGTTTAACAATTTCTCATTGTTTATTTATTATTGCTGCTCTTTGTTTCTTCCTATTCATCTCATTTGAATTTGTCTCTCATGTTATATGCTCTGAAATTTTAGCCTAATCTCTCTTTTGCCTGGTATCACCAAAAATTAAGCAGCAAAATATCCTTTTTTAGATAGTGTAAGATTATTATCCATTTGGAGTACTTTAAATTTTATAATGTAAATGATTAAAAGTATGGACCAAATTACTCTACCTTTTTAATGTAAAATTTAACAAACCCTTAAAGTATCATCATCACTTCAAATAACCATTTTAAAGCAAGCAAGATGCTTATGAATCCAGGGCTATTGCTGCTAGTCTGAATTAGCCTTAATGTGACCCCTTAATTTTCCACCTTGTTTCCATGTTTACATTTATATCTGTTTTATTTAATCCTGATTGTCTATGAATCTCAATTTCTTTAATTCTATATGTTAAAGAGAAAATGTATTAATACTGACTTTTCTGTTTCAGAAATATATTAGTTGAGATAATATATATAACAATAGTTTAGGATGATAAAGTTAATGACTTCTTATGAAAAACAAAATGATCTTCCTCATGTATGACACTACATAGTTAAATTTAATGACTGAACATATATCCATATATTTTCTCAAAATTTGTTGACATTTCTTTCATAAATATGTTCCTCTTATTAGAACATTTAACTGATCCATTTTTTATCTGTCTTTCAAGACTTGCCGAAGGTTTTTGAGAATTCTGTATCATAACATGTTCACACTGATTTAATAATTTACTTCTTGTTAAATTTGAATAGAATATTTTAAGTCATACTACATTGACTAGCCAAAATAAGAATGTTTCTAAACATCATAATGACACACATTTAGGCTAAACTTCATGATGCCCTATAAACTTTCATATAAATTGTCTTATTTTTAAAAATGTTAAACATATATCTTCTCTTTTTACCAGAAGAAGATATCATGAACTCATACAAAAACTTGCACATGAATGCTCTTTTCAGATCTTCTTGTAATAACCAACAATTAGAAAAAGCCCAATCTTCAACTTCAAGTGTATGAATAAATAAACAGTGGAATACTGCCTAGCAATAAAAAATGAATGAACTATTAATACACACTTCAGTATGGGTGAATCTCAAAATAATTACAATGAGTTAAAAAAGTAATGCAAAAAGTGTGTGCATGCTGTATGATTCTATTTCTCTAAAGTACTAGAAAATTCAAAATAATTTATAGTGCTAGATAGCAGGGATCAGTGGTAACCCAGGGTATAATGAAGATGATCAACAACAGAAAGCCTACAGAAAGAAACAGGAAAATTTGGGGGTTGTCATATTCATTCATTATTGTGATTATAGTAATGGCTTTACAGATGTATGCATGTGTCAAAAATTATCAAATTGTATGCTTTAATTATTTGCAATTGTTGTATGTCAATTGTACCTCAATAAAAGCTGTTAAAATTTTTGTGTCATTTCAATCTCATTATCATCCTGTGAAGCAGTCTTTTCTCATTTGACAGGCAATAAAACTATGATTTAAGGAAGCTATCTTATTTTTCCAAATTGCATTTTAAGAATTTGTAATATGTAAATTTAAATATAGATTTTTCTCTTGGTTATATATTTTTCCATGTCAATATTTTCCCTATAGAATACCATAGTTGATTTAGTACAACTGTTATCATATTCAAAAATGTCCGCTACTAAATCTGAACAAGTATCATATAACATTTATTCTACGTTTGAATATTATCTTTAATATTTCTGATAATAGAAGAAAAAAGTTCTTAATTTTGCATGCAAAAAGTTTATGACATAAAATCATAACTAGTAATAAACTTCTCAGTTTAGTGTCACATAGCTTACCACATATTAGAATGTGAAATGCATTCTAACAATAAGAATAAATGGACTTTTATGAGACACTCAATTAATGTGCTATGTATCCTCTAAAATAGAGAAAACCTTCTAGCTTCAAAGGTAGGGTAAGAAGTAAGAAGAGGTTTTACATGCTTCCTGACTGTTTTAAGATTTAAGATGGGATTTTCTATAGTAATGAGAATTGTTTTTACTGTAGAAGCCTGATTTTACAACCCTTCCCTCAAAATCAGTTAGCTTCTATTCTACATAAATTCATGAAAAGGCTGATTCTGATGAATTAGGCAGAGAGGGCAGTATAAGTGGTGGTACTTCGGAAGATAGAGTTTACTTGTGAAAACTGATATATACAGAGTAATATCGCTAGAAGTACATTACAAGGGCTTTCATTTTAAAACGGTGCCTCAAATTAGAGCTTCAGAAAACAAACAAACAAAAAAATAGCTTAGGAGATATTTCCATCTAAGTTAAGCAGAACAGTTAATAAATTCTACTAGTTAATGATAATTACTTTAGGCATTGTGAATGTGCTCTCCAGTTGTATACCAGAGAAAAAGATTTCATGATATTTAAATGAAGATGACATCAGTGCAAGTTTACAAACGCACTTTGTTGTCAAATGTTGACATGGACTTAAATTTTTCATCAATGAAGTATGAATATAAAGGCAAGAAGGTAGTGAGTTTTGAATAAAGCTACTTCAACATCCAATAAAGCGAACATTATTTTGTAGACTCAGAGACAAAAACCCTCTGAAAATAATTTATTTCTATAACAAGAGGGAAAAAACCTGAAAATGGTTATTTGTGTTCAATGTAATAGGAATAGAGATTGTTTTCATGAAATAGGTACAGAAATCCATAGGAAGAAAACAGGCTGAAATGAAAGACAGCAGGATATAAACAAGATAAGTAGGAAAAAAACCGAAAATTTTCTGAGTAATAAGAAGGAAAATTGCTAGGAAGCTAACAGTTAAAAAGTGAAATTAAATTCCATTCTTTTAGACTTAAAAGCAAGCAATGAGCATTAAAATAGATTTAAAAATCAATGAACAAAAATCAATGAACAAGAATATACACCTCAAAGGCAGGGTGATAAAAATGACAATAGAAAATGTAATAGACATAGAATATTAAGTGAAGATTAAAACTAAATACTAAAGATGTTAACAATAGAAAATAGAACATTGAAAGAGAAATGTTTCAGATAATATCAATGAAAGGAGAATGACACACAAATCTATTATCTCATCTAAAATTAGGAACTATAACAATAAAGTAAAAATGTATGCAAACAACTTGCTAGAAAAATAATGACTGCCTACAAATAGCAAACTCCAACTACCTCATGTTTGTCCTCTCCAAGATTAAATGGAAAAGATATAGAAACAATGCTTAGAGTTTTGAGAGTAAATTTTGTAGATCTCAAAATTTTGGACCCTGCTAAATCATTTTAATTAATGCAGGAAACCAAAAGATGATTTAAGATATCAATGGCCCATAAAATTCATGGAATTAATTTCTTAGAAATGTGTGGCTTACAATAAGAGTAATTACAACTAAATCAATTACAATAAGATTGATTACAACTACAATAAGATTAATTAAAGACAGTCTTTAGAGTCAAAGATATCTAAATAATAATTCCATGCATAGTTATTAAAATCAAGACAGGGCAGGGCATGGTGGTTCACGCCTGTAGTCCTAGCACTCTGGGAGGCCATGGTGGGCGGATCGCTCTAGGTCAGGAGTTCGAAAATCAAGACAAATATCAAAAATAATTCTTAAACAAAGACAAAATATAAAATCTAATATAGTAGAAACAATATAGATTTAATAAGGACACCATTTGGAATTTAAGGAATAGTGTACAGGACATACTAGAACAATTAAAGCTAAAAGAATAGGCCACGTACTTATTAAATGAAAGAATAAAAATTCAACAGGGTTGGTAATATTAGTTTTAAACTACATTGACTTTATGGCAAAACTAATTAAACAACAAAGATGATAACTTTATATTGATAAAGGGACAATGCACAAAATTTGTAATAGCAGTCATAAATTGAAATATATAAACCAAAAAAACAGAAATAGAGATAACAATTATGACAGAATGTAAAGTGTATTCATTATTTTATTCAACAAATAAATAACGACTGCTTAATTGGAGACATGAACTTGTTTTCAGCTGCTAAATACACTGTATTAGATACCTGGCTTCTTCTTTTCTATTTTGTTGGGGGAGACAAACAACAAATAAGATAAGTGTGTATGTGGATTTTTTTGTATGTATGTGTGTGTTGTTCAAGATAATATTAGTTATTAAATGTTATTTGAAAAATAAAATAAATATTTGGGAGAAATCCAGTAAAATCTTCATTTTATATCAGTGATTCTCAAAGTTTTGGCATTTATGAAACACTTTTAATTAGCGCTTACTGAATATACTAACCTTTAATTTTTGTTAATCAGAAAATTCATAATGTTTAATTGTAAAAATATTCAAAATTCATATTTCTTCTATCAGTGATGAGGACAACATTGGAAGCTTTTCCTAAGATTTCTCTTTATGTATGGATCAAAGCAGAATACCTTTGTCAAAGATCAAATATCACATTCAACTGGCTCATTTGTTCTTTATTTCTACTACATTAAAAAATTTTCACAATTGGAGATTCTGAGAAAAATATCAAGTTTTCCGTGTTGTAGGAAATTTGACCTAGGATTTAGTCCAAAATACTTCCATATATTTGGATTAAATGTGAACACCACAATTATGAAGATATTTCTTGCTGAAGATACCTTTTAGTATACAAAATGAGACTAAAACAATGATTTGGGGTATATTTATTACAGAAACCACATCCAAGTGCATATCATATTCAAGTTGAATAATTAAATGTTTCAACTTGAAACATAGTTACAGATAATTCTAAGTTGACTGTTTTGCTACATTTGACTCTGGAAAGTATTACTTTAAGAAATATGCCAAATATGTCATTAATTTGTTTTTCTAAGTAGTGAATAATATGATCAAGGGCTGAGAAAGATTAAAAATCTGAATAAAAACCTGCTTCTATCAGTTGCAATCAAGGTTCTCTACAACAAACACTAGCATTGTAGTTTAAAGTCATAAAGGAAATAGATTAAACTATTTAGGATACTGAACATATTCTTAAAATACAGGGTTTAAGTGAGTCATTGAACTTTTAGAAATGTCTTTACTGCTTTACCACTTTTGTTTCAAAAACTATTAAGGAAAAATTCCCCTTGTGTAATGGCAGCTGCCAAAGATTGAAACTCTCCACACATCCTTTACATAGATGTGAGGAGAACGAATAAAATCATCCATGACCCACACCTACAGTCTAACTAGGACAAAAAGAATTTGTCCAACTTCTAAGTATGTGTAAGTGGAAAAATGACTACGGTAACCACAGAGCCATTTCCAGAGCTGCCCTAGCCAAAAGCTAGTAACATTGCACAGAAATGATGAGGGAGTAGTGGAGATGAGCAGAGAAGACAGGGCACAGATAAAATCATCTGTAGAATGAAAATTCTACCCTGAGGGCAGAAGTATTGAGAACAGGTGTCAGATGTGTTGGACATAAGCAAAATGTACCTAACCACTAACAGGCAAATAAGAAACAATTTTGCAATAAATATTAATGAAAAATATTCAATGTTACTAATGCTTACATATCAAAGAAAAAAAGAAAAATGGAAATTTGATATTAAATTGTATTTTCAAGGAATTGGAATTATAAGTGCCTGATAATACATAAAAATAGTCAACTTCACTAGAAATCTAAAAATATATGTATTTATTAAGAAAATTTAATTTTTATTTTTTAAAATGACAAAGATTCAGGAGATGATATTCAATATTGTCAATGGTGGGTTTATAAATATTATCAGAAGCTATAATGCAATGTATGTTAAATGATTTTAAATATTCATTATTTGGGGCTGAGTAATTCTATCTCTTAGAAATATATTCTTTGGAAAAATCTCAGAAATTAATTTACAGATCTCTGTGGGAAGTTGTTTATTATGATGAAATATGAAAAATGGAAATAATATAAGGAAAGAAATATATTAAATTCCAGTGACAAAATTTGGTATAGAGACTTAAATGATCATTTCAGGATTTTTTTCTAACTTTTATGAGTAAATGCTACCAGTGTTCCAATTGAAAAATGAAGTACACAAACAATAACGACTTACTAATCTTCTCTTATTTCGCTCTGTTCCACTTGGGAAAAATTAACTTTTCCTTTTTTAAACCAATTAGCAAACAGCGAAGCATTTTCCTTTATGAAGAGACAGACAATTATTTGACTTCACAGCTACCTGAAGGCATATTTACATGGAGTTGTTCACTTCAGATTTTCAAAATGCATCGTGTGTACTAGGATGAAATAAATGTTTTGTTGAAATGATTGGGGATGCATTTTAATAAATGTGAGAAATTAGGTCCAACATATTTACAATTTTAAAACTTCTGAAATTAATGCTTCTTTGGAGCTTTATGAATTAAGCTTACTTTCCCTCACTTTGATAAATGTGAAAACGCTTCAAGAAATTGTCAGAAAAGGCCAAGATTGAAATAATTAGAACTTAAATTGTTGTCTAATTAAGACTAGAACAGTAATGGGTTTTATTAATACCTTTACCATGGCATTATATTTCCAAGGTATTTAAGGAAAACTTATTCAACAACACATTTGTTAAAAGGAACTTTTCTTTAGAAGTAACATTAAAAGAAATAATTATAATAATTATTTAGTCACTTGAGACAATTTGCAAATGTTAGATTTGATTGTATCATGACAGACTCTGCGTGGTTTGATGCCACAATGAACATGCTCTTCACCATTGCATAAGGAATATCATTTCACAGGGAAACTGGACAGGATCATTACAGTTCACATTTCACTAACATGAGTTGAAAATCTAATTGACATTTTGCTGGATTGCATCTATACAGCACTCTACTGTAAATGGCAGCTTCACAAGCTGTCTCCTACAGTGATCATTTAAATTGAAATATCTCAGGGACCATGTTGTTCACCCAGCACAGCATCTACTGTTTGTTTAAATTTATCTTTCATTGCTATAGTTAAAAATGCATTACAAAATCACTTTTTGATTAGGCTTCAGACAATAGTAGGTTTTATGGGGAAAGGAAACTATTTAATTTTATTTTAAGGAAAACTACTAAACTACTATCAAAATACAAATATCCAAGAAAGAAATTACAAGAGTAAAAATAATAGCTTTTAATAATTTTACTCTAAAAGTTAAGAATCTGTGGTGGCAAAAATCATTTCAAAATAAAATTTAGATTTTTTTTTCAGTTCATCCCTGAAAAAAAGTTTATATGCTGATTTATATACTGATTAAACTGAAAGGGATAAAGCTTTCGAGAAATCACTTGTACAAAACAGAGGATGTATGAGGATGTTATGATCTTTACTAGCATAATAAGTAATGTCAACTTGTACTAGACACTGAATTAATTACAATATAATTATACTAAGTACAAATGGTATGCTTTTGTATGTACATAGCAGAAATAAAATAAAAACAGTTGCATACTTGTTGATGCTATAAAATAATAGCATACCAAGCCTGGTTCTTGATCTTTTTTATACTAATTGGGTTTAAATTTACACTGGATTTTTCGATATCTTATATAAGGATAAAATGATGAAATTTTCTTTGTTCCAAAAAGGGGTAGAAGTCCTCCTCTTCCCCTTCGCTTAGAGTATTTCCTTGAAAATATAATAGGCCTGATAAGAAGCCCAGCCTTTTGATGTTAACATGCAAGGTCAAGGACCTTATTTCTGATCCTTGGAAATGTGAACACATAGCTGACAAAATTTAACTCAGGAACCTCTCATGAGATATACAAGGTTCTATCAAAAAGATGCATCCATCTGTCTCTTAAGGAAGTAAGAGAAATTTTATTGGTTTTTTCCTCTACTTTACTATCTAAATTTGCATTAAACTCTATTCAGACTTTGTAGTCTCTTGAGAATGCTACCTGCATGCATGCATTCAGACTGAATTACTCAATAATCATTTGCGTTTTCTCTCTCTTATATGTCAATACAGAGGGGGACTTTTAATCAGCAGGGTTTTTTATTTACTCAATGAGTGGTAGGATTAAATTTTTATTCTGAATTTTTGCTTAAGAAATATCATGTCTGTAATAAATCGCTTTAAAAATAACTCTTAAACAAAAGAAAACTGAGTTTATGAGCTACTGCATGGGTATTCGAAGATATTTAAAGAATGTATATGACAAATAATAAGAGCTTAACGAAATACTTTGTTGAAGCTAAGCAGTAACCAAATGTAGGTATAAGCAAGATTTAGATTATAAGGCCAAAGACAAAAAGATTTTTATTGCTCGGGTTTTTTCCATCTTTTAATTAATATTTATGCTATTGATTCAACAGTTTAACTCCTAGGATGTTAAATGATTTTTGAGGGAGGAATGAGAGAGAAAGTTTGTATTAACCACACATTTTGATTAGTTATTTCTCAATATAGTTGGTGGGGGTAGGGGAGTTTACCACAGGTCAGATTTCTCTATTTGCCATGGGGATGTTCTCAAAATTAAAGTAAGTCAGTAGGCATAGATATATGATAGCCAGATGAAAGAAAATAATGTACTTCAATGAAAAACTATGCATTGTTTAGAGCATAGTCTCTTCAATTGCTGATTCTGATTATTGTGAACCCCTGTGTCTTTCATTGCCTTTTAGCTATTTTACAGCTTGGTAAATTGTGTATAATTGATGATAATGCAAAATAATTCTAATCTACAGTTAGGCAAATAAATTCTGTTAGGTAAAGGTTCAATTCATTTCACATTATCATGGCGGCAGAAGCCAGTTTTTGCTTCATTTGCTCATTCATATTCCTGATTTATAAATGTGCTGGTTCTTTGGATTTTTCTTTGAACCAATTCTAACATCTGCCCTATGCATTCATTAATAATGGGTTAAGTAAAATTGTTACCACATGTTTATTTCCTATCTGTATGAGAGTGATTTTACCTTGTTAAAAATTTCACTCGAATGTTTATAGCAGCACAATTCATAATTGCAAAGATGTGGAAACAACCCAAGTGCCCATCAATACATGAGTGGATTAATAAAATGTAGTATATGTATACCATGGAGTATTATTCAGCTATAAGAAACAACGGTGATATAGCACCTCTTGTATTTTCCTGGCTAGAGCTGAAACCCATTCTACTGAGTGAAGTATCCCAAGAATGGAAAAATAAGCACCACATGTACTCACCAGCAAATTGGTTTCACTGATCAACACCTAAGTGGACATATAGGAACAACATTTATCAGGTGTCGGGCAGGGTGTCTGGTGTGGGGGGAGGAGGGGATGAGTTATATACATACATAATGAGTGCAATGTGCACCATTTGGGGGATGGACACGCTTGAAGCTCTGACTCAAGGGAGGAGGGGGTTAAGGGCAACATACATAACCTTAACATTTGCACCCTCATAATATGCTGAAATAAAAATAAAATAAAATGCCATAGGATGCTAAAAAAAAAATTATCCTTTAATGATAGAGGAGGGAAGGAAGGAAGGAAGGAAGGAAGGAAGGAAGGAAGGAAGGAAGGAAGGAAGGGAGGGAGGGAGGAAGGAAGGAAAGAAGGAAGGAAAGAAGGATTGATTTGGATGATTATCAAAGTAGCTTCTCATTAATTATCTGGAATATTGATATCTGAGAAGTTAATTAAATACACACAGTATTGTAGTTCTCATTGTTACTTTTCATTGGTATTAATATTTCTCTTCTATTACCTTCTTTTTCATACTAAAAGATACCCATATTTTGACACTAACCAAGACAGAGAGAGAGAAAGAGAGAGAGAAGAAATAAGCACATGCAATGGAATGACACACCATCCTATTTCCTTTCCATGATGTCATTTATATGAAGTTCTAGAATAGTTAAAAGTACTTTATAGTGAAAATAGTGAGAATGGAGGTTACTGGGTAGGGGGGATTAAGGGCATAATAGAACTTTCAGGAATGATTAAAATTTCTACATCTTGAAATAAATGAGGTTACAAAAGCTTGTGTTTTTGAAAATACTCACTGAATGGTGCAGTTAAAATATTTCCATTTTATTATATGTAAATTCTACCTCAAAAACACCAAACTGTAATAAAAAATTGAACTCTAATTCCATTCATGAAGACATGCTCACGAGTAAGGTATACTGATGGCTGAAATTTACTTTGAAGGCATTAAAAAAAGATACATTCATTTTTGGACAGAAAGATACATTGGTGCATAGATATGTGAAAGAAATATATAACTATATATTTCATAGAATCTAAGTGATGAGTATTTGAATGTTTACTGTATATTTCCTTCAACTTTTTATATATTTGAATGTTTTCACAACAAAAATGAGGTAACAGAGGGATTTATAAAATACGAATAGGCATATAATCAGTTGTAATTATCAGCATATTGATTGTTGCATGGGTAATCAATGGCAAGATTTTGGTATAAAGCCAATGAAGCATTTGTGTTGATTTTGTCCCCCAGTGTTCTTTATCTCTTCATCTTTTCTTTAAGTTTTGCACATTTTTCGATATCCCCTACAACTAAGTATGGTAACATTACTAGGTTTGGACTGGGAGTGGAAATAAAATAGTGTCATTTTGGACTTGTATGGCAGTGGAAATAAAATAGTGTCACTTTGGACTTGTAACACCACAATACATTTCTATAGCTTCTTTTTCTCTTTGTTTTGTGCTGCAATGCCGATGGAATGCAGTGACCCATAGTCAACCATGCAGACTTCAACAGCAACCTAGAGAAGAGGCTTGCAACCTATGGCCTGAATCCAGTGATTCAGTGCCTCTGCTGTAAATTAAGCGTTATTGGAACATAGATGCACCCATTCATTTATGTATTGTCTATAGCCACTTTCATACCATGATGGCAGAGTTACATGAGTCAGAGATGATATGTCCCTAAAGACTAATAGATTTCCTATTATTCCTTTTACCAAAACGAAAAACAGTGCTAACCCTCACTCTACAAAATAGATGGATGAATGAATCCAGGGTTTCAGAATGAGCTCTTAAAAAAACAGTGTGGCGCAAGATTAGAATAGCTAGACTGTTTTATAGAGAAGAAATAAACTTCCACCCATTTAGAAGGTGTTTTGGGTTTATTTGTTCTTTTGTTTTTATTCTTTTTAATTGTTCTTTCTGTTATTATTTTTAGTTCTTTTTTATGTGATATTAACCATTATTTTAACAGATGCAAGTAATATTTTTACAGTTTTTAAAATTGTTTTCCAGTATTTTATTGTTTCGGTGTCATTTGTCCTGTTGTCAGTACATAAGCTAATTTTAACATCTTCTTATTAAAAACTAAACTACTTGCTTCCAGAAAGCAGTACTTTCTGGTATTTGGCATTTTGAAGCTGAAGAAAAATGACTTTGATCATCCAGATCATTTCTCTCCTTTAGTGCAGCTCATTGGCTTTTGGCATTTCAAAGAAAAAATTTTGGATCGTTTTTTCACAATCCAAATGGATATTCTTTCCCATTTAATTTTTAGAATTGTTTTCATGAGTGACAATAAATTTCAATGCTTATATATCAACTCTAAGGGCGCATCAGGTAACAGCTCTGAAGAACTAAAGAATGCATTTTTTTTCTTCTTTTATGCAAGAACTGTGACAATAGTTTTGCCTAGAGAAAATCTATTTTTTACACTGTAACGATTAACAGACATCAACACTGTTATAAATAGAAAATAGCTTTTTCCCTACTGGAAAAAGCTCTAGACTCAGAATATGAACATCTATAGCAAAGTCCAGGCCCTGCATTTATGCCAGTGGATGTCCTCTCTTACCTCCTCTCTGGGCTTCAGGTATCTGCTGTACCTAAGGAATCAACGTACTAGATGATCTCCAAGGTCTCTTTTAGCTTTAAAATCTCCCTGACTTAAAATCACCTAATAAAGGCCAGTGAGTAAAAGCTTTGTATAATCACTTACTATCACACTTCTGTATATTTTACCATTTTACTTGGTATGTTTTATATATACAATTTCTCATAAGAAAATTTACTCAAAACATCAATTTTAAAGACCTGTTAGTTTTGTATGTCTCACCATATTTTATTCATCCCCATATTATCATCTTTTCCTATCTAAAGCAAATTGCAGTGAGAAGACAGCATTGTAAGACTTCAATGAATATTTGTTCCACTGTGTACCCTAAACTATATTATCAATACATCCACTAGAGTCATTCTTTAAATATATAAATCTGTATCATGCCATTCCTTTACTTACATCCTCTAAAGATGTCCAATTCAGAAGAAAAGCTAATGTGCTTACAATGTCTACAGCATAGTCCACAAGGCCATAGAAAATCTACCCCCAGCTATTCTCTCCCTCATTCATTCTGCTCTAGTCCAAGCCTCCTTGCATATTTTTGCCTTGGGTGCCTTGTACTGGTTGTTTCCCTAGAAATCCACATGGCTAATTTCCTCACTTCCTTCAAAACTTTGCTTAATATTTACTTATCCATAACAACCTATTTTAAATTTTAATTTCCCCTGACATCGCTGCCACATTTCTAGTCCTGATCATCATCTCTGGTGATCACCTTGTAACATGCTACATAGTATACTTATTTTTGTGTTGTTTATTATCTGCCTCTCCTCACTAGAGTATAAGTTTCACAAAAACAAGAAATTTTTTCACTTTCGTTCACTGATGTATTTCAAACTCTTAAGAGTGCTTGAATTAAGAGTATTCAATAATATTTGTTGAATACATCAAAAGCGTGAAATAAATTACTGAACTGATGAATCTCTTTTGTCATTTCTTCTTTTACTATACCCAAAATATATTCCCTAACCATGTCCATTTACTAAAGCTTTGGATGATAGCAATGGAAGGCAATTTGAACATTTTTGAAATGTATTCTTAAATCATTAACATAAACGCAGAATCAATTTATTCAACAAAAGAATTCCAAATATGTGTGTGTATACACAAACAGACAACTTTTTGTGGTAATACATTGTGTTAGACATTGAAAACAACCAAAGAAAGACATGTTCCTGACTTCAAAGATTTCTAAACTCCCTAATAAAACAGATAAGTCTACGAATATTAGTAAAGAGCAGGAAATGAAGAAGGAACAAAGAGAAGGAACAAAGGGAAGGAAAAGGTTGAATGTGGTTCTGCCAAGCTTTTAGATTCTGACTTGGAGTACTGATGCTGTGAAGGGACCTTCTTTTAAAATCCATTGGCAGTAAATACTTTAGTCCTAAGAAAGTACAGGAGCAGAGAAAAGATTAGATGGAAGGATTTTAGTATCTATTATCCCAGTTTAGTGTTTCACAATTTTCTCTTTGTAAGAATAGCCCTTGTTCAGAACTGAGATCATTCCTTTATTTCTAAGAAATGATTATTTATTTCTCTAGCATCATAGATTGCTGATACATATACTCCCCTTCACCTTCTCCTGTGACTGGTTAATGTGTGTGTCTCGTTGCTCACCACATTTGCCATTTTCACATTAAATGGCATTTATGAAGGTCCTACCATTGCTTTATAAAACTTTTATTTTCACATTACTCTTTGTTTTCCCAAATCATTCACAGTTAACTGTCTAAAAGCTTTTATCAAATGAAAACCCTTTCATTGAGCTATTCCCAGCATTTAAAGCAGTTAATCTACTATTATTTTTTAAAGTACTTATGCTGCTTTTACTGTTATAATGTGTACTGTTATGACTTCCAGATTATGTTAATATGGAAACTCTCCAAAGCCTAACACTCACAAAGCACACCATTGTTCATCCCGCCACAACCCATGCATTTACTCATAGCAATAAATTCAATCACATTATTTCAGTTATGGCAGATTTACACTCAATCGCTATCAGTCGGTGCATTGACTTTAAAATTTGGATCTAAGTTTTTCATTACCTCTGTGGAACTTCCCTTTCATTCCTATCAGAATTGGCCTCCATTTATACGTGCCCTCAGTCCTTACTTTCTAATAATAAATCTCAAATTCATCAACCTCCTTGTCAGGTCTCTCATCCACGGGCAACAGAGCATTCACCTGTTATGCCCCCGAGCTGTGGAATTCCCTGAACTGAACACTCCTCTCCAAATCCCCTGAGCTTTATAAATCCCTTTTTGAGTCTCACTTATTAAAATTTGCTTTAAATATTTGATCTGCCACTGACACATGCTGTAGGCTTGACTGTTATAAAAAAAAAAAGAAGCAAAGTATTTTTATTTCCTCACTATTTATGAAAGAAGCTGAAATTTTCTCTTCTCTTCTTGGTATTTTATATTTTTCATCATTTTTTTCTCCTTTTTATTGGCAGTATAACAATAAACAAATAGGTTTTGGTTACTAATCAGGGTTTAGAATTAAAGATTTCATGTGTTATGGGATTATAAATAAACTGGTCACAATACCATTAATTACTGTGCAGCCTGGAGATTGGTATAGATTTTTTTTTTTCAGGAGACAGCATGGAGTTAGGAGAAAAACAGCTCATTCCTTACAGCCACGCTCTTTCATTGCCTGTCCTAGAGAGCAGCTTTCTCTTCTATTTTTATTTTAATTCATAAATATTCTGGCTAAACGCCACTCATTTGTCAGAGGAGAATAGAAAAGTACATTTAATGGCACTAAAGGACATATGATTTTTGTACTATTATTGTGATAAAAACAATAACATCAAAATCTCAAGCACTGATAGTCCTATTCCAAAGTAGTTTGCTCCCAGGATTTGCCAACATTAAAAGAATGTTGCTTATTTTTCATTCTCTTTAACACATAGCCCAGTGCTGTGCACACAGTAGGTGCTTTATAAATGTTTGTAGAACATTGACGCAATTACTTTTATCTCAGCTCTTTAATTTTTATTTTTATTCCCTCTTGAAAAGGATCTGGTTTTCTCTGTTTCCCTACTTATTAGAGTGCGCAGTTTTTCTGTCATCCTTGTCTCTCTCCTACAGCTGTTGATCAGTCTATTGATTAGGACCCAGAAGGCTAGCAGACAGCCTGGAAAGGGCATTATATTCCGGCACAATTTCCCTCTAAGTGCTTAATGTTCTTTAAACCCCTCATTCAATTAGATGGCACAAGCTATTACACACAAGTGCCCCACACAGAAAATTACAAGCTCATATCTGAGAGATACAGAGAATGGAAGGCAAAGAGCAAGTTAATAGGACATAGTCTGTGTGTTTGGTAAATCCTGTGGAGTTTTGGGCTCAAGGTTAATATCAGAGTGCCAGGCTATGGAATTTAAACAGCAGGTAGATTTCAATAGCACAGAATATGAAGGCGAACAGAGTACAGATAGATATATTATTCTGTTATTTGAAATGGCTACTGTGCAAAATTCAGCATTTCCTCTGAAACATTTTGAAGAAGATGATTTAGGCCATTGAAAATAATGGCAAAGTTAAAACTTTTTTTCAGGTTACGGTAACATTACTGAAGTAGGTGACCTGATTGAATTTCACTAACTGGCGAAGTTTTGAGAGGTCTGATGTATTTATTGATAGTAAGAAGAAGAAAGCATTTTTTTCCTTTGTGAGAAGGAAGATAAAATTAACATCATAAGACGTAAAACTGAATATATGAAGATTATTAGCCATTATCATTGTAGGTAAACAGTGGATTTTACATAAGAATGAAAATCACTGTGCTTCTGCTAACTATCTGGTGCTCTTCAATAGGAGGAACACATGGCTGGGGAAATAGAATGAAGACTGATGTTAACCCCTACTCACCCCCTCACCCTGGTGCCTTTGTGCAATGCACAAATGTACCTGATCCCCTGAAAATGCTCTTAAAATTAATATAAAAATACAACCAGACTAGAAAATCAGTTTTATCACTTGTCTTGGGCAATGTTTGAAGTTTATAACTATGATACAACTTTTTACTTATATAATTATGGATAATATTTATAGTTAAGTTAATAAGTGCCAAGCATAGTACTACACACTTTGCCTAATGTCAATTAATTTTCAAATTAACTTATGAATTACGTAAATTTATTTTACCGATTTTACGAGGAGAAAACTCAAAATGAGATCTTAAGCAGTTTACCTGATGTCACATACAGTTAGTAAGCGGTAGAAACAGGATTGGAATACAGAAAATATGATCATAGAAGACTTAACCATGACATAAACTACCAGCCTAAAAACATATCATAGTGTTCGTTTCATTCTTCAATAAAGATCCATTGTTTAAAAAATTAGGAATCAATAAACACAAAGAAGACAATTAAAATCACCCATAATCTCATGACAGAGAAAACTATAAATATTTTGGAGGATATATTTTCACATTTTTTTTCTATTGGATAATTTATATTAGATAATTTATATGTTGTTTGTGAACCAACTTTTGCTGATTAATGTTTTCCACTTAAATGATATTTCTGTAACATAATTCATGCACATCATATATGTACCCTTTATGTTCCATTCTTTACCCAATAAATCTCATGTTTTTAATAGTGTTTCCAATTTTATTTCTTTGCTAATTTAAATAATTCTATGAATATCTTTATTACTAAATGTTTGGAATAATGCTTATTTCTGTAATAGTTTAGATACTTTTTAGAACTTGTTAAATTGCCCTCTAGAACGTTATGCCAATTTACAATCACTAGCAATATGTAACAACACCTGTTTATCCCCACACTAACCAACTGAGGCTGCCATCATTTTAAAACAACAAAAAAGCTTTCAAATTGATAAAAGCAGTATTTCAATATTATTTTAATTTTTATTATTTTAACAATAGGTAACATAGAGCATGTTTATATGTTTATTGGTCATTATATTTCGGTGAGTGGATTGCCAATATTTGCCCATTATTAAGTATTATCTTTTTCATTGATTTGCAAAATCTCTTCAATTTTAAGAATATCACTACTTCTCTATGTGTATTACACCTATCTTTCCCATTTTGTCATTTGTACTTAATTTTGGTTGGGATAGTTTTGCCATGTATAAATTTTAATATTTTATGCTTAAATATCTCAGTTCCTCTTGTAATGGTTTAGAGAACTTTGCTTTTCATGCTTGGAATGCACTGCTACAGAAAAATTAGATAAATATTCATTTTTTAAGATTTGTGGTTTAATTTTTATAGTTAACATATTAATACATGTGGAAATTATTTTACACACTATGAAGTAAATATTTAATTTTCAACCCAAATCATAAATCACTTGCCCCAACATTGTTCACTAAATTACCTATCCTTCACCCACTAATCGAAAATGCCACTTCTACCAATTACATAACTGCTAAGTATTTGTTTGCCTGATTCTGATTTTTCTGGCCTTTCTCTTTGATCAGCTATGTGGATTATTTTACCAACTACTAGAAAAGCTACTTCACATTGACATTTTTTGAACTTTCTTGGTCACCTGGCTTCTTATTTTGAATGAATTAGAAACTAGAAATTCTTGGTTAGAAATTTAAAAGGATGAAAAATATGGAATATTAAAAAACTCACCACTATCCAGCCCATAGAATCTAAAGGGAATAACTTCAATGTTGAGATATTTTCAAGTATTTGTTAAAATAAAAGAAATCAAACCAGATAAGATAGCCTGGTCCACTATTTGGATGAACACATTGTAAGTACTTTTGTTTTAAATGTATAGAATAATCACATATGCAAAAATTATCGTGGGGGAATGCTATGAAATTACCTCTGAAGTGACATATGAAATACATGAAATATTTTATTAAAGACATTGTGCTATTACCACTACTAATAACAGGTAGATTATTGGCAGCACTAAATAAAAGAAACTGGATAAATTCAATCAAATTCACTTTGAGATGGTCAATTCACTGTGGAATTCAGTTTTGAGCCTTTATTAAAGTTGTAAGATTTTAATTGAAATCAAGCGGACAATATAAAAATTCACTTAAAATGCACATTCTATCATATTCTGTTTTGGGTTTTTTTGGTTTGTTTTAATATAAAATTTTCTTATTGGAAGCAGCTACCTATTCAAGTAGCTGAATTGAATACCTATTTAGGCTGCAAACGGTTCCCCCAGAAGTTCATTTTGTATACCACAGAAGACACTCACATTTTGGATCTCCCAGAAAATGCAGCTCCATAGTAAATGGCATTTGTTCATTAGAAATGTTGTACTTCTCTTATTACCTATTTCATAGTGGAAAAGATATTAGAAAGTTTTACCAAGGTTACACACCAGACTGTCAAAGTTGTTCCAGGAAAAGCAAGCAGAGAATGCTCATATTTCAAGGGTACTCCTATTTTGTAACCACTTAAGAATTATAACACCTACTGCCCCTGAAGTTTTTCCCACCTGAGAAGGTTGTGAGACACACAGATTGGTCAGCAAACTCAGATTTCACAGGACAAGTCTGGAGTAAATAAGCCATTCTATCTAGCTTTGAGGGTAAAAAAACCTATTGGAAGTGACAGAGTGGTTGATGAATAGAGATTATTTTGAAGTGTGCTGCAGAAATTGGCCTCAGTACACGACTTTTTTTAAAAAGGACATTCTTCCTTTTTGTTGTTAGAATGGAGAAAATTGTGCAATTTTCCCATAACCACTTGATTCTTTTCCTCTTTATGGGGATAGAATTTCCTGAAAAGGGAATCACACTTATGATTCACAGCAAAAAATAAAAAGAAAAGTCAACCAATCCACAGAAAAAATGGTATACTCTTCATCCTCCTGATAAAAGAAAAATATGGTTCCATTCCTGATTTGGGAAGCTGCCATTCACAAATGTGGCAAATTTATGCCTGTAGGAGCAAATTTAGTTCTTAGTTTTCTGCCTCAGGGAGAGATTTTTTTCATTTTAGAGATGACATTACCCATTGACCAAGACTCATAATCCTACCCAACTGTATTCTATTTCATCAAGGGTAGATTTTCAATAATCAAACTAGCCAAAATAAAAAAAAATTAAATAATGTTACTATTTGTCAGGCCACATTTTAAGAACTTTATTCATGTTAACACATTTAATTCCCATGAAACCCTGTAAGACAAGTACTATTGCTATCTCGATTTTCAGACAAGGAAACTAAAAACAGAAAGGTTAGGCAACCTACCCAAGGTCACATACAGTGACTTGTCAAAGTGCACCTGTCAAAGAGCAAATAGTGTGGAAATTCTCCCACTTACTAAAATATAGAATACTATTCCTCTGTAGAAGGATACTGTTCTATTCCTCTAAAAAGGAATAATATTCTATACATTATTTGCAGGAGGAAGACAATAACAAAGAGTTCTAAAATTTCCCTCTCAGCTTCTCTTATGGTGCCTTACAAAAAGCACAAATTAGGATTACATTTATACAAAATGTCCAAAACAAAAGTAAATATAGAGAGACAGAAATATACTGGGACAGAAAGTAGATGAGGTGGTGTTCCAGAGTTGCGTGTGAGGAAGGGGAATGCCTGTAAATAAGAATGAGATTTCTAAGTGGTAAAAAGTCCTAAAATTAGCTTGTGATAATGGACGTACAATTCTGTAAATACACTAAAATCAATTGAACTGTACACTTAAATCAGTAAAATTTCAAAGTATATAAGTTATATCTTAATTAAGCTTTTTTAAAATATTAAAAAATTGCACATTTCATCCCATCCATTCTACTAGAGAAGATAGTATGGTGGTTCTTCCCCAATCATAATGGTCTCATCATGGATGAAATCAAAGTGGAAAGATTTTAAACTTGATCAAGGTAAGGAGAGTAATGAGAAAGAAACTACGACTATGATCCAAGTATCCCTCATTCCTATTTTATTTTCTCCAAATTAATGAACAATTATGAAACTGTCAAAAATAAAAGGTGAGGTGTGTGGAATGTGTGAGAGTATATGAGAGAATATCAGTGCCATTTTATGCAGCTTGTTTTAAGAAGTAGCAATAATTGATACTTTATAATCAATTTGTATCCACCATTTCATATTTTCTAGAAATATCCTTCTCCCACTTTCTACATCAAATTTACAAGTGTGTTTTATGTTGCTTTAGACAATACGCACAACAAAAGGCATCTTTTCCTGTGTATGGTCCTTCCTCTAAATGTTCTAGCTCAAATGGCCAGTTAGTGATTTGTAATTCAGAACAGAGATACTTGAACAAAAGTGCCATAACATTAAAAGGATAGCCACAAGGCCACTAAAATGATTTAAAAGGTAATAAATATATCAATCCCTTCTTAACAAGTTTTTATCATATAATAATATTGAAAGTTTCTTTTTTAGCAGTTTTGACAACCATAGAATTGTGGTTTCATGCATGTAAAGTGTCCTGAGTCCATCTTCGTTTTATTTTTTCAGATGATCAGTGGATCATCTGCCTTGTTTCTTTGATTTATCTCATGCATCTGCTACTTCCTCCATCATCAGGAATTTACCTCTTAGAGAACTTAAATCAATGAGTTGCCTCTTCTAGAAAGATTTTTTATTTAATCACTATGTTTGGCTAATTCAATCATACTTTGCTGGAGAGAGAAATCTGAGGCAATGTGCCTCCCCCCAAAATTTAAAATTACGCAATTTTTAATATATTTTGGCAAGTCTTGTTTCCCATTGGGATTTTCTTTAATGATACCCTAACCTTCAATTAGGTTCACACATCGGGTATCCAGGTAGATGAGAAAATATCTAATTTTAATGTTGTTCTCAGGATTTTTACTACCTGCATCACTAAATCATTCTAGGTTTAAAAATCTTTATGTTTATCTTACAACTAAATTAGCACTGCCTGAAGGAATTCAAAAGAAGACCTTAAGGGGTTTTAAAGGACTAAAAGTAGAGAACCTGGTGAATATGGCACACAAACCATCAATATTTGTGAAACCAGAAACTAGAACTCCATCCTGAGGAAACAAGCATAGTGTAGAGTTTAGGCACACAGGTCTGGATCTAGAATATTTCCAATTTGCTTCTTGCTTTTGCCATAATGAGTTTTGTGATCTCGGACAAATTTCTTATCCTCCTTTCTGTACCTCAGTTTCCTCATCTCTAAAATGGACCTAAAAAGAGTACCTATTCCACAAGACATTTTGTGAACATGAAATAAGTAAATATACACAAAGCATTTAAAATACTTTCTGATACAAATGTTAACTATTATTATCTTGTAGGTCAATGATTCTCAATCAGGGAAGGGAGACGTATGTCTGAATCCCTTGTCAAGGACTGCACACATTCCACCTACCATTCCCCACTCACAAGCACTGTATTATATGATGGAGGGTCTCAAATATTTTAATTAGGGAAGTGACATACTTGCCTTTTACAAAAATCTCTCTAGGGGCATTGTAGAGGGAGGAAGGAAGGGGACAAGTTAGGAAGTTATTGCAAAAGTTCAGATAATGCTCTGAAAGAAGGCTGTAACCGTGGAAATAGAAAAAGACAAGATAAGTATAAGATGTATTTATTTATGAAAGTAAAAAGGACAAAGTTTAGTCACCAGGTGAATATAGGACAACACCCATGTTTCTGCCTTAGGGACAAGAATGGATGGAAATATCATTATCCAAGAGGGAATTAGAGTTGGAGAAGAATACATAGCACCTATATTCTTCATATCTATTAAACTAGTAAAAATGTACCCAGAAGTACACTTATTAGCAACAGCTGCAAAGAAGACTCTACAAGAGGGGATATTGCTTCTAATCCTCTAAAGGGAATATGCACCTCTTGCTTACAGCACCCTAAATCTATCAGTTACTCTTCTTCTCCAAAATCAGCATATAGAGCACAGTAGTACCTTTCCTGTGCCTCTCATTAATGTCAAAACCCTATCATCAGTAATTCTACTAGCAACAGACTCCTAAGGATTCTGACATAAAGAGTGTTTTAGTAATTCAGCTACTCAGTAATGAGGCTCTGAATTGATATTCTCAGCTGCTGTTTAAAACGGAGATTCAAGAGACAGCACAAGATGGTGAATGACACAGGATGTGTGTGCACAGTCAGCGTGCCCAGATTCACTTTGCTTATGACAGCAGGCTTAGATGGAGAAGCTATCTTGCAAACAAACCAAATGACCAGTCCTCTCCCAGTGGAAAGATAGACTTTATGGGATGAGAGAGAAATCACAGCGAAGATCATCAAAGATGTGGAAGATATAGGTCATTCCAGAGCCTGAGGTTGGGGAAAAGAATCAAGAAATAATGTATTTCCACAGGACACATGTCATTCCACAATGCACAAGATCAATTCATACAGCAGGGTAGCAAGAGCTGAAATTTCAAGTAAATCCAGGGGGCACTAGTACCTAGAAATTGTACATGATTCTTGGAGAAAATTGATGTAATGTGGTGCATCGATGGAAGAGCCAACAAGGTTTTTATTTTAATGATAGAACTGAATTCTGAAATTAAGCACAGCGGGTAGAAAAAGGATCTAGCACAGATGTCAAAAGCTATCATTGGCTTTTGTGATAAAACATGTTTTTTTTTTCCTTAAGCCCAGGCCAGTGGCCTATGTAGGTCAATGATGACGAGCAGGAAAAAACAAACATCATACATTCTAGTGTCTTTCTGAGGAAGTTTTGAAACAAACGTTGCTGGCATTCAAAGATCTTTTCTTTCAGCAAATCTTTTATTATCAAATAGGAATAACAGAGTTGCCATATTTTCCAACGATCACATTTCACAACCTAACAAGCAAAAGTGTAAAAAATAAGTAGTTGAAATCTGCACCAGTTAAAACAAAACAGACACCAGAATTCTAGTGGGTGTCTGCCATCAGGCATAACTTGGATGGCCAAGAGCATACCCTTGGCATTGTGCTAATTCTTGTTTACCACACAATTTGAAAATATTCTTTCTTTTGATATGTAAATTGTTGCTACGGAAATAGCTTTTTCTCTCCCATTTTTCAGCTTTCTACTTGAGAAGTGGTACAGCAATTTTATAACTGATTTTTTAACTGATTTCTTATTGAATTCTTTGCTTACCTTAGTCATTGCAATCTTGTATTGAACAGAGAATGACAAATTCTTCTGTCATTTATCATTGTTTCAAAAGACGAAACCAGTACAAAGTTGAAGTTCTGTTTTTTAATCAAAATGATATTTAGTCACAGAAAATTCATGCATCATTTTCCTTTATTGTCTATGGAAAAAGAAAACAAACACAACTGAGTTTTGACTAATAGAAAAAGTATTTACCTACAAAGTATGATTCAAATGCCACAGGCAAGACTTTTTGCCCCTAAAACTTCCAAATCTCAGGTAAAACACTGAGCCATTCCACATTTAGATGTGATTTTAAGTCGTTAAAGGGACTTTTTCTTTAAATGTAATTCGTTAAATATAAATAACCCAGGTAAAGACAATATATTAAGGCAGTTATTTTTTGTACTTTTTTGATTTCACTAAAATTACTCCTTAAAATAAATCTTATATAGAAACTCGATATGTATTATAAAAAAAGTTGAACAAATGACATTAAATAGGACCTTCCCCATGTTTCTTTCTTTTGCCTGGCAACCCAAATCCACGTAGCTCCTGAGGCACCTCCATGAAGTCTCAAAGGTCACCAAGAGCCAGTTTGAAAACTTTTAAGTCAGAGAGAGAGATACAAACAAGATCATGTTATGAGGAAGTTGGTTTCTTCTTGTAGTTATGCATGCATGTGAGCCTGTCATTAATGGAGTCACTCAACAATGAATATTCCAGTTGTTATACTAAGAACTGGGTATATACTGATAAAAAACATGTTTTCAGTTCTTAGCAGATTATAGTTACTTGAAGTAGTAAGATGAAAAATGTCAGTAATCACAAATGAGTGTTAAGAATTAAGTGACATAAACTTCTATTTAATCAAGATTGAGTTACAAGGATCAAATTACCCTAAAGATGAAAACAATTACCCTAAGATGAAAACAAAACAACAAATAAACAAAAGTATAGACAATGCTAAATAAATTCACTGCGGGCCATTGTTTTGGACTAAGCGCCTCCTGCTCTAGACCAGACCAAACTAGAGTAGAGTCACTCATGCTAATGACCACATGATCAAACTGAACTCTGAAACTTGTTAGTTTAAAAAAAAACAAAACAGAAGATTCACAGCAGCTAATCAGAAGGGGCCCAGTTTACCTGAGCTGGCAGGATATGAAAGTTCTCTCTGTTTTGACTTTATAAGGAAAGCAATTTTTCAATGACCAGTCCTGTTTTCATTCTTCATTTCTATTTTCTTCAGCCCTTTTCTGCCTATAAAACTAAATTCCTCTGCTTAGCGCATCAAAATATTCATTCTATTTTATAGAATAAGGCATCCCGCAATTCTAGAATAGCAAATAAATGCCAATTAGATCATCAACCTAAATTTGCTGTAGTTTTGTCCTCTGATAACAAAATATATAAAAAAATACTTTTTAAGATTTTGGATATTAGCCAATAAAGGAATGATCCCTAATGGAAATGAAATTTAAGGAGGTGATTCCCAGGATTGCCCCAGCCTACTGCCTGGACAGAACTTTCTGGCTACAGGGCAGGGAGAGACAATCTAGGTAGGATTTTAAGGAGTAGGAGGTGGAAGTGTACAGTGAGTTAAAGCGACAGAATTTAGAGTAAGGAGATGCCAGGTCCTCTAGAGTTTGCAGAGCAGGACACAAATGAGAAGAAGAGAGCTACAATGAAAAAGACCTCTGAGGACTGGAGGGTTGCCTTCTAATTGTCAATGAGTATTAATGCATACGAGGAAATTACCCCAGGCCAGGGAAGAGACCACATGGAAGGATTAGAAAGAGCAATACCAAGAACTTAAACACTGCCAAAAAAAGTTTCTATTCCCAACAGCCAGAGTTAAATATTCCATAATATATAAATCATGAGGTTAAGATCTCATATGGGTTTTATTCCAGTTGTGGGGAAAATTAATCAAAGACTAAACACTACTATGGTTCCAACTAATAAATACTGAACTGAAAAGAGGAAACTACTCTACAAGTCACATAACTACACTACAAAACAAAAGTAAAAATATCTATAGGAAAAAAAATAGACAGAGAGTATCCATAAAAAGTAAAATTTACATCTGACACTTTTTTCAAAAATTATTAGGCATGCAAAAAATAGTTGAATATAACTGATGAGAAGAAAAATCAACCAATACAAGCTGACCTAGAAATGTCATAGATAATAACATTATTAAACAGGTCCATTAAAAACAGTTCTCATTGTATTCTATATGTTTGAATTGCTACAGTAGAGATTGTGTAAATGAGAGATATGGAAGATATTAAAAATATTCAAATCATATTTCTAGAAATACCTGGATAAACAAAATATGCTAGATAGGATTAACAGATTTTACATTGTAAAAGGGAAGATTAGTAAAATGTAAACACATCAATGGTAATTATCCAACATGAATCACAGAAAGAAAAAAGGCTGAAAAAACTTACCCGAACATCAGGAAGCTGTGAGGCTACTTCAAGCAACATAATGTTTGCATAATTGGAGTCAATGAGGAGGAGGATGAGAGTGAGGAGACCAACAATGTATCTGGAGAAATAATAACCAAAATTTTTCTAAATTTTGTGAAACTATAAGACTACAAATCCAGAAAAGTAAATGAACTCCAAACATAAAAAGCATAAAATAAAATAATTAAAATTTTTACAAACCTACACCAAGGTACATCATAATCAATTTATTAATACTAGTGATAATGAGAAAGTTTTGAAAGTGGACAGAGAAAAAGGATACATTGTAAACAAGGAAATTAAAATTAAAATAACAGCTGTTTCTTTTTGGAAACAATCCAAGCCAAAAGAGAACATAGAAATATCTTTAATGTAATAAAAGAAAAAGAAAGCAACAAAGAAAACATTGCCAACCTAGAATCTAATCTCAGCAAAAATATCTTTACAAAATTAAGATGAAATAAAAATTTTTGTTTTTCAGACATACAAAAATTGAAAACAGCTTTATCACCAGCACCCCTGAATTTCAATGGCAACAGAAGTCATACGTCCAAAATAAAAACGATACCCCATGGAAATAGGAATGTAGTCACAGAATTTTTAGACATGACACTAAAATCACAATCCACTAAAGAGCAACAACAAAAGATTAAGTGGACCTCAACAAAATTAAAATTGCTCTTCAAAAGATATTGTTAAGAGAATGAAGAGAAATGAAAATGGTAATTAGTAGAAAAATATAAAAGACCATTATTATTATCTAAAACTATGCAAGATTATTGACTGTTTAAAGCAAAAATAACAATGTATTATAAAGTGTATAACATTTGTAGAAGTATAAAATTTATTTAAAAGCTACAATATCAAAATAGTATGGTGGTGATCAAAAGACAGACAGATTAATAGACCAAAATAGAGAGTTCAGACACATGAATGATAAACTGATTATCACAAAAGGACAAAGGAAATTCAGTGGAGGTAGGATGGTCTTTTAAATAAGTGGTACTGGAATAATTATAATTATCCACATTAGAAAAAAAAAGAACCGAACCTTTATAGATACCAAAAACTAACTCAAAATAGATCATAGATTTAAATAAAAAACCTAAAATTATAAAACTTCTAGAAAAAAAAACTTAGGATAAAATATTTGTGATCTTCAGTTAGGCAAAGGGGTTTTAGACACCACACTAAAATCACTATTTATTCAAAGATGATTAATTAGGCTTTACCATTATTAAGAACTTCTGCTCTTCAATAGATACTATCAAGAGAATAAAATGCAAGTCTCAGCCTGGGAGAAAGTATTTGCAATATGTTTAGTCATTAGTCATTTAACACAAATTAAAATTTCAATGAGATACCTTTACACACTATTTCAAATGCCTAAAATTAAAAAGACTGACCATAATTAGAGTTGGTGAAAATGTGAAGAAACTGAAACTCTCAAACACAATTTATGGGGGTGAAAAATGATAAAACCACTTTAAAAGGCAGTTTTGTAAAATTTTGAAGTTAAATATATATCTACCTTATTATGCAGTCATTTAAATCTTAGATATTCATTGAAAAATGAAAATATATGCCATAATGTCTCAATTATGGAAGATGAATAAGTTCTAAAAGTCTAATATACAACATTGTGTCTATAGTTAACAATACTGTATTGTATACATAGATTTGTTATGAGGGTGATCTTACCACAATTAAATAAAATAAAATAAAGTAAAAGTTTATATGTAAACGTTTATAGCTGCTTTATTTTTAATAGCTAAAATTTGGAAACAATCGTCAGGTAAATAGCTAAATCAATTGTATTATTTCCATATAATAGAACACTACTTCAAAATATAAAGAAATAAATTACTGATTTATATAACAATGTTGATGAATCTCACAATAATTGTGACAAGTGAAAGAAGCCAGAAAAACAAATACGGGCCAGGCGTGGTGGCTCACGCCTATAATCCTAGCACTCTGAGAGGCCAAGGCAGGAGGATTGCTCTAGGTCAGGAGTTCGAGACCAGCCTGAGCAAGAGCAAGACCTGGTCTCTACTAAAAATAGAAAGAAATTAGCTGAACAACTAAAAACATATAGAAAAGTTAGCTGTGGAGCGTGGCACATGCCTGTAGTCACAGGTACTCGGGAGGCTAAGGTAGGAGGATCGCTTAAGCCCAGGAATTTGAGGTTACTGTGAGCTAGGCTGATGCCACGGCACTCTAGCCTGGGCAACAGACCGAGATTCTGTCTCCAGAAATAAATAAATAAATATGTACTATCTGATGTCATGAATATAAAGTTCTATAAAATGAAACCTAATCTATAATGACAGAAAGCAGATCAATGGTTGCCTGGGGTGGAGGAGAAGGTGCACGAGAGAAGGGTTACAAAGGAACCCTGGGACCTTTTGGAGGTAGTGGCTGTGTTCATTATCTTGATTGAGGTGATGGTTTCGTGGGTGTATATATGTCAAAACTTATCAAATTACGTATTTTAAATGTGTGCATTTTATCGTATGTCTGTTATACCCCAATAAAACTGTGAAAAAAAATTCCAAGTATATTGAAAATCCTAAATATAAGCTAAAGAAAATTGAAAACAAAAAATTGAAAAGAATTATATATTATGGAGGTAAGTTTAGAGTATCATGTGACTACACAAAGGTGACATACACCCATTCTTGTGAGGTCTCAGAAACCTGTGTTAGCAAAGCTAAAGATGGGCATTCCAGGCTGAGAAAGCAACATATGCTCACATAGTAGAGGTTACAATTGAATTGATAGAGTGAAGCTGGCCAAATTATAACAAAGAAACCTCAGCAATCAAAAATGGAAGTATTATCTTCCCCATTATGCTCCTTTGACATTCTGAACCCCAATATCTAGGACACATAGTTGCCATTGAGGCAAAAATATAATCTTGAATGATTTGATAAAACACAACTATGCTCAATAGAAAAGAGTATATGTGCATGGGGTGTTCAGACAAAAATACTATTGGCAAAAAGTATTTCACCCCACTATCACCTTTGCTTTTGCACTATTTTTATACCTGACCTCTTTTAAAAGGGGACAAAAAAGAGGAGGGGTAGAAAATACCTGAACTCAGCTTCAGCTATGTGATGGAGGATTTCAGGATTCTGGGACACCAAACAGCACTTCAGAGAGCCGTGGTACAGAAATTCAGGATGGAAGCTCCTGGTTTGGTGTTTGTCAGTATTCTGTGAATAGAAGAATCTAGTAAATAATACAGTGAGCAAAAACTGTCTGGATCAGAGATTTCCAAACCTTTTGATTTTTCTAATTCTGCTTACTTCTCAGTTAAAAAACATCACGCCCGCAAATATTCACTTAGTTATTTTTATAAGTTACACATACACAACACTGTCTCGATATATTACATCATTATAAAACATTTTATAGGTATAAAGATGTTAATGAATTATCATAAAATAAAATTATATAGCAATATAAATTCTAATCTTCTCATCTGATGCAAGGGCCCCTAACATGCCTCACTTTGGGCAAATCTTCTTGTAGATTGGTTTGTGTCAAAGTGAGATCGTCTGAGACAGTCAGATCACCTAAAGTGCTTATTTTTAAAATGCCAATTGGGGCCTCACCTCTAGACTCTAAAAAGAATGTTCTATCTCTGCCTTTAAAACGGAAACCATTTCAAATTGACATGATTTTTATTAATAAATAAACCAAAGTGAATGTGCAGGAAAAAAAGTCTTTATTCAAGGTTCCAACTGCAGCTTAAACTCTTTTTTTATAAGCTATGATAGACAGAAAAAAAGAGCTTTTTGGGACTATATAAGATCTGGTGAGAACATATCATCTTAGAGAAAATTAACTGGCTCTCAAAAATGTCAAATTTGGATTACTATGAAATGGGTAGAAGCAAGTGGGTCTTATCAAATATGAGGCCTATGTAAAATACATGATGGCAGTTACCAAAGTAATAATGAGTTTCACTGTTACTGCCCACAAATCCTTGTACATATGCAAACATCCACTGCTAACTCTTTAGAAGAGCAAATATTTGTGAAGAAAGGCTTATGCAAACTAGAAACTAATTACCAGTGTTTGTTTCCAGCCAATTTTTACAAATTAAAATTCTAGCTCAGCCAAGAGAGTGTCTTTTAAAATAAGTTGGATTATCAATATTTATAAGTGACTAATCATTAGAAATGATATTACATACTTAAACTGTGGCTCACCTAACTTTTCTCCCAATTTCATTTGTACAAAATGTGTATTCTTCATGAAACATTCTAGCAAAATAGCCAGGAATGTCCTTAACTCTACAAACATTCCTCACTCTATTAAATCAACAGATATTTAAGAACTTAATATAAAAATTAACTTAAAAATATAAAGTATAAGTTCTCCTAGTCTATATCATCATATTATTTCTATCAGTTGTAACCATAGTAATTACCACTTACTTCCACAAGTGTTAATACGTAGTCCCTAACTTTCTGTTTTCAATACAGGCCCATGCGGTACATATGTATACCTCAGAGATATTGCAGGTTCAGTTCCAGACCACTTCAATAAAGCAAATATTACAGTAAAGCAAGTCATACAAACGTTTTTGTTCCCCGGTGCATGTAAAAATTATGTTTATACTATACTGTAGTCAATTAAGTATGTAATAGCATTATGTCTAAAAATCAATGTGCATATCTTAATTAAAAAATATTTTATTGCTAAACACTACTACCAATCCTCTGAGCCTTCAGTGATTCATAATCTTTTTTATAGTAAAGGGTCTTGACTCAATACTGATGGCTGCTAACTGATCAGAGTGGTGGTTGCTGAAGGCTGGGGTAGCTGTGGAACTTTTTAAAAATAAGACAACAATGAAATTTAGCATATCAATTGACTCTTCTTTCATGCAAGATTTCTCTATAGCATGCGGTGCTGTTTGACAGCATTTTACCCACAGTAGAATTTCTTTCAAAATTGGAATCAATCTTTTCAAAGTTTGCCACTGCTTTTTCAACTAAGTTAATGTAATATTCTAAATCCTTTTTTGTCATTTCAACAATGTTCTCATCTCCACCAGAAGTAGATTCCATCTCAAAAAAGCACTTTCTTTGCTCATCCATATTTTCATGACGTTGCATCAATTCAGTAACATCTTCAAGCTCCACTTCTAATTCTAGTTCTCTTGTTATTTCTACCACATTTGCAGTTATTTCTTCCACTGAAATCTTGAACCCCTAAAAGTCATCTATTAGGGTTGGAATCAACTTATTTCAAGTTCCTATTAATATCGATATTTTGAACTCCTCCCATGAATCACAAATATGCTTAAAGGCATCTATAATGGTGAATGCTTTCCAAAACATTTTCAATTTACTTTTCCCAGATCCATCAGAGAAATCACTGTCTATGGCAGCTATTGTCTTACAAAATGTATTTCTTAAATAATTAAACTTGAAAATCAAAATTACTTCTTGATCCATGGGCTAAAGAATGGATGTTGTGTTAGCAGACATAAAAACAACTTCAAGAACATCAGCTTTAAGAAAGAACAACAACTTCAAGAACATCAACTTTCAACATCAGCTTTAAGAAACAATGGTGATATAGCACCTCTTGTATATTCCTGGATACAGCTGGAACCCATTCTACTAAGTGAAGTATCTCAAGAATGGAAAAACAAGCACCACATGTACTCATCAGTAAACTGGTATTAACGGATCAACACCTAAGTGGACATATAGGAATAACATTTGTAGGGTGTTGGGCGGGTGGGAGGGGGGAGGAGAGGATGGGTATATACAAACATAATGAGTGAGATGTGCAACGTTTGGGGGATGGTCATGCTTGAGGCTCTGCCTGGGGGGGGGGCATGGGCAATATTCGTAACCGTAATATTCGTACCCCCATAATATGCTGAAATAAAAATAAAAATAAAAAAAATTTATAAAGGAAAAAAACAACAACATTAATCTTCTTGTATAACTCCATTGGAGTTCTTGGGTGATCAGATGCATTGTCAATGAGCAGTAATATTTGAAAAGAATTCTTTTCTTCTGAGCAGCAGATCTCAAAAAATGGGCTTAAAATATTTATAAACCATGCTGTAAACAGATTTATAAATCCAGCACATTTTTGTTGCTCCATTTTTATGGCACAGGCAGAGTACGAGTAGCATTATCTGTGAAAAGCAATAAACGTAAGGACAATAAAATAAGGTATGCCTATAGTTGGAGAAAACTTCAATACTTTCTGGAGAAATGTAATGTACAGAAGAAATAAGAAAAGGTAAAGGAAAAAAGCATAGGAGACTCTAAACATATAATTAATTATTCATTTAATTTGTTAAATGTCCTGGTTTCCACTTAAGGAAGAATTAAAGAATTTATTGATTGCTGTTGTGCCTAGTACAGTTATCCCTTGATATACTGAGGGAACTGGTTCTAGGGCCACCCATGTATACCCAAATTCATGAAAACTCCAGTCCCACAGTTAGCCCTGCGGAACCCAAGTATAAGGAAAATTGACCCTCTGAACACACAGGTTTTGGATCCTGCAAATATTTTAGATCCACGTTTAGCTGAAACAATCCAAACATAAGTGGACCCTCACAGTCTAAACTTGTGTTGGTCAAGGGTCAACTGTACTATTAAGCTACTTCAATGTTCTAATTTAATCTTCAAAACAATACCTTGAGGAAAAAAATAATTAAAAAAGATAACAGGGTAGGGGGTGCTGAAGCTTGCCCAAATTTACAAATAGGGTCTCCATGCCAGTGTTCAAAATTTCTATCTTTTGATTTTAAAAGCAGTGATTTCCCCCTCTTCATTTACTCACATACAGTCAAATAAATTTTGGGCTTTAATTCATTTTCTTATATCACATTTTCACCCTGTGAATGTCCATTTTAGCCCTAAAATTACAAAAATATTTCCTCTGTGTTAAAGAAAGTAGAACCTCTTAGGGAGTCCAAGGAAAGATAAATGCTATATGCAGAGAAATAAAATATGAAAAATATACTCAACCTCCAAAAAAATAAAAAGAAAGAAAAAGAAAACAGACTGCATTCTGCAGTTAAGTTCATTCAACATTAAGAAGCAAAATCTATTTTAAAAGTTTAATGCAGACACAGTAGAAAAGATGTCCATTGCCAAGTCCTTCACGGCTCACCATAAATGTGAACAGTAAAGTGCTATCCATTTTAAAATCAATCAAGGTGAGGCAACGCTTAAAATGCAATTGATTTTGGCTAATTTGCAAGTAGAAAGGTTTAGAACTTGAATAATTTCTTTCCCACTTTAGCTGGTTCAACAGCCTATTCAATGAGTTGTCTAATTATTAGTCTTGTTTATTTATTTATTTACTTTAGACAATTCCTGAGTGAGACAACTTTTGATTTATTTCAATTGCCTTTGGGTAGATGAAAGAGATCACAAACCAAAATTTAAAAAA
>VBSM01000272.1:82743498-82811050 GCA_008086735.1 Cheirogaleus medius | reverse complement strand
TATTGATGGGCACCTGGGTTGTTTCCACAACTTTGCAATTGTGAACTGTGCTGTCAACTCTATTTTTTTTCCAATCAGCCCTATTACTTTTAGTGTGCAATTCTGAAGAACAAAAATTATCCAAGAACATATATGTTGTGTTATGGCAGAAATAGCTATGCATGCCATTATCTCTATAGATGAGTTTCTAGCACATTAATATTGATATTTGTTAAATAAATTAATGACTAATATATATGTTTATGGGTATTATGTGCAGTACATATGTCCATATATATGTATATCTTGTGTATTGATTTCAACAACTCCTATATGTGTGAATCTTCACCTCAATTTATAGAAAAATAATATTGAGTAAAACTGACAAAGTTTACGCTTTAATAAAAGAACTTATAGTTTGTAGGAAAGACAGATAATTAAACATTAAATATAATCCTGTTTGCGTAATAGTAGAAGTTGAAGATTTTATGGAAAGCTGCTCTTGAGGGCAGCTAACCTGCTCTAGGTCAAGAAGATTCTCCTGAAGAAAGCAATGTTTACGATGAGATCTGAAAGGGGAAGAGATCTCAGAAGAATAGAACAGTGGTGAAAAGCAGACAAACAACATGTGTGAAGGTGGTAAAGTAAGAGAAAATGGGAAAAATTCAGAGAACTAAAAGAAATCAGAGCTTGAAGGTTTGAGTTTGAGGGGAAATATTTCCAGGGATAAGGTGAGAAGACAAAGGTAAGGCAAAAATCCCAGATAGTCTTACTAGTGTCACCATAAGCAGTTGGAACTTTACCCTGGTGGCAACAGGGAATTACTGAGAGGTCTTCAGGATGGGATTGTCTGAATCAGATTGTGTTTCCAAACAGTTACTCTGGCATTATAGCAGATGAACTTCAGACACAAAATACTATAGTATGCAAGACAGTTAGAAGCTATGGCAGAAATTAAAATAAAAAGTCTGATGAAAGACAGTAGAAATGGGGTTAGAAAAAAGTGGTCTTTTAGATGGTAGAATCAATAGGTGTTGGCAATTCATTGATTGTCATTAGTGGACAGGGAGTTAAGGCCTATGGTGGAATCACCAATTACTCTTAGATATTTTTGTCTGAGTAGCAGGAGGATGAAGCAATTTAATGAAATGGGGAATAGTGGAAAAGGAATAAATGGAAGGTGAAAAGAAAAACATGAATTTGAGTTGAAGGTATGTATGCTCTATATGAAGCCTAAAGGGAAATTTGACCTGCAAGTATATATTTGGGCATCAGGAGTATATTGATGATATTTGAATCTTGAGATTAAATGCAATTGCCCAATGTGAGTGTGGAGTAAGAAAAGAAGAATTCCTAAATTGAAATTACCAATAAATAGAAAGTAACTCTAGTGGAAAGAACCTACAAAAAGGATGGAAAGGTAGGAAAACCAAAAGAGTGTGGTACCATGAAAGCTAAATGATTTGTTTGTTCAAAAAGGAAAACTGATCATTGTAGTCAAGAAAATTATGAGTTTTCAGAGTCCATTGTGTGTATTTAATTGCCTACATAGTGCATTGGTGATTTCTATGAGATAAATTTCAGTGGAGGTGTGTGGTAGAAGTAACAACATAGTGGCTAAGGAATGAGAAGGAAGCCAAAGATTACAAAAGGAATGGAAGGTGACTTGGAAATTTGACTTTGAAAAGCAGAAGATAAAGAAGGAAATAGTGCAAGGGGGGCATAGAATACAGAGAAGGTTTTTGGACACAATTGTATGTTTGTGTTTGTGTGTGCATATGCTTGCCTTGATCCGTCAAGACATTTGTTCTTGGAGTAGGAATATTAAATTACTAGGACTTCATCTCTCCTCTCTTAAGTTCCCATAATGCCAAGTGGGGCTGGTGATGTGCCCAAGGGAGGCATGGAAATTAAGTATCATTACTCCTGACTAACAACCACACACATTCATCCTCTTGCAGATGAAAGATATATTGTTATTCTCCCCCAAATTTAACTGCCCCCTAAAATGAACCCTGGAAATTTGCTTTAAAGAAAACCAGGAGTAAACATCCCTTGAAAAAGGGAGCAGTGCAAAATGTGCAGTGTATTTCTAAACATCTCATCATAGAAAAAGTAATCATCAAAGGGAAACCAGTCAAGGTTAAAAGCAGCACTGAAAAGTGATTCATTTGGTAAACAAGAGTAGGTGTAATTATCACAAAAGCAAACTTTACTAAGGGGATAACTGTCAGAGCTCTTGCAATAAAAGGTCTCTTTACCATTTTAATCCGACAGGCTGAGAGTTCCCTGGTGAAAACAATTCTCAATAAAATCACAAATGTAACTACCGTATTCTTTTAAACTTTCATTTCAGCTATGGCTACCAAAACAAGCTTAATATTTACAATTCAAATGACACTCATAGATTGGCTGATAATACGGATTATGAAAAAAATTTTAGCACTGTATTTTTATGTATTAAGCAATACTCTCTATCAGCAGTAACAGTTTTGTTTATTTGCTTATTAGAAGCCAAACGGGGCTGACCCTTGAAAGAAACCAAAGGCAAACTTCAGTTTGAGATGCATTTATGCATTCAGAAGCTTCTAAAATAAGAGTACACTTTCAGGAGACTCCAGGTAACTCTTGGCTCTATTCTGTGACAGAATCCTTGTAGCATTTGTGCATCGCTGCTGTAACAGACCTCATGTGTTTTCAAACAAATCACCCATTTGAAAAGGAAGGAAATTGAATTCAAGACAAGGTAAATAAACTTTTGTTAGGTCATACAAAATAGTGGTAAGCCTGACTCAAACCCTGGACTTTTCACACTTAGGCCACTGCTTTTTCTATTGTTCTAGGAGACGTTGCAATGCTGTCCATTGGAACTTCCCATGATGAAAGTAACATACTATCTCTGCACTATCCGACATGACATCCACAGGCCACATGTGGTTACTGGGCATTTGATATGTGGTTGTTGTCACTGAATTAAAATAGAGTCTTTAATTGTTTTTAATCTTAATTAATTTAAATTTCAGTAACTATACTTAAATTTAGCTAGCGACTACCATATTAGTGTAGTGAGAGTGTACAATAGTCAGCCCACTAACAAGTGTCCAGGGTGTTCTCTGTCTCCACCTGTTTCCAGTAGAACTGACATAGGAGTGGGGAGGATATGAGATTTGACTGTTGTCTCTTTGAAATAATGGTGATGATGTGTGTTTTCTTTTATTTCTCATGGATTCCAAAACCTGGCTTTATACAGAGAAGGCAAAAAACAAAAACCGGTTGATGCTATATTTACTTGCTTTGACAAATGCCAGGGGTAGAAAAAAATTCAGCTTAGAGAGTTTTCTCTAAAATTGCCCTATTTGAACCTTCCTGCACTGACAACAACCCCTTCCCTGCTGAAAGCTGATTGAACCTGCTTCCAGGAGAGGGCCCCTATACACGGTTGTCTAATCTGAGCCCCGCTTGCGTGTGATATAAAGGTTAGTGGTGTTCAGTCCCGAGTGGAGGCCTGCACAATACGGTCACCACAGGGCGGCTCACTACCCACTCTGTCCACGTAGTAAAATTCACCCTCTTTATAGTAAGCCATTTACTTCTGTCTAGAGAAGAAACTTGGTAAGGTCGATTCACTTTTTGAAATGGAAAAAGTAATGGAAAATAGTATTGATTTTACTTTTCAGATGGTTATTTAAATGGTAAATATAAACCTTCCATTATTAAAAACAGGAAACAAATGGTCAAAAAGTTAGAAATGGAATATACCCATAGAAGGCCTTCAATTATCACTTTTTTGTTATAAATACTTTCATTTTTTTTCCAAACTTCTTATGTAGTTCCCTCCTTCAGACTCTTCAAATACAATCGGCTATTACTGCAGCATAATAGTGTTCTCTAGTTTGTTTTATTATTGTTTTTTGTATTTGTTTCTAGAAAAGCAGAGCCGTTGACATCATATATTATCAAATAAGTACGCTTTTCCCAGGGCACATCTTTCATTTCTCTTCTTTTCCATTTTGTTTTTTTGGTTATTAAATAAAAATACTTTTAAAGATTTAAGGAAATGGATGGCTTAGAACAAGTGCCATCAATCAAAAACTCTTGTTGAATATATCCCAAGGGAGCTGCTTTACAAATCCTTGCAATGCATGTCAAATCCATCGACTTCTTAAGAGGCCAAAAGGTCTTCTGATGGGGGCTCAGAATTGTTTCATCTCCTTAAGCGTCCTCTTTGAAGCCAACAGTTCTTATGCTCTGAAAACCAGCATTTATATCTATTGCTCCAGTCCTCAAGAATCATAATTTCTTTGAACTGAAGAATCAGTGATGTTACCTAGGTGGTTTATTTAAGGACAATTTTGTTGTTTCTATGTAACCTTAGTGCCGTGTCAGAAATTTTTTTAACTCAAATGATCATTTTACTCTATACATTTAACTTTCTACCAGTTGTGTTCTTATAAATTCATGAAAAGTGGCTAATTGTTAACTGAAATTTGTCCTTCATACCTGAACCTTATGCTGCATGCCATCGGGAATGGGCTTTGAAGAACTTTATTATCACCAAGGTAACCTGTCCCCATGCACTAGGGGTAAGAGAATTGCATGGTCATTGTAAATATTTATAATAGGCCTAATTTGGTACTGAGGAATTATTCAATTAATAAATCATGAATGGAAAAATATAGCTGCGTAAATATTGTCTTCTGTGTTTAAAGGCTACTCTGCTGCTGGTTGCAATAGCAATGAGTTTCACTATGTTGCATTTGGAGATGATCCTAAATCACAGTGGCAATTACTGAGACTTTTAGAGTCTGTAGTCAGCAGTACCATAATTTTCACTTAATAGGCTTAAGAATTGGCCTGTCATCCATCCTTCAGAGGCTTCAACTGAACGATATAAGCCCAAGATACTATCCTTTAGATCTCAGGAACAGCCATGAAGAGAATATATATATATATATACACACACACCAAGATTTAGGGGATTCTAAGCTTATGCTTAGCAGAGTTTCGAAAAAGGACTAACCCTACTGAGCTTTCAAAATCCCCAAGGCCCAATTATATTTCTTTGCTTCAGTATCACTTTTCAGATGTTTTCACCACTGCTGGTGAACACAGATAACATTGGGGTCAGCAGTGACAGCATTTTTGAAAAGCAGGTCATTAAGTATTAAGTTAATTGTGATTTATTAGTGATCACAATCATAGTTTCCTGAAAAAATTAGTGTTGCTCACAAAGTAATATAATCTCAAAGTTGACAAGTCCTCAGATGCAAAATAGTCCAAACCGTTTGCTGCAGTTTAATCGCTCTTCCATATTGAAGTCCTTCGACTATTTTAGAACAGCTACCATACCTGCCCCTAGGGTTTTCTCTCTTCCAAGCTAAATATTCCTAGTTTCTTTCTACTGTTCTTAATATATATTTCCTCTACCCTCAACCTCCATCCAAACTCAATCACAGCCCAGAACTAATAGAGTCTTCAAAGGCATCAGCTTTTAAAGGCAGGCATATAACACTTGATTCATATTGAGCTTACATTCAAATTAAAATCCTGATTCTTTTTTGCATGTGCTTAAGCTATAGCTTCTCCCATCTCATTGTATTCCATTAGATTTAAGAGCAGTTTTTCACTATTGTTATTATAAAATGAAAAATGTCTTTTGTTTTAGTTTTCTATTATCTTCTTGTATCTTAGTTACAGTAAATAATCTCAGAATAATATTTAAGTATGCATTTCTAAAGCAAGGAATACATGCACATTAAATAAGGTAAAATTTGGGAGGAAAAGGGAGAAAGTCCAAATATGTTCACTTATTTTTCTTTTCTCTGTAGGTTGATAGAGATTTATGGATCACAATAAATAAAATTATGTGATCATGAGCTCCATTATATAAAGATATATTGATGCTGAAGATTCCACTGACTTTAAAAAAAACCAAAGAATGATTTTAATACATTTAAAGTCTTTCTTAGCGGAACTGAAATTTTATTTTTAGGAAAGTGTAAAACTAATTATTTTAGTAAAAGAATATTGGCTAAAATAACCCTGGAAACTTTTAACTTAGTCACGATTATGTCAGACAAGTAGTTTAGAGACCTGTGATTTTCCTTCTCTCTTAGGAATCACTGACAATCTCCACTGTAATTGTTCAAAGAGGATTTTTCACAAATTATCAAATTATAAAAAAGAGGCTTTTAAGAGTATTCTATATATAAAAGATCATGTTCTAAAAAAAGAGTACATATTTAAGGTCAATAATATATTCATTAAAATAAATCATATATTAAGAAATATAAGCATATGAAACAATATTTTTGAATTTAATATTATAAAAATATATAATTATTTTAACTGATACATATTTTTAAATAAAATTGTATAAATGCTCTAATGAAAAAGAGCAATCAAATAATACTTATGGTTGAATTCACTTCAACATCAGAAGAGTTTGAACTTTATTAAATACTGTTTAACCTATAAAAATCTAAGGATATCTCTTAACTTGAAACCCAAGGTTAGTTCATTTCTTGAATGCATATTTCACTCTACTATATGTTATTAGAAACGTCACTTGTTTATTGATTTATTTATTCCCAACTCAACATTGTGCTAGATGCTGATATGTCACTAAAATTTCAGTAGATAAATGTCTCTGTCTTCTATGTAAATGTGATCCATGAGGAATAAAACCAAATTTTGCAAATTAACATATGTTTTTGGGGAATGTGTGGTGTTTTGTCAAACAGTAACACTTCCTTTGAAAAGCCAATGATAGTTCCTCTTTCTACTCATTTCAAATCTGCTCTATTCAAGTTTATATAATTTATGCAATGCTATTTGCAATATCCAGCTGCCTTGTAGTTCTATATATTTAAGCAATATAAGGAAATTTTCAGTAGCAGTTTACTTTTAGAAGTGCTACATTGCAAATAAAGGCCTATTTTTCAAAGTATTATAAATCACTAAACAGTCCTCCTATTTGGGTTGCATTTGGAGGCAAGTAATATTCTTAATGTATAAACTATTTTTATATAAAATCTTTTGTATTGCTTACATTTGAAAATAATCAGGCTTATGCTAAACAATTCCTTCTAATCATTTTAAGGAACGTGATAAAATATTTCATATGAGCTGGAAATTCATATGGAAGCAAAAGAAAGGTTAACAAATTATGTATACACTCTTACATACACAGACAGTATAAAAAAAGACAGTCATACAAAACCATGAAGATAGGAACAAAACTAATCTGCCCTCTCTGGGGCTAAACAGCTTATATTATATTATTAGTAAATTACATAAAATTAATAATTATGTATGTTTTCCAGCCTCTCTTCTATCCATAGGGTCTTAATAATTATTGCAATTTTTAATCTTAGAATTGCCAGACCACTACTAGGAATCTATGGTTGTTTGTTATCAATCAATACGTTGTAAGTATATATATCAACCATTTTTTAAAAATTGATATTCATTAGAAATTTATGAATAATATATCTAAGACAAAAGGACAATGTTACATAAACTATAGATGAATTTTTAACTATAAATGTTGTAGCATTTCAACTAGTGTAGAATTTTCCAAGTATTAATGCAATCTCTAAATATGTTCAATATATCACATTGAGACTCAGCTTGAACTCCCTTAAAAGTTCAGACTACATGGTATATTTCTGGACACAGATGTCTAAACCTTAGCACCTGGCACCCAATGTCACAATACTGCATACCTAGATTTTATTACAAAAATGTTTAATTACCCTCATTTGGTTCTCTGGTAGAAAATAAGTCTATTCCAAGGTTAAGTAATGAATTTGATTAGAATATTCTTATTACAGTTTACAAAATGGTGTATCATTCTATTTTGAAAAACATATTAGTATGCATATATATATATACTTCTCTCTCGATGTAATGGTTTGACAGGGATTTCGAATGCTGTAGTGGATCAGACCAGCAGCAGACCACCAAAGAGTGACCATGATCTTTTTTTGGTGCAAGTTTGGTTTTGGGAAGTGCTTTGGAGCTTCTTCTTGGTCCAACCACTTAGCTATTTGTTGATGGTTGTCAGTTGTATAAAATCCACTTTTTGTCGCACGTCACAATCTGATGAAGAAATAGTTCATTATTGTTGCATACAATAAGAGAAGATGACACTTCAAAACGACGATTTTTTTGATTTTTGTTCAGCTCATGAGGCACCCACTTACCGAGCTTTTTCACCTTTCCAATTTGCTTCAAATGCCCAACGACTGTAGAAAGGTCAACGTTGAGTTCTTTGGCAACTTCTCCTGTAGTTGTAAGAGGATCAGCTTTGATGATTGCTCTCAATTGGTCATTATCAACTTCCGATGGCAGCCACTGTGATCCTCATCTTCAAGGCTCTCATCATCTTTGCAGAATTTCTTAAACCACCACTGCACTGTATGTTCATTAGCAGTTCCTGGGCCAAATGCATCGTTGACGTTGCGAGTTGTCTCCGCTGCTTTACAACCCATTTTGAACGCGAATAAGAAAATAGCTCAAATTTGTTTTTTTTTTTGTTTTTTGTCTAACCAACATCACTTCCATAGTCTGAAATAAATATAAAACAACCAAGCAATAAGTCATTAGCAAAAATAGATAAATAAATAAGGCGAGAAAGGGGAATTAAAATGATGTGTAACATAATCACATTAAGAATGTATTCCAATATCAAAGGGCAAATATCAACAATGCCAAAACCACAATTACTTTTGCACCAACCTAATATGTGTGTGTGATTTTAGCTGTGATAATTTTTCATTTTGAGGACTTCTAATGATTTCATTTTCTGTGTTTTTGTATTCCCTATGTACCCCATGCATTCAAATAAAAAATGAATAAATAAACTGAATAAACCAAATAATTACCAAATCTAGTAATATAATAATAACCCTACAAATATCAGCAGTGATAACACTAAATCTAAATAACAAAATTCTGTCTTTTCCCTGCCTGTATTCCCATAGTAGCTGATAAATTTTTGTGAAATGTTAAATTGCATCAAAAAAGATTTCCTTTCTATGTGTTTATATGCATAGAAATGCACAAAGAAAGAGAGAGCTCATGTGATGTTATGGAAAATAAAATAATTTTTGACTACAAAAGAATTAACTGTCATTCAATACAACATTATGGTTGCACAGCAACTATAAAGCTATCTTTAAATAAACTATGCAGGTAACATCATTGATTCCTCAGGTCCTTAGGGACCCAAAGCAATAGATATAGGTACTGATATTCAAAGCTTCAAAAATGTTTGCTTCAGAAATGACAGCTTCTACAGATGAAACAATTTTGAGTCCCTGTCTAAAGACTCTTGACCTCTTAGGAAGTAGGAGGATATTTGACATGCATGTCAGGGTTTTGTAAAGTGATTCTCTCAAATGATATATAAATGAACCTTTTGCTAGATTTCTCCTGAGAGGGTGTGGACTTGGCAGCTGGGATTCAAGATCAGAGTCCTGTACTTTAAAAGATAACTCAGTCATACAGAGTGTGAGACATAGTGAAATCAAACTCTTCCAGCAGTGCACAAAGTTGGACACAGAAACATTAAAGCCAGTAACAAATTCCAAGGGACAAGGTACTAAGTTATCCAAAAGACAGGACATTAAAAAGCCCTTCATTATATCTTGAAAATTACACAAACCTTAGACTTAGGAATTCTTCCTCATTTCAAATTGAACACATTGTATTCCAGATTGGTTGGCTACTTGTTTTTGTATTAAGGTTGATTAGGTCATAATTTTATCTTATCCAAGTGACATTTGTTGTTTGTAGAATATAATATCTTAGAGCATAAAGCTCCCTTTTTATAAGTATTGGCCAGATTGTAAACAAAGAAGCTGTGTGTTGAAGTGGACATGGTCTTCACGAGGTCTTGATCTATTAGTCTTAGGGCAAGACCTCAGTGTAGACTAGAACCTAAAAATCATGACATATATATCAGATGATATAGTGTAATGTCAAGAATAGATACGGGACACTGTTATGGACTGAATGTTATGCCCCCTTAAGATTCATATATTGAAATCCTAACCCCCAATGTGATGGTATTAGAAGCCAGGGCTTTGGGGAGATAAGTCAAGAGGATGGAGCCTTCATGAATGGGATAAGTGCACTTAAAAGAAAATGCCAGAGCATTAGCTCACACTGTTCCAGTCATGTGAGGATACAACAAGAAGTTAGAAGTCTATAACTCAGAAGGCCCTCACCAGAATCCTACTATGCTGGTACCTTAATCTTAGCTTTCCAGCCTCCAGAACTGTAAGAAGTAAATTTTTGTTTTTTATAATCCACCCAGTCTACGGAATTGTGTTATAGCAGCCAAACTGACTAAAACAGACATTTTGTCTGCTTTTTCTTCTCAGAGAGGTTCTCAGAGAAAGCTGAATGCCTCAGCCATCTTTTTTTTTTTTTAATTTTTTATTTTTTTTTTAATTTCTTTATTTTTTTTTTTCTGTTTTAAGGTGGCCAATTAATTTTTTTTTTCCTTTTAGTAGAGACGGGGTCTCGCTCATGCTGGTCTCATTGCTGGTCTCGATCTTCTGACCTTCGAGCGATCCACCCGCCTCGGCCTCCCAGAGTGCTAGGATTACAGGCGTGAGCCACCGTGCCCGGCCCCTCAGCCATCTTTGACCCTTCCCTAATTCTCAATAGAGTGTATTTAGTGAAATAATCCTTTCAATTCTATTTTTAAAATTCTGTTCAAATCCATCTCACCTCTCTTCGAAAACTTAGTAACCTCAAAAAAATAATCACCAAATTTTAGTAAACTACATTCAGTCTCTCCCATTCTTAATCTGTCCTACATAATTTTAACATATAGTTCACTCTCTAAAATGCATATTTTACTTGTCTCTTCACCTAAAATTATTCTCTAATACTTACAGGATAAAGTATAAGTTATTATTGCACTTTTAGTTTTATCTTCTAGTATTACTCACTAAAAATCTCTGAGCAAGGGTATATGCTTGTCATATTTTGATATCAGCAAGGCCACAAGCTTAGTGAATAAAGATAAATGACATAGGAATAATGTCAAAGAGGTAAGTGAGGAGGATGTGTAGGGCCTTGAGGGCCATGGGAATGTATGGCTTTAGCCTCAATGTGATGAGAAGCCATTGTAGGCATTTGACTAAGGAGTGACTTGATCTAACAAAACTAGACAGGATCACCCTGGCTGCTATGTGGCAGGTCGAAATGGGGGATGGAGTAGGGAGTAGGGTGAGGAGTTGAGGGGATGACATAAGAGTAGAAGAAAAGGGATCTATTAGGAAATTATTGAAAATATACAAGAGAAATGGTGTTGGATTGGTCAGAGTAGTAATAATCAGGCAATTAGAAATAATCAAAGTTTGAACATATTTCTTGAAATAGAGGTGTAGGATTTGCTAATGGATTAGATGCGGGGTTTAGGAGAGAAAGAAAAATTGAGATGACTCTGAATTGTTTGGCCTGAATAACTGAAAGCATTTAGTTGCCATTTACTGATTGATACAGTGCAGAGAGTATAAAGAACAAGTTGGGGAAGATCAGATTTTGATCTAGACATGTTATATCTGAGATGTCTACTAGATATTATGCCTATTAGATATTTAAGTGGAAATATTGATAGGCATTTAGATTAATTACACTGAATTTCAAAGGAAAAGAATAAACTAGAGTTATGAATATGAAACTATATTTAATGTCATGAAATTGAATGATACCATCAAGGGAGTTAAGATAAGATATAGATGAGAAGAAGTGCAAAGTCTGATCTGTAGGGCAATCCAATGCTTAGAGTTCAGAATGATAAGAAAAGATGAGCAAAGGAAAATAAGAAAGAGCAGCATGAGAGGCAGAAAGAAAGAATTTAAAAGTGTTTCAAGGAAGAGTGATTGACCAACTGTGTTTAAAGTAGGATGAAAACTGGACATGCATTTAGACACTGAAGCCACTGGAATTCTTGCACAGATTATTTTGATGAAGTGGTAGGGACAAAGACAGATTGGAATGGGTTCAAGACAGCATGAGAGGAGGAGATTTGTAGAATGATCATGTGAAAAAAAAACGCTTGGACAAATTTTGCTGCAAAAGCAGAACAGATAAATGAAGCAGTAAATGGGGGAAGATGTAGCATTAAGAGAAAGTTTTTAAAGATGGTAGAAATTATAGTACATTTGTATGCTGATGGAAAAGATCCAGTAAAAATAAGAAAAAGCATAATGATTTCTAGAGTAATGAGGTTAGATAAGTAACAAAAAAATAAAATTTAGTGTTCAGATAGAGGGATGGTAGTTAATAGCAAAACATATCATCCATCATAACAGTGACAAAGCAGAATCTATGTGTATAAATGTGGATTCAGTAGGTACATAGGATGGTAAAGATTTGTGGCAATAATCTTGCAATTACTTCTATTTTCCCAGTGAATTAGGAAGCAAAGCCATGTGCTTAAAGTGAGGGTGGAGAGTAAGTGTTGAGGTATGAAAAGAGAGGAAAGCATATAAAATAGTCATATAAGAGAGTAAATATTAATATTTGCTCAACAATACTAGGGACCTGCTTTAGCTTTATGGTCTAAGACCTAAAGTGAGGCCAGGTATATGGTTGGTGATTTCCATACAAATATGTTCAGTTTCAAGGGTGCAGGAATGAAGAAGGTAAATAGCTAAATAGAATTGGAATTTTGCCTGATAAATAAGACAAAGTGAGAGACGGGAAGGGAGTTGCGAATATATGCAAGGGGGTGTTTATAATAGGGAATATTGGCATTTAAATTGGGTTAGAAATGATACGAGGAAAAGGCTGTTGGAGATGATTACTAGACAGAAAAATAAGAGGTGATGGACCACTTGAAAACAGAAATTATAGGGAGATTGGAAGTTTTCATAATGGCAAGTTCTAGTATATGACCACCATAATGAATGCTTGAGGGAAAAATCATTGGAAAAGAGAAAGTGAAGTGAGAGGCCACATCTATTGAAATATTATCTATATGAATATTGGAATCACAAGGACATTATGACCAGATACTGGAAATAATGGCATTGAGCCAGGAGCTAAAATTGAAGAAGAAGAAGAAGAAGAAGAAGAAGAAGGAGGAGGAGGAGGAGGAGGAGGAGGAGGAGGAGAGTAGAAGAAGAAGAAAGAGAAGGAGGAGAAGGAGAAGGAGAAAAGAAAGAAAAGAAGGAAGGAAGGAAGAAAGAAAAAAAGTGGAGCAGTGTTTTGGGCATTAGAAGTTCACTGCAGACAGTAGGAGGAGGGTGGTAGCAGGTGTTTGATGACATGAGATTAAATGCTGGGGCTTTTGTCAAAGAAAGAATAAGAACAAATGGCCCAATAGAACAATAGTGTGAGATATGTACAATTCTATAATAAATTTTTCAATGACCATATTAAAAAAGAAAAAAGAAATTAAGTTTAATAATAAATTTTACTTAAACCAGTATATCTAATTCAACATGTAGTCAACATGAAAGCTTATTAATGAAAAATATTACATTTGATTTTTTGTGCAATCTTTGAAATCCAGTGTGTATTTTTCAAATATAGCACACCTTAGTTCTGACTAACCACACTTCAAGTGCTTAAAAGACACATGTGGTTAGTGGTCACTATATTTGACAGTGATGATCTAGAGATATCAATTATATAAGGGTTGTGGTGGAGAATTTAGTTTCCAGAAAGCCACCAATTTAGAGAGTTTCTGAAGAAACAGTGTTCTCAGAGAGAAAAGCAAGATTTCATTTAGATCAAAAAGACAAAGGAAACATTCAGAAAAGTGGAAGAGAATAGGGGACATTTTTCTGATAACTGTCTATGAGTGCCAGAGGACACAGGTCTTAGGAAAGGCGGTAGATAGGTAATAAAAGTAGATGGGCAGAGATATATGAGTTTGTAAGGATGACCGAGTAGTCATGTCTTTGCAGTGGTGGCTGATGGAACCAAGAGTAAAAGGAAACTTTGCTCTGGTGGTTTCCATGTAGAACATGATGGTAAAGCTAGGAGTCCTTGTATAGGGGTGGGGAAAAGAGAGAATGTTGCCAGTTAAGTTCGGAATTCCAGGGTCCATCTTCACCAGAAGAAGTTTCATCCAGACTTATTATTAATACTTCTCATCTTGGAAGAGCATGATCCAAGGTAGGACTATAGAAATGTTAATCGACATATTTCCAAGTTTTTTCTGTATACATAGATATTATATTTTATTTCAAGCCCACTAGATTATCTGGAGAAAAAATAATAATAGATACACTGACAGGGGTTGTTGAATCCAAGGAGAAGCTCTTAATATCACTATAACTGAATGAATATGATGATACCTTACTCTAAACCAGGCGTCCTCAAACTATGGCCCACAAGCCACATGCAGGTGGTTTTGCCTGTTTGTTTTTTTACTTCAAAATAAGATATGTGCAGTGGGCATAGGAATTTGTTCATAGTTTTTTTTAAACTATAGTCTGGTTCTCCAATGGTCTAAGGGACAGTGAACTGGCCCCCTGTTTAAAAAGTTTGAGGACCCCTGCTAGGATTGGTAAGGGAATGGTATTTCTGGTAAATCAATCCTAAAGATATAGTTTCACCCAAAATTGAAAACACACTACAGTTGTTACTAGTTACTCTTGCCTGTTGAGCCAACAGGTAAGTAGCCAGAGCTGTCAGAAAAAAAGTGGGAGGAGTCCAAGTAGTATTATAAAAATGTAATGATTTTGAAAGCAACTGGAACTTTTCAAAGGACCTTCTATAACCCTCACCTCAATCAGGTGGTTTCCCAGGCAGCTGGGCACAGTCACAGGATAAAGTCTAGGAAGCTCCAAAGGGAATCATTGCTGTAGATTATGCTTTGCGTCACTGATTCTGTGTGGTAATCTAAGTCATTTACTTACACTAAAGAATTTGGGCTGTTTATCTGTATTTGTTAGAATTTTGTGGCAACCTCTTAAAATTGCTCTACAATTTATAAGAATTGCTTCCATGAGCACTCTCACTTCATTCTTGTATTAGTTATGGCTTCTTGGGATGCAAACAAAGACTCTGATTCAAGCTAGTATTGGCAGAAAAGAGATTTCTATACAGAAGTTTCACATGAAATCCAAGGACAGAAAAGTGGCTAAAACATCAGAAAAGCGTGGAAAGTTATCTGAGCTCTCACTCATGCCTCACCTATCTAAACCTGACTTTTCTCTCCTAAATTTTGCCCTCTTCTCTGGTCCATATGGTGTGTTTTGGTGTTGTGTCTGGGGTTATATATTATAGATGCAGGCACACGCCTTTGGAGACAGAGAAATAATCAGTAACTCTCTATCCCACAATTCCAGATATATGACAGTAAAGCCTAATTGGCTTAGCTCAGGCTATATACTCACCCCAGTCCAGTCAACTATGGCCAGGGGACAGAGTACTAAGGGACAAACATACACAGTGTCTGAAGGCTCACCATGGGTGAATTGTCCAAAGAAGGTGTCCACTGTCTGAGGTCCACAACCTCAGAACAAACCAGATGGGTCAGGCTTATTATCCTGATCTTGTATTTCAGAGAACTGAAACTCTGCTTTTTCCAAGGGCACACCGCTATTAAATCGAATGAGAACAATTGCCTCTGATTCCACATTCAAAGTCTGTCGTCTTCACCACCTGACTGAACTGATATATTGCCTCACCTTCAAATATTTTTAACTGAACTGAGAAATTAGCCTTCAAAAATTCAAATATAGATGAAACTGATGATTATTTTAGAAAGATATATTTCATTCATTGACGTTATAAAGCTGATATTCTTTCACCAGAATCGAAGTTGTGCAAAAATGCAGATTTTTCCCCTTAAGTTTTATGTTATAAATTGTCACATTATATGTGAAAATAGCTCATTTTTAAAATATACCAATACTCTATCTTTAAGGTGGTGTGAAAATAAGTACATTTCAGAAAAATTTGAGTGATGAACTAGATATTCTTTCTTCTTCATTCCTAGGACACACCAGCAAAGAAAAACAGTAGGAAGCCCCCATTACTGTCTCCTTTCTATTTATTACTGGAAGTCGGTGGCATTGCTTTCATTTAATTTATGTTCAGTTCTATGGGAAAAGGTTGTCATTAGTTACTGCAGACAAAAATAACAGTAATAGTGGAAGTCACCTTGATAATTCCACTTAAACTGTCATTTATTTTCAAAACAACTGTGATTTTATAAAATTCCATGGGATGTTATTTTGTTCAGGATTGTGATATTTTTCAATAGAATTTTTGTAGAAATAATACAATTTAAAAATAGATACAATAAAAATGTCCTTTTTTTTTTACAAAATGTTGGATGGACAATGTCATAATACTTTTAAAATGTTAGTTATAGCACTGTCCTTAGCATCTGTACAAATTTTCTATGTTTTAAGATTTCTAAAATGTTCTACCATTTTTGCTTATATAATTTTCATATTATTTAATACATCCTCAAGTAGGGAATGGAGACACAGTACTGTCTGTAACAAAAACTTTTTCTTGGCAAGCCTAGCATGTGCTATACAATAGTGTATACTAATTAGTCCTTTACATAGTATTGTACATGAGTCAATATTATAGCCAGTCAATAACCAAAGGTAAAGAGGACAAGAAAAAGTTCCTCTATTCTTATTAACTTTTAAAAAAACTCTTAGGAAAGTCATCATAGATGCTGGAGGCACCCATATATCCACTCAACCCATGCTCACTGGAGAAAGCATTCTCTCTTACCACCTCTTTTTCTTCTCTTTTCTCCCTCCTCAGGTATCTTTCGGTAACCAGCCTTTGGCATGTTGGACCTTTGTGTCATTTATGACCACCTTTTAATCCTGTCCATATAAGTCTGGTGCTAGATGGAAACTAAGAAAGAGGTTGGGAGTAGGGGCAAGAAGAGAATAAGAATTTAAAACCCTGGGGGAGTGGGTTTATACGCATAAGGGGATATATACAAGTTAATTAGTCCTTTCCCATTGTTAAGACTCACTTCTCCTTAGACTTTCCCTTGGTGTTACATATACGCTCTGATCTAATCACCTTCAAAATGTTTCTCTTTCTCTTCCTTGTGGATGAAATTGGATGAGGAGTTGATAGCACCTCAAACCAGATATTATGCTGAATGAAATGCCTGCTCTCTGAGGTTACAAAAATAGAGAGAGAAAGATGCACGGCTTCTGCGTAGAAATCCACACCTGATTCCTCTCACTCACATTCTCACTGGTGTTTTCTGTATATAACTTGTTTTCTCCTTCCTGGTGCATTACAATCCACACAGTCAATTGAATATACATACACACACACATATGCATACACACATACACATGCACATACCAACCATTCATTATTAAGACATCTGTGAATATAAGCTTTGTTCAGCTGAGATAAATTATCTACCCAGTTTATGTTGTTTAATCAGCTTAATGTTTCTAGCCTGATTTACAGTCCCACATTGCTACAGGTGAGAGATTCTCTGTACAAGTACCAAGTGAACTGTCCTAGGATTTCAAAAACATTAGCTGGAAGAAATTCAGAAGTCCTCTAGTTCAAACTTCTCATGAGGTCCTAAGGGATGGACTGATTAGGCCAACGCCAACTAGCACATAGAGTGTGTCAAGGACAGTGGGAACAGGGATAGGAAGCTTGATTCCAAGCTCAAAATGAGTCAACAGGTGACATGTACACCTTGAAACCTGATTTAAAAGATAGATTACATTAATTAACAAAGCCTCCCTTATTCTATCCTAGGTAGAGTAGATATCAGGCCCAGGAATGGTGGCAGCAGGGATGGCGGTATAGGGATAGTGGGATGTTTTGAAGCATCAAAAATGAGTTCATCTCTCCCATTTGCTCTCTCAGTTAGCAGGGAAGTAGTTGAGTATAAAACTATTCCATCACTCCAGTTCAAAATTATCCACCTAAGGGCACCATCTTGGCCAACATGAGGTTATTCATGGGTTGCCAGCAGCTTCTGCAGGAGAATAGTGCCTCTTGGAGGAGGCAAGCAATTAGGGCTCAGGGTGGACTAAAGATGGTGGTAATCCTAAATATTAAATTGGTTGGTATATTTACTGGCATTAGATTTGTTATCATGTTCCATAACTTAAATATTTATTACATATATGTTTTGCATTCATCAAAAATAAAATCAAATCTACCTTTAAATGTGATACAATATTGCTTCTTTTCCCCAGTGTATATTGTTGTCTGCTTTGTCAAAGATCAGTTGGCTGTATGTGGATGGTTTTATATCTGGGTTCTCAGTTCTGTTTCATTGGTCTGTTTCTCTATTTTTATGTCAACATCATGCTTTTTTGGTTACTATAACCTTGTAGTATATAATAGTTTGAGGTCTGGTAATGTGATGCCTCCAGATATGTTCTTTTTTTTTTTTGAGACAGAGGCTCGCTCTGTTCCCTGAGCTAGAGTGCCGTGGCATCAGCCTAGCTCACAGCAACCTCAAACTCTTGGGCTGGAGTGATCCTTCTGCCTCAGCCTTCCGAGTAGCTGGGACTACAGGCATGCACCACCATGCCCGGCTAATTTTTTCTATATATTTTTAGTTGGCCGATTAATTTCTTTCTATTTTTTTTTAGTAGAGATAGGGTCTCGCTCTGGTTTTGAACTCCTGACCTTGAGCGATCCGCCCATCTCGGCCTCCCAGAGTGCTAGGATTACAGGCGTGAGCCAAGATATGTTCTTTTTACATAAGATTTCTTTGGCTATTCAGGCTCTTCTCTGGTTCTAAATGAAGTGTAGAATAATTTTTTCTAGACCACTGAAATATGACGTTGGTATTTTGTTGGGGATTGCATTGAATCTGTAAGTCACTTGGGTAGTATGGACATTTTAACAATGCTGATTCTACCAATCCATGAGCATGATATGTTTTTCCATTTGTTTGTGTCATCTGTGATTTTCCCCTGTGTTTGGTAGCTCTGTGTGTAGAGATCTTTCACCTCCTTTGTTAAGTATATTCCCAGGTATTTTATTTTCTTTGTGGCTATTGTGAATGGTATTGAGTCTTTGATTTGACTCTCAGCTTGACTGCTATTGGTGTATAGGAATGCCACTGATTTGTATATATTGATTTTGTAACCTAAGACTTTACTGAATTTATTTAGCAATTCCAAGAGTCTCTTGGTGGACTCTTTGGGGTTTTATAGACATAAGATCATATCATCAGCAAAAAGCAATAGTTTGACCTCCTCTTTCCTAATTTGAATATGCTTTATTTCTTTCTCTTGCCTGACTGCTCTGACTAGGACTTCCATCAATATGTTGAATTGACAGTGGGCCCCCTTGTCTTGTTCCAGTTATTAGGGGGAATGCTTTCAACTTTTCTCCATTCAGTATGACCTTGGCTGTGGATTTGTCATATGTGTGTGGCCTTGTAATTTTGAAATATGTTCCTTAAATGCCTAGTTTGTTGAGGGTTTTTATCATAAAAGGGTGCTGAATTTTGCTGAATCCTTTTTTTTACATCTATTGTAATGATCATATGGTCTTTGCTTTTGCTTCTGTTTATGTGATGAATCACATTTATTGATTTATATATGTTGAACTATTATTCTTGTATCCCTGGGATGAAGTCCACTGGTGATGGTGGATTTTTTTAATGTGCTGTTAAGTTCAGTTTGCTATTATTTTATTTAAGATTTTTGCATCTATATTCATAAGGGATAGTTGTCTGTATTTTTTTTGTAGTGGTATTAAGGTGTTTCTGACTTCATAGAATGAGGTGTGGAAGATTCCATCCTTTTTGATATTGTGGAATAATTTCTGCAGTATGGGTACTAGCTCTTCTTTGCAGGTCTGGTAAAATTCAGCTGTGAATCCATGTGGCTTCACTCTCCTTGTTTCTCATTATTGGTCTGTTCAGGAGTTCTATTTCTTCCTATTGAGTCTTGAGAGGTGGTATGTTTCCAAGAATTTGCCCATTTCCTCTACATTTTCTAGTTTCTGTGTGTAGAGATTTTCATCGTATTCATAGGTAATATTTTGTATGTCTGTAGTATCAGTTGTAATGTCTCCTTTTTCATTTCTGATTGAGCTTATTTGGGTCCTTTCTTTTCTGTTCTTGGTAAATCTGGCAGGTGGTCTGCAGATTTCATTCATTTTTTTAGAAAGCCAAATTTTTGTTTCACTTATCCTTTGTATTTTTTTTCCATTTCATTTAGTTCTGTTCTGACCTTTGTTATTTCTTTTCTTCTACTAGCTTTGGGTTTGATTTGCTCTTCCTTTTCCAGTACCTTGAGATGTGTCATTAGATTGCTGATTGTGATTGTGACCTTTCTATCTTTTTGATGTAGGCATTCAAGACTATAAATTTTCCCCTTAGGACTGCTTTTGCTGAATCCTACAAGCTTTGATACTTTGTATTCCCTTCATCACTTAATTCAAGGAATCTTTTGATTTCCATTTTAATTTCATTATTGGCCCAGTAAACATTCAGCAGCAGGTTGTTTAATTTCCATGAATTTTCATAAAATTGAGTGTTTCCCTTGGAGTGGCAGAGAGCTCACAGTCACAACATCCTTTAGTCCACTGCAGGTCTTTAAGAGGAAAGGTTTGCAGTCTCTCTCTGTGGAAGCCCCAGTGTGATGTATGCACCAACGGGAGGGAAGCAGGAGCTCCTGAGAGCCCTCGCTCAATTGTCTCTCTTGGCAGCCACAGTTGAGTAAAGGGAAAGGGTAGGGTCATCTCTGTCCCTCTTGCTGGAAGGCAACCTGTCTGGAATATCTAGGCTCTGGAGTCACACAGATCCCCTAGGCCCACTGACCCCCTGTGACTCCCCACAGTCTGGGCCAGAGTTGGGAAATGTTTATGTGGGAATGAGCAAGATGAAAACTGAGGGGCTGAAGCCTCATGGGGTACAAAGGTGCACAGTGAGGGGAGGAGCAATATGGTGCTTACCATCTTGGGTCAGGTCCCTAAAGGAGTTGGCAGGCTGGTGCTTTGTCCTTAAGAACCTCCCAGTTCACTGGTAGCAACAGCTTTGGGTTTGTGAGGATAGAAAGGCTCTCCAGCACCTTGAGAGCCTGATGACTGACAGAGATGTGAGCGAGGGAGAAAAAACTTCTCCACCTACTATTTTCACTGGATTCCAAGCTTCTCAGGGGTTGTCCTCTGACAATATCTTGCTCTTTCTTGTTCTGCTCCATAACTTCTTCCTGTGGAGTTTCTTGTAGGCTATGGTACTTTTCCCTTGGAATTACACCCGATCTATGTTTGTTTACTTGTTTTTCCTTTTTCATCTAAAACTTTTCCTTCTTTCTGAGATGATCTGGCAGCTGGTGTCTCTGGCCAGCCATCCTGTCTCTCTCTATGTGCTATTATAAGGCATAAAGATCCACTTGAAGAACCTAGAAATACATAAAATAAGCACCTAAAGGGTGTGGCAGACGTAGATGTAGGATTGTGTTTATCTCTTCATCATTTATAATGATTGTATGTCTTTTAAGTGCTTGAATAGAATATTCTGCAACATCTAGTTGTAGTGATAAAAGCAAAGCTTTTAAAAGAGATTCCCCTGAGTTATTATGCATCACTCTCAATACAATGGGCATTATTTCTGAGGGAGTACCAATTGATGCTGTAGATGTTATAGGATACCGTGCTCTCTCTTTCTCCCCTCTGTCCCTCTCTGTATATATACCTACGTAAATATATATGTAAGAAAAACTATAAAATGGATTCCTTTGAGAAAAGAATTGGGAGATAGTGTAGGAAGGATACTTCTTTTATATTGTGCTCTTTGAATTTTTACCAGATGTAAAAGGGGAATTGTACCAGATGTTTCAGTCTTCACCAATTGATATAATTCCAGTAATCAGTTCTCAATATTTATCTTTTGATTAAAGCAGATCTAACAAAAGGACCTATTGAAAGAAGAAGAATATGAAGAAAAAGAAAAAGACTAGGAGGATGAGATGGAGAAGGAGGAAGAGAGGAAGAGGAATCTCACCTCCCATCCCAAATCACATCTTGAGAGATTTTTACCACCAGTAACTACTTGGGTGTGACATTTACAGATGTTTATCTCTACATGTGTATTGCTGTGATTTGCATAGTTAGTTCTAAGTCAAGAAGTATTATTCTAGGTGGGGCTTGAGGGGGTTGTTTCATTTTTGTTTGGTTTTTTGTTTTGGTGGGAGTCATCTTCAGTTAGGCAGCCTGTGTGAGAAATGTTTTCAAATAAATATGTTACTTTTTGTCTAAATATCCTCCCCAATAGTGGGTCATAGAAATGGTCTATTTTAATACCCTAAAAACTGTATACCCAGCTTATTCGTATTTATTCCCCTGAGTTATCATGCATCACTCTCAATATAATGGGCATTATTTCTGAGGCAGTACCAACTGATGCTGTAGATGTTATAGGATACTGTGCTCTCTCTTTCTCCCCTTTGTCCCTCTCTATATATATACCTACATCTTATATCTATATGTACACACACACTCAATGTTTCATTAACTGATGATTGATTAGTTAATAAACAGATGGTTCATTCTTTAGAAAACACTTCAGTTATCCTCTTTGAAAGGGCTCACTTCTCAATACTAGGCTTTATAGTTCTGAATTTTCCCACCAGAGATCTTCTTCTATCTGGAAGTAGGGATGGTTTTAGGATTAAATGATTCATAACTGTCCACACTACCCACCCTGGACCCCTGCCTTTTTTCTATCCTAAATAATCTGCACATACTTGCCAGAGACAGTCTGAAGTCCTGAAATTAACACCAAAGCAGCATAGCTTTGGTAACTTTGTGCTAAGCCAAGACTGATAACAAATGCTGTAATTAGAGACTGCAAGAACTCCATCTTAGCACAGCCTTGTAGAAACCAATATAACACAGCGAGGACACTAATAAATGGTTGTATCACTCTGCATATAAATTGTCTTTGTCTTTTCTCTTCCTTCTTTTTGCACTTATTTGAAATTTCTGAGGTTAGAAATAAAACACCTTCAAGTGTGTTGTGTCTTATCTGGCCATAGGATAGGCTCATTTTAGTGAAGAGCACAAAATTAATTTTTCAGAACCCATCTTGTATATATCTTCTTCCCAACACACAAATATGTGTTTATGTGCATGTATACACAAACACACACACACATGCACACACACGCTATTACAAGCTAGTATCAGTAGATAATGTAAAAATCTCCTGGAGTCAGGAAATATAAATATACTAAATCTACTTGTTTTTTGGACAGAATCATGGATTTTCCCCACCTCTCTCTAAATGTCTCTAAGGGACAACAGTTCTTACCTTCTTTAGGGCCTATGATGACAAGATAATTCTCAGGAAGTACTTTGAAGCCTCAGCCTACCTTCAATCACAGGCTCTTGCCATTCCTGTTATATCTTAATAAAAGAGAAACCTTAAGAAGAATATTTATACACTAATTCCCAAAGAAAGTAACTAAACTGTACTTCATCTATAGGTCAAATCCTATTATGACAGAAACTATTCCAGTAAAATTTTCTATATAACAAAAATATCCCACCTGATTATTTCAGAAAATACTTCATCAAAAGTGTAGTATGAGGACCACAGACAGATTCCTGTGGAGTTAACTGAAATAGGACCTGATTTATTATGAGTCTGCGAATACCCTTATTCACCAAAGCTATTCATAAGCAATCCTCTGTTTTCTGTATTGATGATTTCTCTATCAGGGATAGATGACACCAAAATTATTATTCTCTTTGTGTGGTTCCCAAACACATAAAATTCATTGTGTGTTTAATCAAGCCATTTCACTTTCCAATTCACAGACTCTTATTTGCTATGAGTCCCATTAGTCATTAGTATAAATTAGGATGGGTCTACAATTGTAATGACCCATGCCTTATTAACCTCCTCCCTTTATCAAGCACTGTGATTTAAGAGATATCAGTTCTGCCTACACAGGCTGCAAAATTAACATCAGTCACTCTGAAAATAATCATGAAAGAAGGCATTTTTAACAACATAAAAAGAAATCCCCAGTCATATAGGATCATTATTAATTTATAAATCTAAAACTTCTAGCAAGATGAAAGAGTAGAGATACATGCAAATACGTGTGCATCTATCCAGGAATATGCCACTTCAGATGTGTTGCATTTAGTTACTCCAAACACTGAATGCTAAGCATCTAAAAGATCTGGTAATAGGTTTTAAATGGAGGTAGCATGGCTTAATGGACTAAGCTCTAGGACTTAATGGAATCAAGGAGTGAATTTTAAAACCTGGTCTGCCACTAACAGGTTATATAAACTTTAGGAGTCACTTAAATTTTTAGTAGTTTCAGGCTCATTACTTCCAGTCAGTAAAATCTGTCTGCCAAAACCCACCCTGTTATTAGTTAAAAATTTATTATGAGATGTGTCTGTTTCTATATGTGTTCATATACTTATATTTTCATATAGTTATCTTTTCTTTACATGTATGCTTAATTTAAATAATCACTAAATGAAATTTTACTTTTTACTCTTTTTACCTTTCACATAGCACCTTTACAAACTCATAGCTTCTGATGAAAGATAACACCCCTCTTCTTTCACAATTGTAAATATTTCATTGCTTATATAGCTATACTAGAAAGGGCACAAAAAGTTGGATGTGGTTTGACTCTTCAAGAAAAGTATATGTTGACATTCTACTAGTCACATTTCCTGGTATACTAATGATTAGTATAGAATGACCACTGGGGACTGACCACAATCATTAGGCAAGCTATAATTATCCTGTCCCTGAATGGTTACTTTCTAAACACATGTAGAGAATATGAGGGATCACCTCACTTCTCTGTCCCCTGGATTTATGCTAACTAACATCAGTCATTTAAACCACTGCTCTTATCAGTAGATATCCTAGACCAAACCAACAAAAAATGGGAATTGTTTTAATAGAAACAAAGTATGAATGTAGATATCATGAATTAGATTCCTCCTTCATTGTCGATTTATCATTAGTTCTCCAAAAATACCCAACCAATGTGGTCCTAGTATGCCTTCTTGCATGGCAACTTGCTGCCTAGGGTTATGAAGTCTCAAGGAAAGGGCTATGCACTGGCCTAAACATCTCTCTGCTATTCACTCCATCATTCATTCAGCAAGGCTGGTGATGTAGAGGTGGCAAGAATAAGAAGACATCCATATCTATCAGAAAATTAGACACATGTAGATATTACCAAGTAGATATTACCATAATACAAAATATAACAAGTCATCTTTTTACCATTCTTAAAGAGCCAGGCAGGTATTATCTCAGTTTATCTTCATAATAGGCGTATCGAAAAAAGGTAGCATAATTATCTGACATTTAACAATAAGAAAACTGAGGCAGAAGGATAAATTACTTTCCTAAGTTTGTATACTAGAAAGTGGCTGAACATGGATTTAAACTCATGGAGTCTATCCAAGTGTGCTATAGGTACTCAAATGAGAGCCTGCTGGTTGAAGCAATCTTGCTGCAACTGGTAATAAAATATATATATTCTCAGAAAATAAAATCTTTGCTTTCCAAATGTCTCCTTAGTTGTAATATATGTCTAAATCAATCTTCTACAAAACCTACCTTGCCTATGCAGTATTATTCTGTGTATTCATGTTTTAGTAATGTGAGTAAATGTATGTCCCATGTAAAGAAAGAAGTTTCAAGGAAAAGCAAAGAGATAACAGCTAATATTTATTATTTACCTCTGTGCAACATATATTAGCAAATCCTTGAAATAACTCTAATACATAGGGATTGTCAAATTCATTTTCCTGATGAGGAGTCTAAAGCTTCAAAAGGTTAATCTACTTTCAAAGATTATCCTGGTTGGAATTCAAATCTGTATTTTTAAAATTTAAAGATATGCATGCTTTTTTTTACCACATAAATAAAAACCCTAGGCACAACCTCATTCTTCCCCCACTTCAAGTTCCAGCTTATATAGTTGAAGTTATTTATTCATTTTAAACTCAAGTTTTGTTTCATTTTGTAGGTTCAATAGAATTATACTGAAGAAATAATTTCACTGCTTAAGATGTAGTATCTCAAATCTCTAGTTATAAAACAGGCTAAAATGAGGTTTGAGGATCAAAAAGAGTTTATTTGACCATATAATCCTTGTCATGTATTAAAACAGATTACATAAATTGCACTCAATAAGACAAAGCCTTACATTATTTGATTTGTAACAACAACGCACGTTCACCCTTGAAAACACAAAAAGTTGGCCCTGGGTCTAGCAGAATTATGTGCACATACCATAGATAATCCTTTAAAAGAAATCCAAACTGATAACAAAGCCTTTTAAAAGGAAAAAAGAAAGAAAGATAAATTAAAGGAGAAGAAAAATATATATATATTGGTCAAATTAGCCTCAGAATCAAGTATTTAGTTTATAAAACAGCTCATATTCTAGAAATTGTCTGTACATGAATGGATGGCAAGGGTGAATACAAATGTTACCTCTATCAGTAGAGAATCACCAGCCCTCACGAAAGCCATTCTTTCAACCGTGTTTGAGTAAGGCTGCCCCTCAAAGTTTGTACCCTTAATAATATTGAGCAAGTTTCCTGCATGTTACCAGTGCTTAACGGGAGTGTACTGGAAAATGACTGGAGAGATCTGTCAACTCCTGGATATGCAGAGTCACATCAACCTCAATCCAGATGGCTTGAAATGGAACCCCAACTGGAATTTTATACTGGTGACCATAAATCAGAGACAATGTCTTTGGTACAGTGACAGGCATATGTGTGACCCTGAATCCTACATGTGAAGACTCTAAGAATAGAAGCATTCCCTTGCTTTGATAAAACCTAGCTAAGCAAAAGGCTGTCTGAAATCTCATTATTGTCTGGATCATAAGCAGAAATTTCTCAAATCCCAAAAAGTCCCCATTCAAAGTTGGGGAAACCATTACAATTCCTAGAAATTGTGTCAAGTCAGAATCGGAGCACGGAATCAAATTTGGCAAAATAAGTGCAACTTGAGATTCATAATTCAAAATTAGAATGTTTGCCACCTGCAGGCCTACAATACCCTTATGCAGTCCAAGGTGATGCAGGGATGTCAGTGGAGCAAGTACATCAACCCAGAGTTGATTTATGTGCTGACATTTTCAGATAACAAAATAGGACAATGTCCTTTGAATACATTACGGGAATATGTATTATGGTAACCGATGATTTAACACATCCTTGCCTTTTTGTCTATGATAAAGCTTCTTTCTGGTAAATATCACTCAACATATTGTCAAGGGAAAGGTACCAGCCCACCCATTGCAGAGAATCTCCCAGGATAATAATGATGTCACAAAAATATAAGTTGGATCTTCTTGCAAAGGTTAATGTTATCAGAGACAAAATGGTGTGGCTGAAAACATCCTGGGCTAGGAGAACAGAGACCTAAATCTGTGCTCCAATCTTCTATAAATTAGCCTATTTCTTCAATGGTAAAGTAAACTATATTAATAGTGTTAAATTATTTTATTCATGCAACACTTTCTAGAAATAAAACCTGACAAGTACCATAAATATATATGCTTGGGCACAAATGCACACACACACATGTATTGAAATTGCTACCTCAAGAGAAGTAAACATGACAGGCCCAACACCCAACACACTTCTCTAACGTTGGCCTCTGTGACCCCGATTCTATAGAGACCCTAAGGTAGCTAAAAGCTATTTGCAGTTGCTAAGATTCCTTTCAACTTTGCTGCCATAAGATGGATGGCAGGTTTTTAACAATAAAAATCATTTCTTTAAATTTGTTAGTTGATATTCCAACTCCATTGTATATATTCCATAGCACTTTCTGGAAAAAGTGTGGGAAAATCTCTGACCCTCTTAAGCAGTTTTAGTATAATTCTACTGGTTTAATTTCTGTTATAGGAATCACAAAATTTAACCGATTTCTAAGAAAAAAACAAATAGAAACACATGTCAGTTGAAACACAATCCTGACCAGACTTTTGTTTGTACCAAGCCATGAATATGGTGAATTTGATGCAGGAGTCAAGCCTTAAGATAAGAAGGAAAGAAGAGAAAATGGCAAATAAGGCTTAGAAAAGAAAGAATACAATTACTTGTAGATAATGTCAGCATCTCTCTAGAGGAGAAACAAAGTCAAATCTATCCCTCACATAAAGTCACCTCCTTTGGTTTGCCAGGAGGGGAAGAAAAAGATGTTCTATCTCTGAGTGAGCCAATGAGTTTCTAACTAGGGGAAATCCCTTCACCTGAAGTTGTAGGCCTGTCTCTCACCTGTGCAAAGACAAGGACTTAGATGGTATGGTTAAAGACTATATAAAAATGAGAATACCTGTAAGATTCACCACTATTAAACAGAGAAAAATCAAGAAATTACAACATATAATTGTTTTCCCCAGAAAAGTGAAAAGAAAACACTTTTTTAGCATTATCAGAAACCTCAAAATGGGTGGTTATGAAAGACCCACTGTTTATTATATACAAACAGTAGAAATTATAAGGCTGCCCTGGGAATGTTAGACTCAAGAAATGTATGTATACAAAATAGCAGAATGGTAAACACAATAACAGGATAAACTCTGATCATCTGAGAAAAGTAAGTAATTACATTGTGATGGGAGATTAATGGAATTAGAAAAAGAAGAGAAAGATGGAAATTTAGCATGATTTCATTGACAAAAGATAACTAATTCTCAAAGAAGTACAGGAATGATATCCTTGGTTGTGCCAGATTCTGGTAAAATTTGGATGAAGTAAACAATATTATCTCATGAAAATTATTTGAGCTAAACTTCCAACCTTTGCCTAGGTGATTTTTTTCATTAAATTAGCAGAGGGTTATTTAAATTGAATTCCCAGAGGAAGTTTATTACTGTTTACATCATGTAAAAATCTGATTAAAAATAGGTGAAGTTCTATACTCAAGGCACATGCCTTATAATTATCAATCAATTCATTTATCCTCATTACTGTACTGTTACTTCCATTTTATGTGTGAAGATAAACTAAGAGACAAAGATTTTGGTTCACACATTTAATGCAGCATGTGGTATAAAGTAATGTCAAAAGAAAGGCATTCCAGAGAAGGTAAAACATGAGTTGAACATTGGAAAACACATAGAAGGTAGCCTAGTCAAAGGGGCCGTGCATGTGGAAGCCTTTCAGGTGTTGGAGCTGCTTCTAGACTTTTGTACAGATCACAATGGTGGTGGTGGTGTGAGGGGAATGTTACAATTCAGGGACTGAAGTGTTGTTAGAGAACAAATATTAAGGAGTAGCAACAGAAGCTGTGTGGAGAGATAGGCTGGATCTTTGTCATAAAGTATCTTGGCCATGCTTGCAAATGTATACTCTTCCCTGCACACCACTGAGAAAACATTAAAGAATTTTAAGCAAGAATACTTGCATTTCCAAGATAATCTTTCTGGTTAAAACATTGAAAATAGTTTGGAAGGCAATAATTCTGAAATTAAGGAATTTCATTATAAGGCTTGTCTCCATAAGCAAGGTATTAATGAGGGCCTGATTCAGGGCACGTGTGAAAAAAAATGACAGATTTGAAATATATGGAGGAATTGAAATAAATCAGACTTAGTAATCATTTCACATGGCAGAGAGAAAGAAGCCAAATATGATTGCCAAGAATCTTATTTTTGTCACTAAGTAAAAGAGCAAATTGTATAGCAAAAGATCACCAAGGAAGGTACAGATTTAGTGTAGAGGAAAAATGTTACATTCAGCTTTTAAATATACAAGTTTCATAAACTTCATTAGACCAATGCTTGCTTGTGGGGATGCCCTGTAGATGGATTAGTATATAAGTCTGGAGACGATGAGATAGGTCAGGCCTGGATAAAAAGATGTAAGAGTTATGTGCATATACATAGTTGTTAATTCACCAGAGTAAATGTGATCACCTAAAAGAGAGGAAAGAATAGAGGTAAGTCTACTGGACTTCTATGAATACTACCATCTCAAAATACAATCAAAGAGAAGAATAAAAGAAAAGAATCAAAGACTAAATGGCATCCTGACAATAAAAATATAGGGGGATAAGAAAGAGAGAATGTCTAGATCCAGAGGATTCAAAGAATGAACTTCAAAAAGGAAGTGGACAAATTTCCAAGAAAGATCAAACAAGGTAAGGAAAGCTAAAAATGCTTTTGATTTATAAATAAGGATGCTATTGTCAACCTTTACCTAAGCAGTTTTGGTACTGAAGCCAGAATAAAGAGTTGAAAAATATATAAGATATTTAAAAGTGAAGACAATGAGTTTAGATTTTTCTTTCAAGAATTGGCAGGTGCTAGAAGGCTGAGCAGAGTCCAGCCACATGGTTCTGAAGGCTTATTCCTCCCCCACTCTTAGCAGCATAGCAGGGTCTGAGTGAGCTTAATAGAAAAACACAAGGTTTCTTATGTCTTCTGCTGAACTCCAGAGGCTTTTTTTCCTTACAATACTAAGAATCTCTTATTCTTATATACCCAACCTGCAGTTTCTTGTGTCCAATTTCATAAAACAATGTAAAGCTGAATGAGAGCAACATCTCTCTCCTGAACTCTTTGACCTGTGCTTGTTTGTGCTTTGCAGCTTCTTTGCTTGTAAATTTCTCTAATAAACCTTACATTATTTACATTTATATACTATGGTGAGGCACTAGTGGTGTATATGTCTGCTTCCCTTTGAGAAGTAGCGATGACCATAATTAAGCATTCCACCTACTCGTGTTGTGATATTTTGAAAAGAGCACAATTGACCTAGGTCATCATGTCAGGAGAGAATATTTCCTCTTGGGAGCAGTAGTAGGTCACTTGGAGGGCCTGTGATTAGGTAGCCATGACCTACCAGGGCCTTAAATAGGCCAAGGAATGGCTGACTAATGAGTCAAAATCCAAAGAGCACTGGATTTGCTGCATTAAAGCTTTTAATAGTCAAAAAGAAGGGGACCTGGTTCAACAACGCGTTAGAAAGAGCTACCAATGCAAATAGGCACGGCTATGTTTGCTATGGCTATGGTCACCTGTGAGCCAGCTAAAATTACAGAAGCAATACATGCTTTGGACAGTGGCTGCTCCCATAAAGCAAAAGACTAAAGGCCACCTAGGGATATTGCAGGAGAAAACCCATGCTGGAGGCCCTAGAGACCATGTCTACAGAACAGAAATGAAAGGGGTAAGGCTTTCCTTTCCACAAGAAGTGGAGTGGAAAGAAAAGCAAGTCAGTCAGTGGACCAATGTAAAATCTAGACTGGATTTATAAGAATTTCAAGGAAGGGATGAATAGAAATAAAAACTGAAAATAGGGACAGGAATCCTGGTCTTCATAGTAGGAGATCCCACATCTTCCTGAGTTTACTACTTATTTTAGAGCTTACATGGCATTGATTCATGTTTGGTTGGTTGGTTGGTTGGTTGGTTGATTGGTACGTAGCTTGTTTTTATTTTATCAGTCTGAATAACTGATACAGGCATTCAGAACATAGAGTTGATTAAACATGATGATTGGACGTTTCTTTTGTGATCTCAACTGGGGCCTTTGTAATGTTAGCCAAAGCACACCCAAGAATGACCCTATGATATAGTTTTTCTGGAGTTTCAACTGAATAGTTAATATGTTCATTGAGATCTCTCTGTTCCAGCAAGTGCTAACAGCAAGTGTTACAGCTAGTATTACAGCGATTGACCGGGGAAAGGACCGAGCGACACACGGAGAGTCAGAGAATCAGCTTTTATTCTGCCGGCAGGCTCAGAGGGGCATTCTGAGTCCTGCTTCCTTGTTCTCCTCCAGTTTTTATACCCTTGGTAGGATTCAAAAAGCGTCCAATCAGCAACAAGCTTTAACATCCAATCAGCAACAAGCTTTAACATTCAATCAGTAGTGGTATTCAAAAAGTATCTAATCAACAGTGAGTTCAGCCATGGGAGGGTTTTTCCCTGTCATCTCCACTACACACATTTAAATCTCCAATTTCTTGGATCACCGTTCAACTTCTAGAGTCTTTGTTCAGCTCACAGCCCCCAGTAGTTGCTATATTAGAAGCTTGAAATGTGCATGACAGTTTAGAGTTCATTCAAAGATTGGAGAGTATCCCAGTGTTAGTTTCTGGACTGTTCTCTGTGGTAACGTGCCCTGAAAATTATAGCTGCCTCAGCAGCCCCAAACTGATTTATGCATTTCCTCATCCAGAGGGACTACGGACCTCTATGTAGATGCCACTCTTTGAACCAAAGGTTGAAAAGTAGCTCTAGGAAGAAGGCAGGATGAAGGTGAAGGTTACTTTCTAAGTTCCCTTTCTCTTAAGAATCACAGCCATGTGTCGGAATGTTGTTCAATGTCTAAAAAAATTGCTTTATATAATTAGTCTGGTTTCATGGTCTTTATGGAAGAGGGTAAACCTGTTATTTGGTCATTTTCAGAATCTCACATTATAAAAATTTTAACAGCTACTACTCAATTACCTTTCCCAAATGCACACTAGGGATTTATATAATCCATGTGAAAATAGTTTTTAAAATGCAAGAAAGAAATATAAAGCATTTTTACATAAAGAAAAGTATAACCGAACAATTATTTTGTTTCAGTATTATTTATCATTTTAAAAATATTACTAATATTTAATACTATTGAGTTTTAACTTGAACATTTATTTTGCACTTGCAGCATGCCACAGGAGAAAAGCGTGTATTGAAAGCGCTTGTCTTCTGAAAGAAACATGTGGACTATTCGAAAAGCACAGGTCTACACAAGTAATATAAAGAAGTGATAAAAGAGGAAATTATATGAAGTAATGTGTGGTGGCTGATAATGGAAGACATGAGATTTAAGCTTCAAACTAGAATACAATGTTTATATGTAATGGAGTTACTTGTCCATATTATTTCCTTGCTATAACGTCTTCTTTAATCTGGAGCTAGAAGAACAAACTGGAACAGACAATATTTAAATCCTCTCTGCATTACTCCTAGGAGTGGAAAGCAGGAAAAAAATTACACAAGCATTTCTCAAAGGCTGTTCCACAAAATGCATGCTAAAGTTCCTAGAATTTTTACTGGAAAAGTTCCTAGAATTCACACAAAAAAACTTAACCTTGAAAATAATGAGAAATCGTATGGTAAAAAGACTGATTGATTTGCGTTAATGTAGCCTTTTTGAAAATTGTTTAATCACACAGAAAAAATTACCCAATATTTATTAATATGTTCTATATTGTTATGTGGTTATTAAGACTTCATATGACTAATCTTTGGAAAATGAATTGAGAAATTCTGAGTTATTTTATTTAGAAGTGTGTAAAGGAACTTTTTAGAAAAGAAAAGTCTGTAGACAACATGATGCAGTTTTTTCCTTAATCAAACTGATCAGTGGAGCTACTGAAAATCCTACATGAAGTAGTCTTTAAACCAGAAAAGTAATAAAGCCATTGACCCTGTAACCATATGTCTCAGGAGGAGACACACAAGAACTATGTTTAGGCAGATGGGAACACTGGTCACAGAGTAACTTAGAAGTCAGTGTATATCAAAGAAACCTAAATCAGGACATACTATTCCAGAGTTTAAAATACAAAGGTCAACAGACAAAAAAACAAATTGCGGTGTTCCAGGTGAGAGAGAGCAGCATGCTTATTACTCAGCAATGTTACAGAAGGTGTATCTGTGCCAGTGGAAATGTCAGAAATAGGCTGGTGAAAAAAGCAATGTAATAGCAACATCATCTGCCCAGTTAGCCCTTTTATTAAGGAAAAAAAAATAGAATAGAGACTTAGGAAAAAGACTGCGATGGAATCTAACAATCTGCTCAAAAAGGGTTTCATAGCATACATTACAACCATCAAACATATTTTGGCCAGCGGAAGAGGATATAGCCAGCCTTAAGAATACTAAAAGCTATATGAGAATAAAAATAGGAAAAAAAAAGTTTCTTTTCAAAAACCTGTAGACCAAACAGTTAATCTATTAGTCATGAGAAAAAACTGGTGATTAAATGAGTCAAATCGGTGTTGATTATTTATAGCTGTAAATTATTTGCAAACCTCTGTTGTTTAGCTAACTAATTCATAGATCATTCTCTCTTATTCATTCATTATTTATTGACCAATAATATGTAATTTTGATGTAATTCTCACTTGGATTGATGCTTGTTAAATGGATATTTGAACTTGGGTGATGTCAATGTCATGATTCTAGTGCCTGGATATAAATTAATTTTGTGTCTAAGAGGTAACCATTTACCAGATAGTCAACCTGTAAGTACTTTCCCACTTGCTAGGTATTTGTGTCTCATACCCTACCATCAAACAAACAGACGATGATGTCAATCCACCTTAATAAAAGATACGTTTAAAGGTATTTGAAAGCTGTTTTTTTCATGCTGAGTTTTGGTTTATAAGTGTGGCATATGGTAGACCTAATGCAGCTATATTATTTAAAAATCAGACTCAGGTCATAATTATTAGTACAGTGCTCTTAAACAACCATGAACCAACATGAGAATTGTCTTTGCAAAAGGAAAATCTATACTTTCTAGGAAAATGTTGATTTTTTTGTTTTTCTTTGAGTTTTTTTCAGTTACACCTGTTATGAAATAGAGAAGGAAATGTTATGCTTGCAGTTTTTAAAATTCCAATCTGTCTAAATGTATCTAAAATATTCATAAAATTAAGCTTTTTCAGGATATAAAACATGGTTTCCTAAATTGTTCATAAGAGTGACTATAAGCCCATGGAGATATTTTGAGCACGAGGTGTAGCAGAATTTTAAATAACTTCCTCTCACTCCTCATCAGTATCTATATGATTTCTAATCATTCCTGTACACATCAGCTGTGATGAGAATGAATCCAGGTGTGATGAACACAACGTTCTTGTTATTCTGAAGGACATTTATTTTTATTTTATGCCATTGTGTTTAGGCTCTTCAAGCACTATTTAGAACAAATAGGCATGCAAAACTTCTAAGTTAAACCTTATGTTAGCTGTATTTTTTGAATGGAGGCAGAATCTTTTCTTGGATAAAGCTTTCTAACTAGTATAGCGCGGGTGAGGCTAGAATACTAATTCTGAAATTGCTTTTAGTCTACTGTGATGTAAGGGAGTATTTTCTAGGTAGTGGTTCCACCTGAAATTTTAAAACTATCTAGAAAAATTTTTAAAAGAAAATACATATTTCCCAACATCAATGTTTCTTAAAAGAAAATCATTCCAAGCCAGATGTCTATCCATAGATAGAGTTTTATGGCAAGAAAAACTTTCCATAATTATATTTAATCATTTAACCCCCCTTGGAACACAGATTTCATTTCTTCTCTCTCTCTCTCTCTCTCTCTCTCTCTCTCTCTCTCTCTCTCTCTCCTGAAAATGTGAAGACTTGGGAAAAGGAATATTTTCACTTATTGAGTTAACAGTAAATCTGAAAATCTTAGCATAATATAAGTATTTATATTAAGCATATATTTGCTGACTAAACAAGTGATTCCTGCTTATTTCTACATGATAATAATTTTGAAGCTCAATCCATCCACAAATCGAATGCTTCATATTTGCTGCTATGCAAATAGGAACACTAAGTAAGAGTCAAATAGAGAAACAAAGCTTAGTATTAAGAACCCACCTGATCACACCCAGGAAACAGTTATATTTGGCTGATACTTGTTAAAGCTGCATATTTGAGTCTATTAAGATGCATTTCATTACCTGTGCCAAATGCAAATAGGCTTTCAACCTTTTCAGAGCAGCAGGATTTATTGTACAGTTCAAAGAATGATTGTATCTGCCTCTGGGCTTGGTGTAGTCTAATTTCATAATATATACACAAACAGGATTTGTTCTCAGAGTAACACTGTGACAATTTCAGAGCTGTAAGTCAGGTGCTTGATGAGCTCCTGAAAATATTTGTTTAGTATTCTGAATAATACATATAATTTACAGTGTTATCCTGAGATAACGAGGAAATGTTATTTCAAATAACAGCTTACTTAGTAAACATGGTTTCCAGTGGAGATACTACCCAGCTATCACGAGACACCATACATTCATTTTAGGTAAGCCCATATCTATAACTCATGTCCCAAGAAAATTATGAATATTAGAGTGAATTGGCTGACATTCTGCCAAATAAGATTTCACTAACAGCATCAAGAACACAAATGGATTAATGCAAATTAATTGCTTTGAAAATGCTTTATTGCACTGATAAAAATTACATTTTACTTGAAGTGAAACAGGAAAAATATAACTCTTAAAGGCCACCAGTAAAGTAGAATCAAAATAGTTTGAAATAATTTTAAGGTAAAGTATTAAAAATATGTCCACTTTCATCAAAGTTTAGGTTATAAAAAGATGTTACTTCCACATATCAATTTTTACTAGAATTTTTAAAGTTTTATCTTTTCAAATTTAATTTATACTTTCCCACATAGAATTAGGTATACCTAAATGCCCCAGTACACTTCATTTCAACAGCTAACTTTGAAATTTAGGTAGTTGGATTATTGGTTCTACTTTTATTTAAAAAACACATTAATTATCAAATCTGAATTTTCTTTTTTTTCTTGCTTATCTGAGATTTTTATGAGGTTATAGGATTTCAAAATCTAATTCCAGTTATTTATCTATTTGCTGCCAAGGAATCCATTACCAGGATGATTAAACATGCAAACATCAATATTAATAGTAGTCCACAAAAATAGATTTATAGGATAGATATGTGTATGTATTATGTACAAAAATTCTTGTGTAAATATATAGCATGAATTGTACTAACAATAATCACAATAAATACAGATATTCTTTTATATACTCATCTACCATAAGCAATGCTTGGTGGAGTCTTGTAGATGTGAAAAGTGAGACATAATTCCTTAAATTCTTAGGTTTCTATTTTCTCATCATTATTTTAGTAAATCATTTTTTTTTCTCTGACAAGTCTTGTAATGTGAAAATGGTAGAGCGGCTTGAATATAATAAAATGAATCTAGATATCTGAAAGGAAAACAGGTTGAAAAGTTCCAGAAAACATACTCAGTTAATTAAGGCACAATTCCAAATCAATGTTTTTTAATTGTGTCATTGTTTATAGTATTAAATATATTAAAAATATATGACCACCTTAAATTCCCCTAAAGATTAAAGCTTTAGTTCATTTTAAGCTTTGCACCTACATTTATTTTATTTATTTTGCAAGAAAATCAAAATGTATACCAGGTTTTGTTCTTTTTTTTACCATTTTGACATGTGTCATCTTTAAATAAGTATATTTCAAAGGAATGCAAAAAATGAACAGGGAGCTGAGTTATAATGAGTTAAAATATGAAAAATATAAAGCATCAATAAGAGACATTTGCATAGCGCAATGAGCAAATATACACAAACACCTACCAAATGGCATCAGTGTTCTTTCTCTGACCTCAAGGTAAAATCCTCATCAACATTAAGGAAGCAAATCATGTTTATTTCATGGTGCTCCCAACAAAAGCACAAAAGTGAATTAGATGATCGGCATCTGCCTCCCAGTGGCAAACCTCATATTTTTAAAAAGCCTCCTTCTCCTGATCCCCACTGTCCTGACCCCCATCCACTGGACTATCTCCATGTTTGCCACCATACACACAAATTTCTCATCATCACCACCCACGGAATTCAGTGTAAAGATTAAAAAATATTTTCCATAGGAGAACACCTCTTGGATATTGATACCTGTCTGCTCTGCACGTATCTCTTCTTTACAGAATGATAGGCAAGCAAGATTTAGGAAGGTTCATGTCTTTTTGCTCCCAGCATCGATTGCTTCAGGTTTTCAACATTCTAGAAGCAACAGGATAGACGAGCTAAATCCCTTCTTCCACATGCACCAATCTCCAAATGAATCACAGGCAAACAAATGTTTTCTCTTAAAATTTGCATTAGTTACATGAACATTATTTCAGATATTTGAAAATGACTGTTGTAGTCCTTGAGTCTCATCACTGACAAAGTGAAATGTGTTATTCATGTAGCTGCTATGCACCAGGTGTTCTCCGCATTCTGGGTATGTAGCAGAGAACATGCAAGAATATCCCTGCTTTCACCCAGCTACATTCTCATGGGAGTAGGGGACAGACAAATTATAAGAAAACAAATAAACAAGATGATTTTAGCCTCCCTAGACTAGAGTGCCTGATGTAAGGTTTCTATATTCACCCAGTTAATCAAATTTTACTAACAGTATATAAAATACTGAGCACTGTTCCAAGAGATGGTAATAAACACAAAAACCTGAGTCCTCATGCATTTACATTCTAAGGAAGGTGATAGACAATAAACTAAATAAGCAGGTAAAACATATAGTATGTTAGAAGCTAATATTAATAAGTATTGTGGAGAGAAAATAACCAAGGAGAGTGCACAGGGAATGCCAGAACAATGGAGGTGGGAAGGTGTTAGTAGTCAGGGAATTACTCTCTGCTAAGGTAAGCATGTCAGTTGAGCAAACTTCTCACTGAGGTGAGAAAGCAGGGCCTGGGAATCACCTGGGGGCAAAGCATTACTGGTACCTTGCTTGTTCCAGGAATAGTAAGAAAGCAAGCATGGCTAGACTGAGCAATCAAGGAGAATCATAGTAGAAGAGTTGAGAGAGATAAGAACATGGGAGAGAGGGAGTGAACTGATGCTAGAGTACCTTGTAGACCTAATAGAACCTTGTAGTAACATGAAGAAGTTTCTAGACCATTCTAAGAACTGACATTTAATCTGAGTGAAGTGAGAAGAAATTGGGGCATTTTGAGCAAATTTCATGTGACCTGACATATTTTAACAGAGAGGAAAAGAAAACCAATTAGGATGCTGTGACAATTAGCTGGATGAGAGATAAGCATGAGATATTATTATTATTCCACCAAGACTAAATGGCAGTGGAGGTTGTGAAGAATGGCTGGATTTTGAAGGGACAATCTACAGGATATATTGATGAATAGATTTGGTATGTGAAACAAAGAGAAGAATCAAAGATGATCGCAAGATTTTTGACCTGAGCTAAGGGAAGAATGGAATTGCCATTAACTAAGATGGAGAATCATGGGAGGAACTGATTTTGGAGAAAAAATGATTTTGGTTGAGCATCTAGGATATATAAATATAGAGAAGAATATAGAAATCTGGAGCTCAGAGGAGAGCTTCAGGCTGGAGATGTACATTGGAATTCATGATATTTAAAACTCTAAGAATGGATAAGAAAAGTATGATAGTTGCATTGAGCTATACCTCAGAGAATTGCTAATGAGAATATTCTCAGACATTTACAATGGACCTAACACAAAGTTAAGCCTTTAATAAATGTTCATTATTATTATTTAGGATTCTGTTCTGTATGCAACTATTTTTTATTCATAATTACCAGAGTTAGTAACTACTAGAGACCACAGTGTCAAGTCTGATCAAAATATGTTACTACCCTTGTAATTGAGGTTATATGTCACATATTATACAAGGTTCCGAATACAGGTGCAAATAAAAAGCAACATTTCTAGGATGAAACACTACATATAGACAATGGTTTCATGGAGAGCTAGCCACTGAGCATCCCATTCTGATAAGAAATATGTCAATGTGCACATCAGATCACCCTCCACCAAGGAAGGTTTATATTGCCCTGGTATGAGGTAATTCAGAATCAAAACTCATAATCAGCTTGATTGGCATATGAAAGTCATGAAAAATTAAACTTGGCCATGTTCCAAAAGGAAGTTGGATATAAAAACTAACATAAAAATATAAAAAATATGTTGGGGTTGTGCTCTACAAACATTTCTTTGTCTATGTTTCTCACTTGAGGAATCCTTCTATTTAATCAGCAAGGATAAGATAGGCTTAAGCAATTTCCAGTTATTTTAAAATATAACTTCTTTATATTGCTTTGAATCATAACCTTATTGAACTATAATTAAAAATAAGAGTGAATATTAAAGAGTAATAAGTGTTCCCACAATCACATTCCAGTGATTTTAAAGAATAGGCTTTATGAGTAGCGAGATATTAAGAGTGATTTAAGTTCCATCCCCAACGAAACCCTGATGGGATCTGTGGTAACATTTACTGGTCTTGTCATATTTTGCTTTTATGTTTCAATCATACTTGGCAAAGCAGATTATTGGCACTCAAAAACACATTTTTAAATCAATATCAGTTGTGTTTTACTGGTAATTTTTCTCATTTGAATCACTGTTAAACTGTAGAGCAAATTGAAAATTAGTATTTTCTTGGTCAATCATTATGTTTCTATACAAGTTCCAAGATGCAAAGCATAAACTCTGAAGTGAGCAGGAATAAACTCTCAAGGGCCATTGCTCTATCAGCATATTTGCATTCGAACTTCCATTAGCAAACATTAGAGTATCACATATTATGAAGTATGTTACACCGACACCTATACCTTAACAGATATTGAAAAACTGCATCTATTATGTCACCAGGTGGATACAAAGAAAATAGCAAGACTAGACCTTATGTATTTGGGGGCAGCAAACTCAGATGTTATTTCTTGAGTTTACAACACCTGACTAGAAAAACTGTAGAAGCAATAGGATAAGTAGGTGTAGTGACTTCTGGTTCTCAAGAGAAGGGGGACATAATTCAAACATAAAGTTATCTCCAGAAGTGAGTTAGAGCAAAACTGAGAATCAAGTGATGAGACTTAAGCAAGTTTGTTTTTGTTGTTCTTTTTCATAAAAGCCAATCCAAGTCCTATCCAAAGAGAAATGTGGTATAAATACTAACAGAATGTATCATGCAACTTACTTCTAAATTTTATCTCTATATGAGTTGACATCATTGATAAGAATATCATTTTCACTTTCGACAGGTAAAGATTTATTATTTCCCTAAGAAATGAGGAAGTAAAGCCAAAGCCCAATATAGTAAAATCATATACAGACATGTGGTTTAGGAGTTTTGAAAAACAGGTTTTAAAGCAGTTTATAGATTATTCAAAAATCCAATTACTCACAGGAACAGAAATGATTGAAATCCTTTGCCATAATAGATAAGAAGGTACTTAATCAATGTTAAACATAAACTTAATTGATAGTCACAATTTTTAACCTAAAGACTCAACTATTGGTTAAGGGTTTATATTGAGTGCATTCTAATAGCACTCTACTCTCAATTTTGACTGAAAGTTATGCTTTCCTAACCTAAGTGTGTGACCCAGATTCATGGCTTACAACTTGCACGGCACAATCCTCAGAACTGACAGATACATCATGCAATTTTATTTTTTATTTTTAAATATAAAAGATTAGCTGTTGTTGGAAAGTTTTACTCACTGGAGAAAGGACCAGCAAATTAAAAAAAGAAAAGAAAGTTCACATATTCTTACGATGCCAAAAGAAGGAAGATGCACATATTCTAATCAATTTGCATGAACTTCTCTCTTCATCCCACTGATGAATAGTTATGCAGCTGACAAGCAGGCATAAAATCTGTCAACAATTTTAACATGATTAGTTAAGGAGAACTGCTGCTAGTTCCTCTTATACTGATCTGAAGCATTAAGATGTTTAGCTTGGGCAAGCTTGTCAACCAGGTCATCTGCCTTAGGCATGAACCCAGAATATGGCATTTTTTGATAATGCTGATAATTCTTTACTGGATTCCAACTGTCAAGCAACTTTAATGCTATTTTTCTTAGTTGTCAGTGTAATTGCCCCTGACTGAGATGTGACTTTAGTTTCTTGGTCTTCCTTATAGCTGTAGCTTCTTGCCCAAGGGACTTGTCCCAGGCTTCACTGATGTCATGTTCCATTAGCTATGGTTAACCAGGAGTAGACTTAGATAGCCTAAATTTTTTTTTCTAAAATGGAAAAAGTAAAAGAATTGAATTTTCAATTATTTATAAAGGTTTTTCAGGTGGGTAGGCACATGTATGAGCTCGTGTGCATGTATATATGAGTGGGCACCTATTGTTTCTTCCCTCTATCTTTACTGCTAAAAATAAACATAAGATAGTGATAGGCACTTCGATATTGTCATGAACCCTTCATCCCCAGTAGGCCAGCAATAAGACTTACTCTGATTTTTTGATATTTAATAAAGCCTAACAGATACTACTATAAGCATGAATCAGAAATTAACATTTAGACAATTATTTGGAAACCTTGCAATATTACATTTACAAAGATCTTCACCATGGCACTTTGATAGTAGTAATGAATTGAAAATGATTATTAAGCACCTGTTAAATATTAAAAATATGGATAGATCTAAAGTCATTTAAATAAAAAATTTTCATTATATATTGTTAAATTAAAAAGCAGATACAAAAGCATGTATAATATGATCATATTTGGAGGAGAAGTAGTAACTATTCATATGTGGATGTATGAACAGAAAATTATCTCAAAGGATATACTTCAAAATGTTAGTCATTGTTATTCCTTGAGTAAAGGATTTCAAGTAAGTTTTGTTTTCTCTTTATCATTCTAGTATTGACAAAATTATGGTATATCCATACAATAAAATACTACTCAGCAATAAAATAGAAACTAATAATACATCCAACAACATGAATGAATCTCAAAATAATTACGCTTATCATTATGCTATTCAGCCTGATTTGCCAATTTACAGATCAATGACCAAAGGTATACCTAAAAGGTCAGTCATCTAGGAGTTTTAGTGAAGGTGAAAAATATTCAGTTTCCCATCTCTAGAAATAAGCCATCTAATTGCATAGTTTTTCTCATAATGAGTGCAGAATGTCATGTACTGCTAAACTAGACTTGGACATCTGCAACAAAATTGGCATGTCGTTTATAGTTAACATGAGTACTGCTATTATCTGAGGATTTCCTAAGTCTCTTCAAAATTATGTATGCTATGGTTCAAAAAAGCAGTATTGGCAGAGGAAAAAAAATGACAAGTAGAATTCATGAATTAACATCATGTTTATTATTCTACTGTTAAAACAATAATTTACTAATTTTCTGTAAGAACATATGCTATAATTACTGATAATAAGTACATTTGAGTGTTGACTTAGCTTTGGTTCTTTTTATTTAATATAACATTTGGTTCTTTCCATTTAATAGAAATTAAAACATTACTATTTTGTTAATTTCCTGGTTTCTATAATTTTACTGTGGCATGAAGTTGTTAATATTAGAGGAAAGAATGTAAATACTACACTAATTTATAACTTTTCTGTGAGCTTATGTCAGAATAAAAAGTAAAAAAATAATCACGCTGAATGAAAGAAGTCAGACTAAGAAAGGATTATGCTATATAATTCTATTTATATGAAACTTATAAAAAAAGTAAAATATACAGAAACAGAAAGCAAATAAATGGTTGTCTGAGGCTCTATGAGAGCAGAAATTTACTGTAAAGGGGAATAAGGAAACTTCTTAGAGGTGATAAAAATGTTCAAAAACTGGATAGTCATGATACTGTGTAACTATATACAGTACTAAAACTCATTAAACTGTACTTAGAATGAGTGTATTTTATGGAATACGTATTATATTCAACAAATATTAAGAAAAAATGTATGTAGATATATGCATACACCTATGCACAGATATATATATACAAGAAATTCCATTGTAGAATTGATCCTAAGAGAGGAAGAAAAGGAAAAAACAAACCTTGAAGATACCAAAATATCCAAAAGCAAGACATTAAATAATTATGGTTAAGTCATTCAGTTCGACAATGTACCAATGCACAGCTGTTAAAAAGAGAAAAAGTGTATGTGTATATATATGTGTATGTGTATGTATGTGTGTATATATATATATACACATATACATATATACTGTTACAGAAATATTTCTAAGATCCACAAGTAACGAAAGAGAACAAAAAACCGTAAGTATAGTAAGATACACTTTTTTAAAAAGGAGGAAATACTATAACTTGTACTATACCATATACTATTTAAATACGTAACTTACATGAGCATAAAAATATCTGAAAAGCACACAAAAATTAGTAGTGGGACTAAAGGAATGGAAAAGAAAAAAAGAATTGATTTTCATTTTAAACTCTTCTATTTAACTTTAGTCATATATATATATATATATATATGTGAAGCTGATCAATATCTACCAGTATTTACTGTCTCCTTCTTCCTGCCCATCTGCCCATTCAACAAGGCTCATAGCAGCCCAGCCAGGGACTAAATTTCTCAGCCAGTCTTGCAACTAAATAGGGCTACGAAACTAAATTCTTACAATGAAAAATGAGCAGAAAATAGGATATGCAGTTTCCTAGGCATTTCCTTATAATAAAATGGCTTGCTTTGTACCTCCTCATCTTTTTCTCTTCCAACAGGCCCTGGGATGGATTTAGCCAGCTTTGGCCATGCAGATGAAGATAGCCTCTAGGCGACAGAGTATTGTGGAGCTCAGGATCTACTTTTTATCTCCTTCCTTTGGAACAGTTATCTGAGAGATAAATACCTTTTTTGTGAGTTCTTGAATTTTGACATTTTTCTATAGCAGCTTGACCTACACCCTAACAAGACAGCTTATATTCTATTTTAAATATAGTTTAGAATTTTTAAAATTCAAGATCAAGGAAATAGTATATTTTAAAATAAGATAATCAAAGTGTGGATTGCCTTACTTATTCACTGACTGTGCATAGTTCAATAGTATTTAGAACTTCCATTTTAGAACAATATGGCAACATATCAGTTGATATTCCTCACTCCTATAGCTCCCAGATATTTCCCTAACATGCTTGTACAAAAAAAATAAATTGACCCATTGTAATGACCAAAGGAAAAAGCTAGTTCTTTTCATCTTGTTTCAGAGATTTTCTTTATATTCACTTTTCTTCATTTTCGTAGACAACCCTCTCACAGGACTATATTTCATCTTGACAGCTATGATATTGTCACTTGTTTACTTCTCATCAGATAATAGACTTTGGTATCTGATTAGCTTTACTTTATTCTTGAAAGAAAAATGTCATCCTCAGGCTAACATATCTTACTGATAGCTGTCAGTACAATAACCTTTAGCGCCTTCCCGAAACTACTCTAACAACTTCCACAAAGCATCCTGCAAACAACGTTAGCTGGATTCAAAAATCGACATTCATAATTTGAAAAACTTTCCTGATAATCATGGTCTACAAATCTATAAAATTCTTAATTTGCAGGAAGCTTACATGGTTTATCAATCACTTTCATGAACAGGCAATGCACAAGTTCTCATAGCTGGTGTCACTATCAAAATGATTAGTGTGATACAATTTATTTTCATCCAATTCTTCTAAAAGAGGAAATATTTTCTACCTTGAAACTTATTTTGTACATTGATATCAGAGTTTTCAACATCAGCATTTATTAATAGAAACAAAGAATTGATTGTTTCTAAAATTCAATAGTGTGTAACCACATAGACCATTGCTAATAACAGTATTCAAGACATGCTACCCCAAAATATGGTTCCTTGGTATTTAAGGAAACAGCAGAAGCAGGAAAGTTACTCTGACCTTTTCCCACCCTTCTCCCTTGTAGTACACCATAAAAGAATTTTCTGACTATACTTTGAAGAAATTTTTTTTATTTTAGCATATTATGGGGGTAAAAATGTTTAAGTTACATATATTGCCTTTGCCCTGCCTGAGTCAGAGCTTCAAGAGTGTCTATCCCCAAGACGGTGCACATCTCACCCATTAGATGTGACTATACCCATCCCTTCCTCCCCCCACCACCTGCCCAACACCTCTTGATTCCAGAGGTAACTTCCCTATAACCAGAGGAAAGGGGTTTTCAGACAAGCAAAGAAGCCAAGAAGAATCTGAACAAACAGGCTCTGCTAAGTTCTCCTCTCCACTTGATTATCATTAGATCATATTCCCTTTCACTTAATCATATCTCTGCACAATTGTCTATTCTTCTTTAAACCTAAGCATAAAAATACACTATTTTCCATGTTTCTTTAGATTTTTATTTCTGAAGTCTCCTGGGTCATGATAAACTTATAATTAAATAAATGTGTATGCCTTTCTCTTGTTAATCTATCATTTGGTATAGGGGCCTCAGCCATGAACTTTGCAATGGATAAGAAATATTTTCTCCCCTACAATATGATTAATCCTGCATTTATAATGTATTTACTTATTCAGGATATTATATCTAAAAGTAACTTTTTTCCTGAGAATATTTACATGAGCCATTGATACCCTTATTTTGCCATTCTCAATTTTCCCATAAACTTACATAAGAGTGAAAATGTTATCTATTTATTTAAAAAATGAAACAATAAATCTTATGCTGAAGGGCTGGTATAGAGAGTTGAGTCTCTTTTGCTAGCATGAACCTACCTAGTTTCCAAAATTATTTTGGCTTTGAGGTGTTGAGCCTATTATTATATAAAATTTATTGGTGTTGAGCTAATTCTGGAAGTCTCATAAATAATTAAAAATTATCTCTTGGTGAAAAAGGAATGACAAAGAAAGACAAATTCTAGTATGTGTTATGTAATAGAGAAAAATAGTTGAAGACTATTGTACAACCCTAGGTTTGAGATGATATCCAGAATCTGGGTGTGACCAAAGGAGATGAAAGGGAAGGAGCAGATGTGAGAAAGGCTGAGAAATAGAATCCATGGCAATGAATAACTTACTGGATGTGTTAGGTAGTTTGCAAGGGATTCTGGGTCTCCTAAGGACAAAAGTGGGCCCTTTGCCCTGGTGCAATTGCCCCAACTGGGAAGAAGGACAAATGCGGGCCCTAGTTCCCCATATTTGTTCTACTCACCCCTAATCGTCTCCCTAGCGATTGCCATACCTGAGGTATGAGGGAACACCCTACAAATCTGCCAATCAGAACTTAATGCGCCAGCTGCAAAATAATGCAGAGGACTTTCTAGCCCACAGGCCAAGCAGCATTAGGTACGACAGAGTCTGGGAAGTGACCTAGAATCCACATGTGTAGTAAGACTTAGGTCATGCAATTCCCAACTGTCCAATCAAAGTAGTTCCATGGTGACATCTGAGCCACAGGGAGGTCCCAATCAGGCATTATGAAACAAGACTAATACCATAATCAAGCCCTTTTTTTTGCACCCTTACTTTTGCTCTCTCTTTGCTGTGACGATGGGTGTGGTTGTCATCAGTGGTGTATGCATCGTGCTCTGTAAACCTGTATCCTGCTCTTGCCCTCTAATCCTATCTTTCTCTCCTCAATAAACCTCATTTTTGTGCTTGACTTAATTTGGTGCTTCTGGTCATTCTTTGGCCATGAGTGTGTCAAGAACCAACATTTCAGGCTGAAACCTGACAGATATGAGTAGTGAGAATAAGAAGAGGTCAAGGAAGGCTATGAAGCCTTAAGTTTGGGCAACTTAGATGATGGGGAAATGGTAAATAAACATTTGATGAATGCAAATAAAAGCCAGCTCTACTTAAGTTCAATGTAAAGTAGGCAGGCACAGCAGGACTGTTGCAGGAGTTCAGTAAATTTGAGAATATTGTCAGTTACAGACATTCAAACTCTAATGTTTGTTTTACTTGGAATACAGAGAGAATTATCATTCTTGTAGAAAGTATCTCACAGGCTCTTACTTTCAGGCACATCTTTCTGTTAAAATTAACTATTGTAGAAAGAGGGGAACAAAAAAAATAGGCATTCAACGTCAATTTTAAAAATCGATTTCAAACAAAGGATTTAAGAAACTTACAATTCAACAAATATTTACTTGAAGATTTAGTGCTAGAGTTTGGGCTGGAGTTTCCCTCAAGGGGAAATTATAATTATTCAAGAACTCTAAGACAGTGGAGATTCAGTCAATTATTGTAAGAAAAGTAACAACATTGAACCATTGCTTTCAAATAAGGTTATAACATTTTTACTTAGAGATATACAGAAAAATATAATTGGAGCAAATAGTATTTATGAGGAAATTTATGCTCCACTGCTTACCCAACATAAGTCCACTGCCTTGAGTCAGTTGAAATGTTTGTCACTGGCTTGTGAAGACATAAAGTACAGAGATACAAAGGTTTAGAAATTTTTATAACAATTTAAAGATGCATTGCATTGTATTTTGAATACAATAACACAGATACAAGATTCTGAATTTGTATTTTATAAGCCCTTTTATACTTATTTCATATTTGTAGCAATTTTTTTTTTTTTTTGCTATGTTGGACTATGACTAAATAGAAACTTTCCCAAAAAATCTGGTTCTTCACCACAGGGACTTTTAGAAGCACTGTGTTAGAGGATGAATGACATGTCTACATAAACATGGAGGGCATTCCAAGGTTTTTCCAAAGCTAAGAATTGAACATGTACTAGGAACAGAAAGTAGTCTAATTTTATTGAAGTGCAGAGTATGTAAAAGTTTAAAGATAGAGAAGGTTGTAAATTAACTTTAGGTGTTAACTTAGGAAGTTGTGAATGCTACAGTTAAATTACTAAAGGGCCCCAGAGAAATTTCCTGATCTTTAGGCAAGAAAAGGTTATCATTGAAAATGAGATCATAATGTAAATAGATAACAAACTAGTTCTGGCTATATATTTTTTGTAGGTATACAATTCTAATGATCTGTCTTTTGTTCCTCTCTTACTTTCTCATCATTTATCAATACAAAGCCAAAAGGTATAACCAATGTCAAACAGTATATTATAATCTGGTGTATGTCCTTATATAGCCAATAATTTGATAAAAGATATTACTTAAATCCCAAGTTTCACCAAACATCTCAGAAAATTAGGTTTTGAGTAGTTACCCTCAGGTATTGAATGTAAGTGCAAGTCTTTCCATTACTTTTTCGTATCAGAGGAACATGAGCTCCCATTCCTCTTCTTCCTTATTCCTAAAGACCAATTTATTAAATTTGAAAAAAAAAGAAAAGGCATATAATTTTGTTCCAGAAGGATTCATTCTGGTTTGTTAAGATTCATTATATTTGATTAATGGAAAAAATACTACCAAAAGGGAAGAAGAGGAGCCTTTTGGAAAGTCAGATTCCAAAACACTCATGCCTTAAAAATTGAAGTCCTTAGCATAAATCTCATCTAAGTGAATACTCTGGTATGATATAAACTTCAAAAATATGCTCTGGGATGTATTAGCTGAACTCAAATCTTTGCTTAGCTCTTAGTCAAAAATAGCTGTTGGATGATATGTAGGCTACAATGATGCAGACATATTCTAATGAGCCAATTCAATGATCTTCTAAATTCATTTGTTTTTCTTTTGTTCTAACTATGACAACATTCATTACAGTGAAGTTGCATCAAAGGATACAGATAGAAGACTTGATTAGAAGCAATCATGGAGTTTCCTGTCTAAGCTACACTTTACATCCTGAAGGATTAAAGGGAAAAACAATCTAATCTTTGTTACCCAATGGTTTTAATCTTCATCTCAAAAGCCATGTCCTCAACCTAAAATGAATTTGAAAGAGATTCAGTACAGATATTATTTTGAAACAGTACAAAAATAAAACAAAACAGAATCTTCTGAATTGATGCTAATCAAGGATATATTTTTAAAAAGTTAATATCATAACTTGCATAGAAATATAAAATGAATAAGTGCCAAATATTTTATTTAATTCATTAGTGAGAGAACCAGTAAGATATTACAACAGGTTCAAAAGAGAATTCAAACTGTTCACAAGTATTAGACAATCAAGCATGCTGAAATGAATTTGCAAATAGATGTAAATCTGATGAATATCCACATGGCAATAATCAGTTGCATTCTACTGGGCAAAATTAATTTTTATTTATATGGACAAGAATTATTTGTGTTACTAAATAACTGAAAGAGGATGAAAGGTGCAGAACCAAATGGAATCAGATCACCAGGAAAGGTGTGCTACAAAGGACACGCAGTCATCTTAGAATTTTGTCCATGTCAATGTCCTTCACAATTTCTCTACAATCCTGTCAACTGGAATTTTCTATTTTTGTATGTTGTGTGCTGTTGCTGTTCTTACTGTTATTCCTTGCCCAATTTATCCTAAAGTAAGAGGAGGAGACAGATAGTTAAGTTTCCTTTAAAGTGGGGGGCAGGAGGTTCAATTCAAGTGCTTTTCAAAAAGCTCTGATGCAAGGCATTTGAAAAACAGATGTATTAAGTCACCTGATTTTCTGTGACTAATATCTTTTGATGACACTTATAAATAGCCATGTGCTCTATGTGTAAGTTTCCTCCACTTCGCCACATAGGAAACACATTTGTTTTAAGTGCCATTGTCTGGCACTGAAAAGATCATGTCTGTTACAGGAAATCTGCTTGACAGCCTACGGTGTAGAAGAAAAATACCATAGACACTTTCTTATGCCACGGCAGTAGAGTGCAGAGTAAGAATATAGCCAGCCCCTCAGGTTAGTAAATGGGAGTGTCAGTGAGCAGTAGGATGTTTAACCAGCAAATGGCTTCTGTGGAGGCGGCCCATACCTTACTGTGGCTACTCTACCTTACACTGACAATTTAAAGCTCTAACAGAACACAGCTTAAGGTTGATTGGTGCCCTCTGAATAGGAGCTAGTCGTTTCCAGAAAGGCCCTATTAGGCAGGCATCAATGCTTCCTGCAAACTTGAAAGGGATATCACAAGCCTGAGGGGCTTTCTAGCTTACTCCTATGAGCCTTGTTGGTTGATTAAGTTTGAGGTTCTTGTGTGAAGTGCTTTGGGGGAGTCCACACTGTGAGGCTGACAACACAATACTTCTTTTTGTGATTAACTTCCCCAGGGCTCTCAACTCAAAACCTTGCACTTGCACTCACTTCACTTAAAATTTTACAAAAGCCAGAACCCCTGAGGTCTCATTGGCTTCTACTGAAATTTGTCTTTTCTGCCAAAAATTTATCTTCTTTAACAGAAGCCTATATCCGCCCACCCATCCTCCCTTTGGGAAATTGTCCAGCTGTGGATCAGACCTCATATGCTATTCTTCTGATATTCAAGATAAATCTGACTTTGTGCATACAATCATTCTGATTCAAATAATTACATGCTTGGTTTAGTAGTGGGTGCCAGCCACAAATGTGATAATTTCTTCTTCCTGCAGTCTCACACAAAGAGGTAATTTGTTCCATGCCCCCAGCAACAGGTGAATGGCACAAAACATGAGCAATGCATGCATGGAGAGAAAGCCACGTTTTATGGATAAAACGGGTGACAGAGAAATGATCCATGCGCACAATTACTAAATTTGCATTAATCGTTTTGGGATGGATGCACTCATTGTGTGAGTGCTGGGAAATTTGGCAGAGGAAAGCTGTTGCCTAGAGAATAAAAATAGCTTTATTCTTGCCATCATAAGCTTGAGCACTAGGGGATTCAATTCCCTTGCCAACTTTTTGAAACTCCAGCCCAAGGCACTGGAGTGTCACTTAAAGCCCCCCACTTCTTAATCAAAATCCAAGTTTTTCTTTTTCCAATACTTTGGTTATATTTGCTCTCAAACAGCAGTACCACATAGGCTTTACAATTATGTACTGTTCCTATACTGGTATGAGAAAAATTAAAAGGTATCCCACAGGTAAATATACAGAGGGTGAAATACAGCCATTAGTGTTTTGTTTTGTTTTTTGTTTTTGCTTTTTTTTAAAAAGAAGCTTTTAGGCTTCCTACAAACCTTTCATTCTAGTTCACAAATCGGCAGGAAGAAACAGTCACTCACTTGAATGACATTGAAACCAATGCTTAAGCCACAGGTGAAAGTGAAAGAAAATTTATGCCAGCAAGCTTATATGAAGAAAAGTATACATCTCCAGCTGCACTACAACTACAGATAAGCATTGAAAGGCTTGAAAATAAACAAATTACAGCATTACAGATGTCACTGAATTAGGGAACCAATTAGTATTTACACGTTTATATGAATGAAGGGTATACCGGTTAATTTTTTGTTCCATTAATTATACCTACCTATTCTAGATCTTCATTTGCCTAGGAAATAGTCCTTTCCATGCCCCAAAACTCAGAGTGTCATTCTTGAACAGCTTCTTCTCTGTCACTCTCACAAATTATGAGCCTCTTCTTGCCTTTTCATGACCCCTCTCCCCCAGCCCATACACACATACTCCTTTAAGACTTCCTCACCTCCACCTCCTGTATTTACTTATCCCATCTTTGTGAGCACTGCTATAAATCCTTTTCATTGGACCCAGTCTTTTTCCATAGGCATTCTCATGAAAAAAAGTGGTTTTTTAAACTAACTTTTTTGCTTCTATGGCCACACTCACTTCCAAAACAGATCTTTGTCTTCTGTTGTTCTGTCTGCAGATGTCATCTGGAGTAGGCCATGGCAATGCGGGGTGGACCAACAGCATCTGCTACCCCTTCCAACTCTGATATGTTCCTTCCTCTATACCATTTCCATCTTTCAAAGGTTGCTTTTTGTTTTGTTTTATTTTATTTTATTTTATTTTATTTTATTTTATTTTTTACCATGAAACTAGCTAAGACAAACAATATGGCCTGCTAGAAGAGATGGGGCCTGAAGAAATGTCAGTATTTTACATGAGATGTTAAACTTCTACCCACATCTGGTTGACAGAAAAATGGTTTTAAGTCAACCTGATTGTCATTGCTGAGGCCCACAGATGAAGGTGCCCAGCTTAGATCAGTAAAGCTGCCTACCCAATCAAAGAAGGACACAGATGAGTTATGGAACCCAGTCAAAACCAGAAGAACCATGTAGCTAAGCCTCACCTAAATTCCAAACTGCAAAATTATGAGCTAACTAAATGCTTATTTTTATAAATTACTAAATATTGGGGTGATGTTGCACAGCAATTGCTAGCTAGTAAAACACTTGTATTTGACTTCATGGAAAGAATTTTCATTACTGGATCCTTGTATACCTACTTCTTGCATGCATGGATTTTGTCACAAACAAGTTTGGTGACCGTAGTCAATTTAGCTCTCAAACTTTTCATCTGTTAAATAAGAAGGTGCTACCATGTGATATACAACACTACACTTAGTTGTCTAACTCAATCTAAAGATAAAAAGAAAAAAGGATTTTAAAATATACCGGTCATTGAAAACAAAGAATATTACTGATATGTGCACCAAAGATTACGACTTGTTACGTGACTGAGAAAATGAATTTTATCAACTCTTAAAACAAAATTAAGGCCGGGCGCGGTGGCTCACGCCTGTAATCCTAGCACTCTGGGAGGCCGAGGCGGGTGGATAGCTCAAGGTCAGGAGTTCGAAACCAGCCTGACCAAGAGCGAGACCCCGTCTCTACTAAAAATTGAAATAAATTAATTGGCCGATTAAAAATATATAGAAAAAATTAGCCGGGCATGGTGGCGCATGCCTGTAGTCCCAGCTACTTGGGAGGCTGAGGCAGAAGGATTGCTTGAGCCCAGGAGCTTGAGGTTGCTGTGAGCTAGGCTGATGCCACGGCACTCACCCTAGCCTGGGCAACAAAGTAAGACTCTGTCTCAAAAAAATAAAATAAAATAAAATAAAATAAAATAAAAAAAAAACAAAATTAAGCCCTGATCTTAATATATACATTTATTTCACACCTTTTCTTTTCATTAATATGCCACAACAGCAGAAACTGAAGAATATAGTTTAGAGACAACAAAAATGAACAGCAAATAATAGAGAGAAAGCGTTTGAATTACTGAGTATTGGACCCCAATTACTAAGCTCTAATTAAAAAAAATAATAAAGTACTATATTCTGTTTCTATATAACATAAACTTATTAACTTCTCTTTTATCTTTAAAAAATTTAGAAAGCTGCTCTATGCTTTCTAAAATAGAATTAATCACCACAACTTAATTGAATATTTGCTTTATCTTAAATGTAAAACAAACAGAAAGAGTGTCTGTGTTGTCAATTTGTTTCATCTTGGTTCCAAATGCACACTTCTTGACTCATTTTGTGATGTTAAAGCTGGACTCTAGTATTTCCCCTGTGCCACTTGGTACAATATTAAGCTTTGTCAATAGAGGGTGCTGGAGGGATATGAAGATCAAATCAGGAAGATCTTCTCTTCCTGGTGCAGAAGGTTCTCATGGTACAGTTTCCAGCACATGTATGTGCATTTGGCTCGGGGTGGTCACTCTCTGGCTGGTTTCTAGGCCACGGTGGACCATTGCTACGGGTCAGCTCAGCCCACTGACAACCTGCAGCAAGTTTCTCTGCTCCCAGCTGGCTAGTTTTTGTGGATGAACTCCAGTTTTCAGTGTTTGTATTAACTAAGTTACATCATAAATAAATGCTATAATGTCATTTTTATCCTGTTTGACTAGCAGTCAACTGTTATCATATCAAAAATATATAAAGATTAATAACTTATATATCCTTTCTAAAGTTTCAAAAATAAGATTTCCTACTCCTCAAAGTGGGCAGTACAATTGTACTATCAAATAGTAAATGAATTAAAAGAGTTACATTCAAGCTGATATTTTTTTCAGGCGAATATAAGTTCCTTGATTACAGTTAGAAGAAAGTCAGTATTCTTAGTCATTATTTTTAGTATGTAAAATATCAGTCATGGTTTTAGGAAGGTATCAATCTAAAATAATATCAGTAGTACGAACATTTAAGTGCTGTTATAAATATTGCAGAACTTTACTAAAAAGAACAAAACTCTCTTTAGAAACTTATTACAGATATGGGCTAGAAGAGTTAGTCATTTGACTTATGGTTTGTCTTAGGCCAGGATCCCCAGAAGCAGCTCCTGAGAAGAGAATTCTTTTGTTATGATGTATTTAAAAAGTATTTCTACAAGAGATCATTAAGGGTGGGCAGGAGGGAGTGACTAAATTAGAAAGAACACCAGACAGTGAAGAAGCTAACCATTGGTGCTATTGCAGACAATGTCCCAGAATGGTATCTTCAGTCTGCTACTGCAGAACTCTGGCATATTAATTATGAGCTGGGTTGAAATAATCTCATAAGATCAGTCATTGACTAAGGGATCTGTGCAGAACAATAACAGTATTTGCTACTTAGCAAAAGAAAACAATTCTATTTGTGTGTGTGTGTGTGTGTGTGTGTGTGTCTTTATTCACACAATTGTCTGAACTATCCTGAACAATATGCAACCAAGAAAAGATCTGGAATTAAAGAATTATCAAAATATCAGACATTGTATTAAATAGTGATGATCTGAAATGGATTTAATAATCCTACTGTACCCTCTAAGTCAAGACGCCTCTCTTGCAAAATAAACAGCTATGTTCTGAGGAAACAGAGTGAATCATATTTGGAAATTACACAAAGTTCTGTTTAAGTATAATAATTAGAGGCTATAAAAGTGGAGGGGTTGGGGGGCCTCTTTTTTCTTACCAGTGTCAGCTTATGTATTCATTTCAGACTCCAGGCTGACTCCAAATATTTAGGTATGCTTTCCAATTTTGGTTCAGAATATTTCCCTTTGATTCTATGCAGCCTGAATTTCAATCATATCTATCCTCTGATAAAAGCATAAACAGTGAATGAAAGTAAAAGAGTAGAGGATAAACCACCAAGCCATAGAATATAAAGGGTGCAGGGTAACAGGGGTTTTTAAAGGCTGCAACTAAAAAGAAATTTGGCAACAGATGAAATTATGATATGAAAAATATGAATTCCACTCTCTCATGAAAGAAAGGACAAGCAAGATGGCTTTAGAATAGCTTAATATGACTAGAAAGGGAAGGTTAAGGATTAGAGAGCACCAATGTCTGCATTTGTGCCCATAATGAAATATCACTCATATCCAAAAAGTGTACTTACCTGAAAATAAATCTTAGTTAGCTTAAAATGACATTCTAAGAAGGTAGGATACACAATGAATGCCAAGAATGATGTGGTACAATGTCAAATAGTTTTGTTTCTAGCATATTTCACCCTACATAAGGTATATAGTTGTATATATAGTTCTATCTTTGGCAAAGAATTAAAATATAGATCAGATTCCACTCCTTTTCAAAAGCATTCAGGATATAACAAGATTAATCAGACAAGTCAGATTAATCAGGAAAACTCATTCTCAAGTTCACAAATGTAAAATTAAAGAAACATCAATGTCCTAGAGCACAAGGAGGGAGGTTGAAATAAGAAGAGATAGAAATAGAAACTTATAGTAGTGTAATTATTTAGTTATACTAAAAATAGACATTTATTTATTCTTTCACTGTCTCTTCCCCTACTACTTCTTCCCCTTCCTCTCTCTTTCCCAATGAGGAATGAACTACATAAGGTAAAGAGTACTAAGTGTACTAACCTTCGGCATATATCTCAATGATTGAATTTTTACACACGTGCAAGGATTGTTTTCAGGACAGACACCCAATTAATTTCCCCAACTATAACAATTATTCTAATTTCCACTATCATATGTAAGTTTTAACTACTTGTAACTAGAAACATGCACTACATATTTTTTGGATCGGGCTTTTTTATAACCCAGTGTTATATATTTAAAATCATCCATGTCATTGTATGTATCAGAAGTTTATTCTTTTTTGTTGTTCTGTGTGTAACATTGTGTGTATATACATATTTTAACCATTCTACTTAAGCAATTATGAATTGTTTTTATTTGGAAGCTATATGAATACTGCTACAGTAAGTATTTTCATGCATGTTTTCATACAAGTTTTTGGTGCACATAAAACTCATTTCTCTTTGGTATATGCCCAAGAGTGAAATTGCCAGGAAAGAAGGCATAAAGCTTGTATTTGCAGATACAAACAGGGTTCCAAAGGTGCTATTTCAATCTATATTTCCATCAGTAAAATATAAGTATTCTAAATGTTCCACATTCTTTCTAGTATTGGTATTTATCTTCATTTAATTTAACCATTCTGGTGGGTTTAATTGGTGTAAGTTTGTGTTTATAATTTGTATTTCCATTATTACTAACGATATTAACTGCCTTCTCATGTTTATTGGCTATTTGGTATCTCTTTTGTGAAGCGCCTGTTCATGACTTTTGCTCATTTTTAAGTTGCATTGTCCATCTCTTCCTGTGATGGTTAATTTGTGTGTCAACTTGACTGGGCTAAGGGGTGCCCAGAAAGTTGGTCAAACATTATTTCTGGGTGTGTCTGTAAGGGTATTTCTAGAAGAAATCAGTATTTTAATTGGTGAACTGAGTAAGCAGAGGGCCCTCCTCTATTTGGGTAGGTATCACACAATCCATTGAGGGCCTAAATATAACAGAAAGGCTGAGCAAGAGGAAATTCTCTCTCTCTGCTAGATCTAAGACATCTGGTCTTTTCATATCCTCAAACATTGGAGCTACTGGTTCTTGAGCTTTTGGAATCAGACCACAACTTACACCCTGTGATCCTAAGGCCTTCAGATTCAGGCTAAATTACACCACAAGCTTTGCTTGTTCTCCAACATGCAGATAGAAGATCATGGAACTTGTCAGCCTTAATAACTATGGGAGCCATTTTGGTTTGTTATTTCACTCTTTCAATAGTTTCTTTGGAATAACAGAAGTTTTGGATTTTAATCAGTTTTAATTTTATTCTATGGATAGTAACCTTATTTTTCTCTTTCAAAAAGCATTCCCTACCAAAAGATCATGAAGATATACTTGTATTTTTTCTAAAAACCTTGTAGTTTCTCTTTTACATTTAGTTCTATAATCCATCTAGAATCAATTTTTATATATGGTATGCCATGATTCAGATTTTTTGCATATGGACATTTAATTGATAGAGAATCATTTACTAAAAAATTATCTTTTTTGATTGTATTAGCATCTTTGTCATAAATTAAGTTATTATTATACTTGTAGGTTTAGTCTAAGATATAATCTGTCCCATTGACTTGTCTTTTCTTGCACTAATACCATGCTGAATTAATTACTATAGTTTTCAAATAAGGCTTGATATTCTATGGTGTAAATCTTCAAACTTTTTCTTTAATATTGCATTATCTAATCTAGGTCTTGTGCATTTTGACATTCATTTCAGAATAAATTTGTCAGCTTTCTCAGGAAAAAAAATATGCTGGGATTTTAATTATGACTATATTAAATCTATAGATAAATTTGAGTATAGACAGCTTAATATTCATTCTTAGGCTTCCTTGTATTTACTCATGAATGTTTTATGATTGTTGCTACTATTGGAGATGGTGTTTTTACAAAGTTTTTAAAAGTCATAATTTGTGTGAAAATATAATTGATTTCTGAATATTAACTTTGTATCTAGTATCATTGCTAAATTCACTTTAATTTAGTTTTTCTCTTTTTTATTCTGTTTTTTTGCTTTCTTTATTAACAAAGTACTGCTTATTTGAAAAAAGAGTTGATTTTGTTATATAGTTCAATAATATCCAAATATTTATTATAAGACTTTTTCCACAATTCTGTGATTATGATAAAGGGTAAATTGTTTAGATTTGTGTTAATTACTATAATGAAGACATTTTAAGGTGTTAATTGGGATATTTTTATTTATCTAAAAAGTTAATTATTAAAAATAAAAATATGAGAGAGTAAATGAGTCTTCTAAAAATTCTGTCATCAGTATATAAAGAAGAGAGATAAGAATGAAATTTTATGTCAAGGGACTATAATAAAATCAGTGTCTATACACATGATGACAAGAAGAGAACTGAAGTGATTTTGGGATGATTTGAATAATGATAAAATTGAATCAATATTTCTTTCTCTTTTACATGTAAACCAAATTTCTAGTGAGGACTATAAATGTATTTAAAATTAGCATATAACTTTATTCTTTAATTGAAAAAATATTTATTATATATCTATTAAATGACAACAGTAAGAACTTTATCTTCTGAGAGATCCTTCTTGTTAGGGGGAAAGGATGCTTCTCAGTTTGGGAGGTATTAATATGATTCAGAAGTAAGATTGAAGTAAAGTAGAAATGTTGCTTTAGCTGAGACCTAAAAAATCAGATGTTTTATCTAGGCAAAAAAATTATAGAAAGAGAAAGAATGAGTAAGATGCAAAATTGTTACATAATTAAATGCAAATATTAGCTCTCCCTGAATAGTATCTCCTGATTGGCTTCTTTTTTATAGCAAAATAATAATGGAGTAAAAATGTTTTTGGTTACATACATCACTTTTCTAATGCTTCAGTCATGGCTATTGGTGTGCCCATAACCCAAATAGTGTCCATTGTCACTATTAAGTAGGTATTTGCCCATCCCCTCCTCCCCTCTTCCCTCTGCTTGAGTTCCACTGAGTTTTTACTTCCCTCTGAGTATATTTGTGCTCATTGGCTAGGTCCAATTTAATATTGAGTACATTTAGAGCTTATTTTTCCATTCTTGAGATACTTCTCTTAGGAGAATGGTCTTCAGTTCCATCCAAATTGCTACAAAAGGCAATAATTTATACTTTTTATGGTGAGTAGTACTCCATGGTATACATATGCCACATTTTATTAATCCACTCATTAATTGTTGGATACTTGGGTTGATTCCACATCTTTGTAATTGTGAATTGTGCTGAAATAAACATTCCAGTGCAGGTGTCTTTTTGGTAAAAAGACTTCTTTTCCTTTGGGTAGATTCCCACTAGTGGGATTGCTGGATCAAAAGGTAGATCTACTTTTAGTTCTTTGAGAAATATCCATACTGTTTTTCATAGAGGTTGTACTAATTTGCATTCCCACCAATATTATATTAGTGTTTCTTTCTCTCTGCATCCGTGCCAGCATCTATTGTTTTTGGACTTTTTAATAAAAGCCATTTTAACTGGGGTAATGTGATATTTCACTGTAGTTTTAATTTCCATTTACCTGATTATTAGTGACAGTGAGCATTTTTTTCATATGTTTATTGGCTATTTGCCTATCTTCTTTTGAAAAGCTCCTGTTCATGTCTTTTGCCCACTTTTAAATAGGATTATTTGTTTTTTTCTTGCTGATTTGCTTGAGTTCTTTGTAGATTCTTCTTATTAGCTTGTTTTTTTGTTGCTAGGGTTCTTTTGCTGCTTTTTTCTCATCTGGCTCCCCTACTCTCAGCTCTGGGTTAATAAAATTGCAGGGCACCTTTTCTCCTTTGCTGGGAGCTCCCCTATTTATTTAGGGGAAGGAGAGGTCCCTAGAGGGAGCTTTTGTTTTCTACTCTGGAGTATTGATGCATCCATCAGTGGAGGGACAGAGCACTGAGAGCCTCTAAAAGAGATGTTCTGTTTTAACCCATTTCCTTGTGATTGCCACAGTTAAAGCCAGTGCTGGATGATCTTCGTGTGGAGTGGAGTGACATTCCCCAGCTCATTGTTGGAAGTTCAAGTTGGGGGCTGGATGTGACCCTCTCCTTGGCTGCTGTTGTTAGGAATTTCCCTGGCACCCAATGGAGATGATATTGGCAGATGGGTGGGTCTATTTAAGCAGTGATCATGGATGACCAGGCTATGGACATTTGCTCAAACCAGGTCCAGAATTAATGGCTGCTCAGGGCTGGGGAGTCCTGAATGAAGTGATGGATGTCAGGGAGATCCCAGCCCAATGGCAGTGGTAGGGACTCAGTGGTGGGCTCTTGGGGCCCAGGCACAACTCTGGAATCCAAGGGGTGGTGTTGCAGGCCCAGCAGGTGCCCTGGAGTTACAGGAGCAGAACCTTGGGCTCGGACACAGTGAAAGCTTCAGAGCTGGCTCTGGGGATTATGGGGGCAGAGCTACACATACGGAGGGCTGTTCTGCCAGCATGGAGACTGATGATGTCCAGTCACACAGACAGGGGTTTGTCTCAGCAGCCCAGGGACCACATAGGCAGTTACTTGTCAGACAACATTTTCCCCCCACACCTAGGACCCTCTGAGGCTGTCGGCCAAGGCTTTCTAGGCAGTGCCTGTGGCATCTCAGACTCCTTCTCTGCCCAAATCCTATGCAGGAGAGAAGGTGTGATCAGCCCCCAACCATAGGACACAACACAGGGAAGTGTCTGCTCCCACGCTGGCCTGGTGTGGGTAATGCAAAGGCTACTGTTGGAAGGCTGAGTCCCAAGCAGACCTAACTCCATATACCAGAAAGATCAGGATGGCATCAGTTGCACATACCTGGGATTGGCAGCCACCAGATCTCTACTGCACCTGCTCTCTAGTGCAATGTCTCTGCACAGACTCTGAGCAGCTCCCCCATTACCCCTGAGGTCTGCAGTGGAGGAGGGAGACCCCTCACAGCTCAAGCTGCCTGCAACTTTTATTCCTTTCCTAAAAAGCAGTGCCCCTTCAGGTTTTTTTTTTTTTCTATTTTGCTGTCTTTCCCTCTTCCAAGCAGTGTGAATTGTATTGGGACCACCAGCTTAATCTTTGAGATGGTGGGTGGTGCATGTGAATAAGAATCAGCCACGCCCAGTTTGATTGAGGCAGCAGATGCTGTAATAATGATCTATACAGTAGTTCTCTCTGTCAGAGGTTGATGCCTACAGATTGATGCCAATTGTAAAGATGTAGTTTTGTGCCTGTAATAGGCTCTAGCACCCCAGGAGAAGCATTTGAATGCCCCAGGCAGTCGGGGAGGGGGGGGAACCTATGGCTCCCAGAGGATTGCTTGTTCTCTACCACAGTAGAGGTGGTTGGAGGAGTGAGGCTAGGCAGGGTAGGTTAGGGAAGCCTGGAAGGCACTACAAAGTCTCAGCAGGGCTTAAAGGTAATTTCCCAGGCTCCTGGGGAAAGATGCTATGGAGGGGTGGCTGAAGCATCCTCTCTAAACCAGAAAGACTGCTTGTGGGGGAGGGGCTGTCTGTAATTCACAGATTGACTACTGTGAGTCTGGAGTGAACTCTGCTTCTCTCTCACTACACCTTCCCTGAGAGTATCCCTCCAGTGTCTGTTTGCAAACGGGTGCCCAGACACGCCACACTTGGCAGCAATGAAGCTGGAGATAGGAACTTCACTGCTAGAGTACCCACCCTAGTCCGACAGTGCAACTTTCCTGTTGGGGGATGGGCACTCCATCAGATCACAGTGGTTCAGACCCACACTGTACTCTCCACTGTATTTAGTTCTGCCCACATGGGCTCCCTGGCCTCACAAGTCAAGCTCTCAAATCTCTCCCTTGTGCTCCCTAGCAACCTGCTAGCGTCCTCAGGGTATGAGATCTGGCCTGCATGTCTGACCCACTGGCATGCATCTCCGGGGAGTGCCAACAGGCAGAGAACTCCCAGACCAGGCACACCTGGGTCCACTGAAGGTTCTCAAGGAGAAAGGTGTGGCCTTCACTCTCTATGGAAACCTCCGACTGGAAGATGCTCCAGCTGATGAGAGGTGGCTGCTTCCGAAAGTCTTGGCTGAATCTGCCTTGTTGGCTACAATGGGCAGGGGACAGGTAAGGAAGGAAAAGAATCTGAATGGAAGATAGCCAGGGCTCCAGCTCCTCTGGTCCCTCTCCTTGGAAGGAAATCCACATGGAATGTCCAAGTTCTGGGATCCCGCAAGTACCCCACACAATTCAGTGATTGCACCCGCATTTGAGCTCCTGAGGGTGGAAAAGCTTCTCAACAACTTGGTAGCCCACTGATTACAGAAGGTGTGTGGGAAGAAAAAACAAAATCCTCCCTTACCTCGTCACTGGGCTCTGAGCCTCTCTGCATTTGATCCTTGCTGATATCTTTTCTTTTTTTCTTTTTCCTGTTCTGCTTCACAATTTCCTTCCATGAAGTCCCCAGCAAGTTCCAGCACTTATTTCTCTGAACTGTGCCTGAGCTGAGCCCATTTCCCCATCTCCTTTATCTGAAACTCTTCCTTCTCTCCAGGATGCTCCAGCAAGCAATGTCTCTCTAGTCAGTCATCTTGCTTCTTGACTTCTCTTTAAATTTTATCTTTTTTTTTAGTGGGGGGGACAAGATCTCACTATATTGCCATGGCTGGAGTGCAGAGGCTATTCACAGTCACCATCATAGTGCTCTGTAGCCTCAAAATCCTGGGCTCAAGCCTCCCAAGTAGCTGAGACTACAAGCGTGAGCCATCACACATGGCTCTGATTGACTTGTCAATGGAAAAGAAGCCAAACTCTGAGAAATAATTTAAAGAGGTTTATTCTTTGAGCCAAATTTGAGGACCATGACCCAGAGCCACACCAAAGACGACTTGAGCAAGTGGACTTGCTGTGGTTGGGTTACAGTTTGGTTGTATACATTTCAGGGAGACAGGGATTACAGGTAAAGTCATAAATTAATACATGGAAGGCATATTTTGGTTGGGCCCAAAAAGGTGGGCCATATTGAAGTGGGGGCTTACAGGTTATAGGTGGGTTTAAAGATTCTTTGACTCGTAATTGGTTAAAGACATGAAGTTTTGTCTAAAGGCTTGGAATGTTTTAAGATAAAAAGGTCTGTTAATCAGAGACAACCTGGACATATTTGTTGTATAAATTGAGGACCTATGGTTTGTCTTGCATAGCCTTAGGCCTGTTAATGAGTTACAAAAAATATCTCTAAGAAGGGAGGGGGCATGATGAGGCATGTCTGACCACCTTCCCCATGGCAGAAAATTCAGTTTTAGGGTATCCCTTTGGCCAAGAAGGAGTCCATTCAGTCAGCTGGTGTGGGGGAAGCCTTAAGATTTCATTTTCGTTCACAGACTTTTGACTGTAGTTGTTTGCTTTTCCCGCTATGGGTTCATTGTATCCTCCGACATCTCTCCATCATTCCCCACCCCTGCTACAGAACATGTGGGAGGGTTACTTCTGGATTGTTTTCACTTAGAAGGAGATGTGGAGCCATATGACCTTTTATATCTTAGCACCAGGATAAACATCCCATTACCATTTTCTCAGAAGAAGGATAGTTTTATACATGGTATTGTAATGAACATGGAATTAAGCTACAAAATTGGATTTTTCTCATTTTTTGGTCCTTGTTCCCTTCAACTCCTCATTTGACAGCATACTGGAAAGGTGCAGACCTCCACTTTACATTCAATATATGGTAAACTTTATGTAATGAGCTTAACTGCTAGAGATCAAAGAGATGCTTAAAGCTTATATGAACCTCCTACAGATTTTTAAAATTTAAATCCTTAAAATTTAGTATTTTCTAAAGTATTTTGAGTGATTTTTAAAACATAATTTTTTCATAATTAGTATATCTAAATGTAGATGTATTATAATTATAAAGTATTAACTTACTATAACAATATAAATTATTAACTTATTTTATTCTTATGTTTAGCCTTTTGAGGATCTGAAAATGCAATTATTAAATGTCTAAACTCAACATACAAATATATGCATCTTGCTCCACTAAATATAGGAGCAAAAGAAATCCTTTCAGATGAAAAGTTGACATAATACAATAAAATAAAATTTTATAATATAATAATTATGCTGATAATAACAATGGTCATTAAAATGGTGATGATATTTAGCAAAAACATCTATAATGTATTGAAAGTTAAACATATATAGTCAACTTTTCATACCCCTGGGCTCTGTATTTGTGGATTCAAACAACCACAAATTGAAAATATTCCCCCCAAAATCACATCTCTACTAAACATGCTAAGACTTTTTCCTTGTCAGTATTCTCTAAACAGTACAGTATAACAACTATCACATTGCATTAGGTACTGTAAGTAATCTAGAGATGATCCAAAGTATACGGGAGGATGTGCACAGGTTACGCGCAAATGCTTTTAATACAACATTTTATATAAGGGACTTGAGCACCTGCAGATTTTGGTATCCATGCAGTTTCTGGAACCCATTCCCTGTGAATACTGAGGAACAACCATATCAGCATTTTACATATTAATTCATTTATTTCTCCTAATAACCTCATACGTTATATACAATTATCATGTCTTTTGTTGTTGTTAAAGGAAAATCTCGGGCACAAAGAGGTTAAGTTAGTTGTTCAAAGTCACAAAGCCAGTTAATTTTAGAGCCAGGATCTAAACTAACGATCTTGAACTAAGAATGTCTTCATGCCTATACTCTTAACTATCATGCTGTATTACCCCTAATTTTGTTGCTAACTCGTGTCTATTATGTTTAGCCAAGAAATAAATATCAATAGTAGCCAAAAAAATCTCATGTTTGACAACTTCTAATAGAAAATCAGGTTAAAAAATATTTATGTATGAGTGTGTGTGTGTGTGTGTGTGTGTGGTGTGTTATAACAATAACCTGACCCTTATCTACTGGGTTTAGAAAATCAAACATTGAACTCTACTTAGGGATTTAAGAGCCTAGTCTTCATCTTTTCTAAGCTTGGGAAAAAAATGATTTTTTCTCTTTCTCTTACAGGGGTGAGAGGTGGCCTTTTTACTAATCTCCAAGAGCGCTTATGAATTAATTCAAACCTGCTAAAACCTTTCACTTGAAAGAACAGAGGTTGTTATGTTATGGGACCTCTGTTAAAGAAATAGAGGCTTTGAAGGTACTGCTCTGTCTTCCCAAGTTATTTATTCTCCAGAAGAGAACATCAAAACTGCTCCAATTCTTTTCAGAAAAAGTGCTTCTTTTATGTGTTTTATTTTAAGAACCAATCTGCCAAAATTACTTTAATCTTCTGAATCATTCTTAAAAACTTTAAAGAATTAAATTCCAAACATTCTCTTTGAAAGAAAATGAAGATTAGGTGGCAGTTTGTTGGGCCATGAAGGGAACCTCCAAATAGGGTAATAAGGGAGACAAGTGAGAAATATTGTACAATTAAAACTTTACTGACATTTTAACATTTAGTTCTTTAACCTTTCATCAGATTACAAACTTTTATTAAAAATGAATATAACTAAAAAATTGGAAAAATTTTTAAAAACACAATCCATTGAAAATCATGTTTAAAGAAATTTCCCAGACTTTAGGGCAAGTGATTTCCAGTGTGAATTATTTTTTGTCTTTTGAATACACAGAAATGTCCACAATTCTAGTTTGAAACTGTGAAAAAAAAATGAATATTTTATGCTAAGTGCAACAAAAAGATAACTATATACATTATATTTTCAACACTAGATGTTTCCTTACAGTTATGACAAATGTTTTCAGCAATAAATCTGTACTCCTTTCAAAACTGAAAAGCACTACCATCTCCTGGGTATTCATGAAAATTGCATAAATGATTAAAGTGTTAGTTGTAACAACGCCTAGTATGTTCAATACAAACTTAGTAATTCCTCCTCTGGGATCTCTCATCCCAGTTAGCAAAGAGGCAAAGTTCAAAACCTGTATTGAGGCTTTTCCAACTTTTTCAATCAGCCCATAAAGTAAAGTGAAATGATTCCACAAGTTTCAACTAAACAAACACTTCCAAGCAAATCAAAGTATAAAAGGATCGTTTTTAATCCTAAGACATTTTCAGGCCATGTAAAAATTGTTTGTCAAATATAATTGTTCTCTGTCCCTTTTTAAACATCACGATGTTTGGCTTTGAAATGTATTTGACTATACTAAAATTGACAGTACACAGCAATTTATATGTAGATTCCAAAATGGTGAGTACAAAGACCCAGAACCTCAAAGAGAGCCTGCAAAATATAATTATAAACTGGAATAGAAAGTATCTTCAGTTTCTGTAATCTACCTAGAGATATTACTAAGTAGAAGTATAGCATAAAATATTGTGAATATTCCAATAACGACTCCTAGGAATTTACTTATATTTCTAAGCTCCCTTTTCCCACTAAGGAGAAATAATTGCTCTTCAGGCATAAATTATTTATATAAAAATAAGACTCATTTATTTTGTGTGCTGTTTAAAATACATTTTACCTACACACACAGACACACAGTTGTTCCTTAGTATCCAAGGGTAATTGCTTCCAGGACCCCCTAGGATACGAAAATCCTCAGATGCTCAATTACCTTACACAAAATGATGTATGTAGTATTTGCATATAATCTACATACTTTAAATCATCTCTAGATTACTTATAATACCTAATACAATATAAATGCTATGTAAATAGATTTTTATTTGTATTGTTGTTTTACTGTTGTAGTGTTATTTTTTATTGATTTGTTTTCAAATATATTCAATCTGTGGTTAGTTGAATCTGCAGATGTGGAACCCATGGATACAGAGGACAAACTGTATAAACGTAAAATTTAGGACACAGAACAAAATTCTTTGTGGTTGATATTATTAACAGCATCTCTAGATGAGGAATCTAAGGCTCAGTAATAATAAATTATCAAAAATAACATAATTAGTAAAGGGTAGACCTGGATGCAAAGTTAACCCTTTAGAGTTGAAGTTCTGTACACTTTCTAGTATACCAGTGAAGAAAAAATAGAATTATTATTTTAAAAGACATGTTGATAAAAAAAAGGAAACTGAGAATATTTCTACCATAGAGTTAAATATTGAACACTAAAATGCAATACTTAGGGTTTCCCACTGCTGAAATGTCTCTGTGTGGCACTTTTTTTACATTCTCACCAATCACAGCTGCAGTCTAAAGTGATTACACAGAAAGGTAAATGAGATAACTCAATTCTTTGTGATTGATATTATCGCAATAATATAAATCAATTCTTAAACCACCAGGTGAAACTGTGTAAGTGACTGCTTTCAAAGGTTAATTATCTCCCCTAGGGAAAGACTAGAATCCCAGAAGGAATTTGGACAGACGCCCTAACATGTCATGGATTAAGTTCTTGCCTCCTGAAACTGCAATGATCTTCTCCACCCAAAGATAAGCTAACTGGAAGAACACCAGAGGAAACAAAAAATAGAAACTGGATTTACCATTTTTTT
>VBSM01000272.1:82733268-82743398 GCA_008086735.1 Cheirogaleus medius | reverse complement strand
CAATGTATTTGAAAATGTACCAACAGTTTGACAATTCATAAAGATGTGTGAGATGATTCCAGTAGTGGCCAAGATGAAGTAAGCTCATGATAGCTGATAGCTTGCCATGAAAATAACTAAAACTCTAGACAGAATGCAAAGAGAAATGATGTGAAGACTCTAAAAATAAACAATAACAGACAGATTGGGGAGGAAAATCAAAACTGAAGGACGTACAGGATGGTGATGAGTTAGTAGGGTTTTTTAATCCTCCTTTATCTTTACATTTGATCTGAGAGCAAGCAGAGCCCCAGAACTGTGCAGAGGGCGTGGATAGCAAAATCTCTTAAAGAAACTATTTTTAAAGCAAAAGACATGGGAAAATGATACTGTTCAGCTAAAGAATGCAGGAAAAAGCTGGTGAGTTATTTTGGTTTTTGTTTCTCTCCTGAACCTGCTCTGGGTTCAGCCCCAGTTGATCTGTTACAGCAGCAGAAACACCTAAAAGGTTAAATGAAATGTATCATTCTGCATTGCTGGTGGGAATGCAAATGGTACAACCACTCTGGAAAGCAGTAGAGCAGCTTCTTACAAAACTACATATGCACTTACCACACAACTCAACATTTCATTCTTGGGTAATTATCTCAGAAAAATGAAAACATATGTTCCCATAAAAAATTGTATGGGAATATTCCTGGCAGCTTTATTCATAATAGCTCTGAATTGGAAACAACCCAAATACCCTTCAATAGAAAAACTGTGATATATGCATTCCAAGAATACTACTCAATAAAAAAATAAAAAAGGGAAAAGTATTGATAAATGCAACAACCTGGACAGATCACAGGGGAATTATGCTGAGTGAAAAGGCCCATCTCAAAAAGACACACACTACGATTCCACTTATGGAATGTTTCTTAAATGACAAACTATAGAAGTGAAGAATAGCTTAGTGGTTGGGAAGGTTAGAAAGCAGGGGGAAAGGGAATTGGTAAAGGCGACTATGATTATAAAAGGGATAGATGACAGATCCTTGTGATGGAATTGCTATATGCCTTTGGAGTTATGGCACTCATACAAATCTACACATAGAACGAAATACACACACAAATTAGTGCATGTAAAACTGGTGAAATTTGAATAAGGTTGGTAGATTTTATCAATAGTTATGTAAGATGTTACTACTGAGAAAAATTTACTAATTGGAATTTCTCTGTATTATTTCTTATACTTGCTTGAGAATGTACAAGTATATTAAAATAAAAAGTAATAAACAGAACAAAACAAAACAAAAAACTCAGAGAGAAATCCTGTCTAGGCATGTATGGTAAATTTTCTCCTGAGCATTACCTTTCCAAGATTTCAAAATTTGGAGTAGTTGTGTTTTCATTTTTGTCTCTGGGTATTTTCTAGCCTTGTGATTTATTTTCTTTGAACCATTGATTATTTAAGAGTGTTTTGTTTAATCTCCATATACCTGTGAATTTTCCAGTTTTCCTCCTGTTATTGATTTCTAGCCTAATTCCATTGCAGTTTGAAAACATAGTTTGCATGATTTCAGTCTTTTAAAAAATATATTGAGACTTCTTTCATGGCCTAACATTTAATCTGTTGTTAACATTATATTTGAAGCTATTTCCTTGTGACAGCATATATTTTATCCAATGTAACAATCTCTATCTCTTAATTGGTATTTGTTACACTTACATTTATTACAAGCCAATCCTCAAATTGATATAAAATTTCAAGAGCCCTGCGTAGCTGAAACATTCTTGACAAAAAAGAGCAAAGTTGGAGGACTTACATTTCAAAACTTACTATGAAACCACAATAATCAAAAGAGTATGGTACTGTCATAAGGATAGACACATAAACCAATGGAATAGAATTGAGAGTCCAGAAATAAACTCATACCTCTATGGCTAATTGATTTTTTTATATACAAATGTGTGTTTATGTCATAATGTTCATAATACATTAAGTTGAATTTACAGAAATAAAAAATAAAACATTTGGACATTGATTCAAGAACATAGACATATCTATAGGAAACAAAGAATAAACAGAAAACCCAAGTTTGATGGTGACAATAATTAATATTTAAAACTCAATTTATATTCTAATGAATCTATTAGGTTAAGTACATTATGGAATGTTCCATATTTTTCTGCAATGACTTTGTATAATATTTATACCAAGCAATAAGTTCCTAGGTCTAAACACCAAGTAATTTTCTATTCATGTTTCTATGCAGAGGAGGTTTATGTGTCCTTCCCAGGATAGACTGGAGAATTGGCAGTGCCTTGGTTCACCACAGGACAGATACTCAGGACATCCTGATTCAGGAGAGTTGAAGGAGCAAAAGTTGGGTGCAGTGGCTCCTCAGCAGAAACTCTCATGAATGTAAAGATATGGGATCCACCTTCAATATGGGAGAAGGATATTTTTCACATGCCCATATGCAAGAAAATCTCCACTTGCTGTAACTTGCAGAGGGCAGTTGGAGGCCTTGTGCTGGCAAAGAAGTAGACCCTAGCCCTCAAACTCACAGTCCAGGATCCATGCTCTAGAGCAGGTGTCCTCAAACTATGGCCTGTGGGCCACAAGCAGGTGTTTTTGCCCATTTGTTTTTTTACTTCAAAATAAGATATGTGCAGTGTGCATAGGAATTTGTTCATAGTTTTTTTTAAACTATAGTCCGGCCCTCCAATGGTCTGAGGGACAGTGAACTGGCCCCCTGTTTAAAATGTTTGAGAACCCCTACTCTGGAGAGAGTTTGATCTTTCTTAGTCGGTGGACAGATTCTTTGCAAACTCCCAGGTCCTATTCTTTGCTTTCTCCAATGTTCACCCCCTAGTAATGATGGCTAGAGGTGAAGTGAGAGGAGCCCAGAACACAGACTGCAAAGTCAAATCTCTCAGGAAGCTCTTGCTGACTCTGTTTGATATGCCCAAATTGGATGCTCCTGAGGTCATCAGAAATAATGTGGAAGTTGTTTCCCATGTCAACATCCAAGGTCACATCCACTTAGAGATTTCACATCCTTGGGTTCAACTGTTGAATAGCTTTCAACTGGACCTCAAGTTCCTTGATATTGGAAACCAGCTTCCCCAACTGCCCATTGGGCCCAATTGCAGTTTTCTGAGAAACCATCCAGCAGAAGAGACACAATAAACCCTCCCATGGGACTCCTTCTAGAGAGGATTGATGCAGTCAAGGCAGAAGATGTATCTACATTTCAAGTTCTTTGGTGTCTCAAGATGGGATTGCTTGGAAGAGTTCAGCCATTTCAACGTTTCTGTGCTAAAGTCTCCTCTGTCCTCCAGCTGCTTCCACCAGTAGCTCAGGTCTTGTGGGAAAGGGACATAGGAGCACCTTTTGTTGGCAAAATTCCCTTCTCTCCCTCTAGTCACACCCTGCTGTGCCTCTTCAACCTAATCAGATTTTGATTTAAGTATAACAGAGAATGTGGGGGTGGTATTTTTATTAATACATCATAGTTGTAGAAATTTGGGGGTACATGTAATATCTTGATACATGTATACAATGTGTAATGATCAAATCAGGCATTTGATATTTGGCATATCCATCACTTCAAACATTTATCTTATCTTTGTGTTGAGAACATTACAATTCTTCTCTTTTAGCTATTTTGAAATATACAAACAAATTTTGTTAACAATTTCCCTACTGTACTATGGCTAATTGATTTTTAACAAAGTTGCCAAGTTCATTTAATGAGGAAAGAATAGTGCCTTCAATAGATGGTGCTGGGACAGCTGGATTTCCACATACAAAAGAATAAATTTGGATTCCTACCTCAGAACATATAAAAAAAACTAACTAACAATTGAACTATAATATAAGCATAAAAACTAAAAATGCAAAACTGTTAGAAGAAAACATAGGGGTAAATCCTTTTGACATTGGATTTGGCAATGGATTGGTTCTTAGATATACCACCGAAAGCATAAGCAACAACAATAAAACAAAAACATCCAATCAAACTATGAGCAAAGAATTTGAATAGACATTTCTCCAAAAAAATATATACAAATGACTAATAAGCACATGAAAAAATGTTTAATATCATTAGTCATTAGGGAAATGCAAATCAAAACCTGCATACCTACCAGGATAGCTATAATTAAAAACAAACAGAAAATAAATATAAGTGAAAATGTAGAGAAATTGGGCCCTTGTACATTGCTAGTGCACTTAAAAATTTGTCAAGTAAATAAAACCTATGTTAAGTGTTCTTACTATAATAAAAATAATGTAATATTGTGTAGCCACTGTGGAAAATAGTTTCCTCTTTCCTGAAAAAGATACTCACTATAGCCAGAAAGATACAAAGTATCAAAGCATCTATCAACAGATGAATGGATAAACAAAATGTGATACATGCAATGTAATATTATTCAACCATAAAAAGAAATGAAGTTCTGATACCTACTGCAACATAGTTGAGCCTTGAAAATATTATGCTAAGTAAAATAGGCCATATACAAAAGGATGAATATTGTATAATTCTACTTATATGAACTATCTATAATAGGCAAATTCCTAGAGACAGAAAGTAGATTAGACTTTACGAGGGGCTGGGGAGAGACGGTAATAGAGAATTATTGCTTAATAGATACAGAGTTTCTCTGTCGAGATGAAAAATTTTGGAAATAGTCATAATAACTGCACAACATTTTAAATATAATTAATGCCACAGAATTCTACACTTAAAATGGTTAAAATGGAAAATTTTTTATATATAAATATATTTTATGGAGTTAGAGAACAGATCTGCAGTTATGTGGGTTGGGAGATGGGAGAAAGATTAGTTTACAAAGGATCGGGATGAGAAACTTCTTGGGGTGATGGATTTGTTATATGTTTTGATTGTATTGGTGGTACACAATTCTGTGCATTGGTCCATACTCACAGAATTATACACCAATACATGTGAATTTCATTGTATGTAAATTTTAAAAATTTGATCCACCCCCTGAAAGTAGAAATGATTTAAAAATAATTTATGGAAATATAATGCTTTTACCCACCAAAATAACCAATTGATAGGCTTCAATAATTTCCAAAGAGGTTTCCATTTTTGTGTGACACATTTTTTATTGTACTGGGACTGTTTCCTTACAATATGGAAATAGTTCCAAATGACATTAAAAAATGTACGTTTCACTTGTGGGGACCTTGGGCATCCTCCCAGCTTCTAACTATAATTTACAGAACATACACAATATAGCATTCATGAAAATTAAACAAGAATATTATTATTAAGTACCATTTCAAGTCAAAGGAATTTCATGATTTTCTGATGTGGTAGGTTGGCTCAATCTTTAATAATTGACAGGCCAAGCCCATCATCACATTTAAAACCTTTACTTGGCCTCAGGTTCAATTCTGTGCCTGTTAAAGGACACTGGCCATTGGTCCTCTGAGCTTGCCATTAATCATTTCTGAATTTATGCCACTAAAATTTTTAGTAATTTTCATACAATTGAAGAACTGCTCTATTATTTTTCACTAAAATAAAACTCCAGCTCTCTTCTTTACTCTGTTTCTTCCTGAAGATTCATGAGCCACATTATCTGTAACTATTTCTGATTTTCCATATTAGGAGTAATCATTTTTCTCCTGATGTATTTTTAATAAGTTCAATAGTGAGGAGTATTACAATTTCAGTTCTTTCAAAGTGTCTAAAGTGAATAGCGGCTATGTCTGTCATAACTGTCTCTAAAACTTTGAGTTCTTTACCTGATTAGGGTTCAGCTGCTAGCAACTTCTGAGACATTCCTTTTTTCAGGAAATCTTTCTACATTCCATCTTTCAATTCCACTAAGTCCTCCTGCCTATTCTCAGCAGCAGAATTTTCACCACTGATATAGAATTCCTCTACACTGCTTCCTTGGATTTGATGTTTCCAGACATGTCAGAATATGTATAAGTTCAGAATCAACACAATCTATTCTTTATTTACCATGATTCCTAATCTCCCAAAACCAAAAATCAAACTTTCATAACTAATAGAATCACATTGAAGTCAAAAATGTTCCATTCAATGACATATGGAAACACAAATGTCATCATTGTTCTCACAGTAACCACACAAAATGAGATTTGTAGTTGTAGGTATGAGCTTGGATGATCTGTAGTAAGTATGTTATCTTTACGGAAATCCCACTGGAAAGAAAACTCATGTGTATTCTTTTCCTGTATATAAGATTGGTTTTATTTGAAACATTGTTCACCTAGCTGAAACTGTGCACTGTGATTTACTGTACTTCACATATGGATTTTGCAGTTATAATCTAATGGTAATAGAAGCAGTGTTATCAACATGCACTAAAGGCCTTGTAATATTTCCCTGTCTTCTGAGGCATAGGCCTATTAGAATGTATTTACATCTTACATTTGAAACCTTTTAAGTTATACATTACATATTCATAGTTTTAAATTATCTGCAACTACTTGAAATAATGTGGACAAATCTTATTGTTCCTCTTGAGTCCTTAATAGATCCTCCTCCCATCAGGATTTATACAAAGGTCCATGGCTAGAAATAAAGTCTACTTTTACATTCTTTCTGCATTTGTCATGGACATACATACTCCACAACACTATAGGCGTTAATGTAAAATAAAATAAGCGTTGTTGGGAAAACTCACAAGCCGGGTTGCAGCAGAGTACATGACTCCTCCATTCTCTTAGCGCTGAGTAGAGAGGCATGCTTGGGTAGAGCACAGCTGGAGAGCCTCTGACCTTAGCTTCTGGCATCGGACTGTTTTCATATTTCCAAACTGCTGTACCAGCTACTTGCTAAGCTACAAAAAGAACTTGGAGTGGGGAGGTAAGCCTCAGAGCCATCCAAATAATTTTCTCCTCAGTCCACACTCTGGCCCTTGGTGGCTCATTAAATATGTCTTTCGACTAGCTCTCATGGATTCTGGGTCAGAGTGATTCTTGCCAATTTGCCTCAGAGGTCTCCTTGCAGCTGGGACAGATAGCAAGCCACTGCTTGAAACAACGGTGAATGATTATTTTGGCCTTTTCATTCATACCTGAAAGTGGGAATCCATACCACCACATGCTTTCTGGGATCGGAGCTATTTGTGACTGAGGTCTGTCATTCCTCTTAGTTTATAAGCCAGGCTATATATTCACTTTTATGAAAAAAAGTTTCTGCAAGGACTGAGAAATCACATCTTTGTTACTGAAAGCAACCTATGAGTAAAGAAGAAGGTAGTTGTACAACCACAAGAGGCAACACTACTGTCTAGATTCATGCCTCTCCAGGTATTCTCAATCCGAGCAACATGCCCTGAGCATCCACTGACCAAGGTCAAACACTACCCATCCACACACCCAGGGCATTAAATTGCCTATCTACTGACCAAGCTTGTACACTGCTCATCCTCCCACCCAGGTCATACATTACCCATCCATATAACAATACCAAAGCAAACATGAATTTAAAAAATATTGAAGATGGCCAGACTGTTTATCCTCAAATTTTCCTGGCTTACTACCCTATGATTCCTGAGTACACTATTGCTCAGTCAATATAGAGAAGATAGAACAGTGTACAACTTTTAAAGAGCAGCAGGCAGCCAGTCTAGCCAACTTTATCAATGTAGTTAATGGAAAGGCTAGAAAAGGTAGCAAATAGAGGATTCTACTAATGTCAAGAATTTTTCCCACTGTGTATCCGGGTCAATTATGGCTCTATTAATATGGTGAGTGCAGCATGGGTACCACAAGCGGTAGTAGAGATGATTGTCATATATGCCTGATTGGGTTTTTCAGAACAAAAGATTTCTTCTAAATGTGGTCACTTTACACAAACATATGAAACATTGAGCTCATTATTAACTTTTTCTGTTTCCATGAGAAGTGGCTGCTAAAGACAGCCCTTTTTTGCCATTTATAGTCCAATTGTGGGTGACCCAAAGCCAGATCACATATTTAAGCCATAATAATGTGCCATGAATCTATGTAGATGTTTATTTCAGCTGATTTCAGATGGGTTGCGCCACGATCAAGTGAACAAGGGTTTGATTCATTGCATGGAACCACCAATCCTGTGGGTTACCAACAACTTACCATCACTCTGTTTGGCAGATGGCTATGGCATTTCATAGGATTGGCCCACCTTGAAGAAGAGATGTTTTTAATCAGAGACTCATGCCCTTTAGGAAGGCAAAAAGTCTTGCTGACAAAACCCTAACTGCATTAGCAAAATGGATAAAGCTGTAGGTGGGCTATCTTCTGAGAAATGAGTAGGAAGTTGCCTATTCATAAAATTGACTAAGACTCACTCAGAAACCAACCCTAGCTGTTGGTTGGTTGTATCATGTCCATTTTTCAACAGATTATTTTCAGGTTTGCATTTTCTTATGGGATTTATGGTTGAGTAAGAACACTTTGCAGGAAAAAGTCATAATTCTTCTTTTAGAAAAAATCATTTGCCTTCAGTAGGGCCCAATCCCAAACTATCAGCTATTGCTAAACATCAGAATAAAGTTCTCATGTCCAAAAACCCAGAAACCACTGTATACCACTGAAGTTTTTGTCTGTTTATGTTATGTTTTCTCTTTGTTTGTTTTTGCTAAGGCTCTAAACAGCTCTAAGATTGGTCTGAAGTCATTGACAGCCAAAGAATAGGGCTTCTCTTACAGATTTGGGGAGTTTTTCAAAATTGTGGCCTGCCAATCAAGTTTGTCTACTTATCTGGTGCTCTGGGATAGAGATTTTAGTAAAATTTCCAAGTATAGAATTCATTTATTTCCAATATCCAAAGAGGTCAAACAATTGGTGGGCTTCTTTATTTCCAGTGGGAGATGGAAAGTCTAGAAAATTGTGCTTAATAAACTGTGAAATGCCTCTGAGGATTGTAGTCTAGTTAGCTCCCAAGGTTAGTTGTGTACCAGAGCCTTGGGGTCAATTTACATTTAAGGCCTCATTCATATTTAGTCACTTGGGCCTAGAAGCCATGCAATGTAATTAGAAGAGATTTTTCAGTGGGGACCACTATCAAAATATCATCAATATCCTGCAAAGTTTAGACCTCATTTAATAGTGTGCATGGTATTCAGCTTTGTCCAATTCCTAATGACACTTCCCAGGGAAGCTTGGGAAAGTAAAAACATATTGCACTACTTGTCAAGTAAAAACAGAATGATATGGGTTTTTTTTATTAAAGGGGTATGGAAAAAAGGGCATTAACAATGCCCAAGGTTACATATAAAATATCATTGGTGACAGCTATCTGCTCAGTCATTGTAATGAAATGCTTTATTACAAGAACAACAGTTCCTTCTTTATAAGCCTCAGTAGTCCACAATGAGTACCCAAGTACCTGAGATTTTTAATGACTTTTCACTGGCTAGAATGGCAGATTGTTTTATAGCACCTCTGCCTCTAATGATGCTTGGATAAGGAGAGTACATTTCTTTTTTCCTTTTCATGAGAGATGACATTGTTTCGATGTTACAACCATCCACAAGCTTTAAGCTTTCTAGCAGCTCTGAGCCATGCATTCGGCAACTAGAGAAGCCACCCACAAAAGTCGCAATGATTATTAGTACGTCCATGTACCCATGCACTCAGAACATCCACATTCATGGAAAGTAAGGATAACACAGAAGAACAAGCACAGGCTGAGCACTCTCCCCTTCCAGGATCCTCCCCCAGCAAAATGATTAACAGCCAGTAAAATGTGATTTATTAAAAATTCCCTTATATCTAATAATCCAGATTTTTCACATCAATGCCTTGGGTAGTCTGCATTTTTCACTGTGTAGGCAGCCAAATACACTTCAAGTGTTTATGTCAGGCAAACAGTATGGATGCGTTTCTGACAGCCCTTGTCTTAGCTTATTCCTAGTTGGTTTTTTTGTTGTTGTTTGTTTGTTTTTTATTCTCTAGGAGAAGTCTCTCAACCAAAGTGTTGCTACTTTTTGTAATATTCCTAAATCTCTTGGAGGCCCCCTCATCCTCAGAGACCACCACTGCCCTCAGCAGAGCTATTCTCTGTAACTGTATGAGCCCTCTGGCTTTAGCGGATTTACACTGAATGGGATACTTCACTCCCCAGCCTACACACCCCTACACCACCATCCCAACTCTCCTGAGGCCAG
>VBSM01000272.1:82698992-82733168 GCA_008086735.1 Cheirogaleus medius | reverse complement strand
ACCAAAAAAAAAAAAGAAAAAAATCATTTATCCATTCAATAAACATTTTTTTACTTGGTATGCAAAAAAATAAAAAATAAAAAAAAATAGCCTTATTAATTTATTTTATCTTTATAGGCAAATCCTCCCTCTGAGATTTCAGAACATGGATTTTTCTCCCACCTCCCCAACTACTGCATAAATCCAAACAGACACTACAGAAAATCTATTGATGATAGACCTTGGGACACACTGTCGTTACCTCACCCAATCTGAGTCTGTAGAATATTCGATGACCAGCCCTTCCACTTTCCTTTCCCTAGGAAGGAATATAGTTGAACTCTGCTATTTTCAAAAACATAAAGCCCAGAGTGGAGTGGTGCTTGTTCCTGCATGGTTGCCTGTTATTATGCAAAAGAGTCATTGACTTGCCATTTCAAATGTAAGACAAAAAAGGTTTTCTGAGGAAACCAAAGGCAGTGAGATAGGTGGGGTGGGGGAATTGAAGTCCATCTGTGTTCAATTGGCTTTACCCAAAGAAAATGTAAACTTTCTCATATCTTCATAACAGGAGATAGTTTTATATCTTGGAGCAAGATATCCTGCCTGATTTAGGCTCCCACTCTCAAGCAGAGACTGAAAGATGGGAACACTGTCTTCTTTGGTGATTACATCTCAAAGGCGTGGCTCCCAGATCCTTGAGAAAGACATTGCTGGGCTATGAAACTGGCAAGAAGCTTTCAAAAGATTTATATCTCAAAGGAGCACAAAAAAAAAATTACAAGTTTGTAAACTAAATGCTTCTAAGAAAAAGGAGGCCAGGGCCTAGAGTTAAGAAGAAGCTTGGCCAAAGTTAAGTTAAGCTGAGGGGAAAGTTAAAGACTTCTTGGTCACCAGGTGCACTTCTTGGACCTAACAGTCACCAACTTGGGAGCTATGAAGGAAAGACTAGCTCTGGCTCCGAACTATTCAAGTAAAGATCTATTATTCAGAGAGACACTGCACACTGAGCCTAAGAAAAAAGTGAATAAAGAGAAAAGTAACTGAAGAGTAGGGGATCCAAACGTTACCTTCTTTGACTAGAAAATGGAATGTGAGTCAGGCGAGGGAGCCAAATATCCATGTGACCTCTCCTGATTCAAGTCACTACGTTATTCCACCAGCTGTTGAGTATATCACCTATGGCGTACATCTTCAAAGGTTCTGGTATCAAAGTAGTTTCTCTCCCCAGGGATGCAGTGATCCACTCACCCAACAGCTGCATTCTCTTTGACTTGAGTATTCTTGATCTGAAAAGCTCTTTGAAACATACTAGAACTCATTCTTCAGATTCATCTTGACAGATGTCCTCAATGTACTGAGTCTCACACATTTTCTACAAAGATACCAAATGTTAAAAACTGATGTTTTCCTTATAGGCCACCCAGAAGTCAAGCACAAGTCAATGGGGCATTTGGATGAAAAAGCCATATTTACTGGGAAACCAAAAGTAGTAGATGGGCACATGAAGCCAAGCAGAAGGGGAAGGGGACATGCCAACCACCCCTCTCCCCATCTTGCCCACTCACCATTGCCAATTAAAATCAGTTGACACATTTGCCATTTATCACAACCACAAGTGTTGTAAGTCTATCTTCCCTCCCTTCAGTTCATGCTCAATGCTGTCATTTAACTTGTCAAGTCTCAGAAATAATCCTCCCATCAGTCATTTCCTTAAAAACTTTAGTGGCTCTGTTGGGACATAGTTGTCTGCTCTCAGTTCTTGGTGTGCTCTTGGCCAAAGAATGACGAGACTCACGAAAGTAAAGAACACATGAGGTGAAGTTTATCGAGTAAAGTAAGATACAGATAACGAACAGGCCCCTGCTGTAACAGGAGGACCCTGATTACGGTCTGGGGTCTTGTTTTATATTGCCTAGGCTGGATCATCCTCATGGTTCAAACATCATCATCAAACCACTTTGATAGAGAGTTGGGAGTTATATAACCTGAATCTTACTGCTCATGAGGCTCTCCCATGAGCCTCTCTGAAAGCTCATTTTGGGGGTGAACCACAATGTAGATTTAAGCTAATGACATGATAATTAGCCTTAGGTTGTTCTAGGTCACCTAGACCCTACTGTGCCTGTGCTGCTTGGCCCATAGGCTAGGGAATCCTCTGTATACTTTTGCAGTTGGCGAGCTAAGTTCTGATTGGCAAATTGATAGGCCATTCCCACCTCCCCCAGGTGTGGCAATTGCTCAGTGTGTCTGCCTTTGTCCCCAGGAGGGCTGTAAGTCCCTCATGGTCTACCTAATAGCTCTTCCCAACTGAAGAATAAAGTCACCACCAAACTCTAAGGGGTAAAATGCACCCCCTAGAATTGTGCTTTATAGTGAAAATGTCTAACACATTCTTTTCAACCATTCCCCAATGGAAGCTGCCCTCCTACCTTACAAAAGATCTTAATCATGAATCGTTACAATGTTATTATTTGAAGCAAAGAGAGAATTTTCACTGTTAGAGTCAAAGTCTTTCATCTGATCTTTCTTATGAGCAGAATGTAATCTCTTTTGGGATTAGATGAGGTACATTCATCTTTATTGTTCACACTGCCTATAGTATAAAGCCTGGCTCTGGGTTTACCATCAATAAAAGAATGCCAGATGAGTGAAACTCATTGTAAATGAAGGAGTGGATAAATGATCTATAAAACAACTAGTTGGAAATAACTTATAACACTGATAAGAGAAATGCAAATATACACCGGAAGGGATCAAAGTAACAGTGTTATCCTGCATTAACTAGACTGGACCACTGAGTTAATGAACCTAGATTCACCCTACCAGATTTACAAAAACACCTATATGTATGCTTGGCAAAGATGGCATAAAACCAAGGACTCTTTTATCTTATTTATCTACTTCTTTGGAAAGTAGTAAAATGCATTCTGTTTCCTGAAATCCCTTTCCTCCACAATCTTTTTCAGTCTCTGGTATTGATTGATCTTCATCAGTTTTAGCCTTGAAATGATAAAAAGGGTGGAAAATAAACAAAGAGCTGCCTCCACAATTTAGGTGGAGAACATTCATCAGTGTGAACAGTTCTGACTTAAAAGCAGTAAAGAAGAGTAGTCCCCCAATGCCCAAGTATAGTTCTCAGCTTTAATGAAAAAGAGACAATTAGAACAAAGGCACTTGCTCACTTCAAGTCACAATTCATCAAGCTGTCAAAGACAATAAAATGCTACATACCTAATCTTTCCTGTTAACCATAATGTAGGCAATGCAATTACATTGTTGCAGCAAATTGGCAAGAATTAGAGGAAGAATTAATGTAAAACCTTGTGAAATTTTCTGTTCCAGTAAATGGTGTCATTCATATTTTAAAATCTGGTAAAGAAATATTAAGTATTGAGTGAATTAGCAATAAATACTTCGTATTAGACCAATTTTCTTTCTCAGCAGTTTTAGAGATATATTTTTAAGCATATAAGCAAGGAAAAATCAATTAGCACCACTAAAACCCACTATTAAAATTAAAACCTAGTGATAATTTTATGTGAAATGGAAGATACAACACAAATACTTTATCATACATAGCAATGAAAGGTGATAGGTAAACTTAACTCCAAAAGTGGTCAGAATGTTTTGAGCATACGTTTTCTATAAGTGGTATATCCATATGCACATAGAAGAAGAAATTGCAGCTGACTATGAAATTATATGATTAAACATAAAAAATCTTTTCTAAATGACCTTTGTTTGCAAAACTCAGCTCTTGGCACTATGAGGAACACAGAAAAATAAAATAAGCCCCATGCTAAATGTACAAAGATTAATTGAGGACATATTAATGCCAGGCTCACATATTGAAAAAATGAGGAGGGTTGTCATATCTGGCCTGGAAGAGCCCCAAATCCTCTAGGATATATAAACAAATCATTGCAATTTATACTCTACTTTTCACATAGGGCAAAAAAAAATGGAAGATACTTATTTTCACTTTGGATCTAATCTTGCCTTAAGTCTCCATCCTACATAGCAATAACGAGACTGGTTGTCCAGGTTTATTTCACATTCTCATTTCAATTTATTAATTATTCAGTTAATTCATAGTTTAACACCCATTACTGGTGGGGTTTTTTTGTTTTTTTTTGTTTTTGTGCTTCCACTTTTTTCAACAAGAAACCAATGCACATATGGAGAGGCTGGGCTCGCAGGACTTTGTGGACTTGGATATTCTCTTCAACTTGCATCCTGTCCTCTGGATCCTTTCTACTCTTGCTGTGGGTTCAGCAAACTCAGTGCTCTTTTGCTGTCTCATAGCTACCTCAATTCTTCCTGCCATTTGGGTTCTGTCTGTGTTCTTATGGCCTTGGCCATGTGTGTACTTCTCCTCACCAGATTAAACCTCCTCCTTTTTCCCCTCACACTTTAAGCTCATTGGCCAGCAGTATCAACCATTTGCATCCTTCCAAAATCACAGAAGAATGTCTCTATTTACCCCTTAAGCACACATGAAAACCACCATTAGCACTAGCTCTTTTGCTTTCTTTCTCTCCTTCTCCCTCTCCTTGCTGAAATAGAATGCACATGCTTTTCGAGTCTGATATAGCCACCCCATGTTGGATTCTCATTTTAGAGTTTCAAATAGGACTTAGAACAAAAGCACCCCCCCTTTTTTCCTATTCCTCAACAAAATATTCTCCAGCTTCTCTCTCATCTATTCTGTAATTCCCATCCTTCTCTAGAGAAAAAGAAGAGCTTTCTGATGCTATTTTATGTTAGCAGATATGTACCATATGATGTATTGCTTTTATGTTTCTCCCAGGGGGTTTAAAGTCCCATAGTTTAGCCCTAATTATGGGCAAGGTTCAGGGAGAACAAACACTTCTTTCTAGTACACAAAACATTTACAGACATTTCTCATAAGTATTGTCCCTGTTAGACTCATAATTGCATTACAAGTATGGCATAGGTAGACAATGTCAATGCTGTGAAAGCACAAATCAGAAAGATTAGATTAATGTAGGAGACTGAAGAGGGTTTGGAAAAGAGCACATTTGATTAAAACTTTAAAGATGAGCAGAATTTCTAAAAGTTGAAATGACAAACATTAAAAATCAAAGATCTACATATATCATAACAAATGTATTTATTGGCCAACAAAACATAAGAATTCTGTGGTAGACACAGATATGTGTGGCCCAGAGGCATCCCTTCAAGAATAGAATTGCTGCTAAGCTACCACATATTCAGCAGCTAGCCTTCAGCCCTCAGCTTCTTCAGGGTCTGCCTTAGTTTCAGAAGTTACACTGTTTCTGAGCCCAAATTCAGTGACTGAGCTAGGGCAGGGCATAACGTCCTAAGAGTTTGGGCCAGACATAATGCATTCTGATGGCCATTACTCACTCCAGAGCTCTCTGCCAAGTTGACTGGTGCTCTGTGGGGCCTGCGTTGCAGTTTAACAAGTTGATTCTTACTAAACACCTTGCACACAAGTTGATTCTTAACAAACATCTTGCACCCCAAGATCTGTTTCAGCACATGAAGAAAGTAGGCCACAAAGATGGGACTTTCAGCCTGCATTACTCAGCATCCATCAGGCAATGAGGACATTTCACTGGTGGTATGCTAGTCAACAAAAGGGCAGTTAATGCTCTACCAGTAGCGAATTGGGAGGGCATATTGGTGAAGGGGGAATAAATCAATACATGTAAAGATCAGGCTTTGCAATTTAGGAAGGAACTAGTAGATATAAAAATAACAGGATGGGCTGGCTATGGCTAAGGACTTTTTGATACTCTATTTAGAAAGATAACAAGCAGTTAAAGCAACTAGCAACCAAAAGCTAGAAGCCTCTTCAGTTGTCTACAAAGAAGCTCTTATCATCTGCTGTGGCAGGGCAGAAAAAGTAAGGAACTAAGTACAGGACTTAATAGGTTAAGTGGTTAAATGCCCAACAACAAACAGGGTTAAATACCCAACAAAGGTAAGTCAATTTTGCAACAATCAGGACTCCAATTAGGAAAACCCTGGGCCTTAACATGTGAAATGGAGCTGCTACCTGAACAAAGATGAATAAGATTATAGTAGAGAAAGGGGTACACTATAGCAGGTGTGAAGATGTACCACCCAGATGCTCCTTAAACGAAGGACCTGCTCTGGGGAGTGTGCTCAGCAGACACCCTCCAGCTGTCATCCTCTTCAGGATTGACGTCACTTGTAGAGAAAGCCTGGCCTGAGGTCACACCCTTCCCAGGGCAGCCCATACTCATTTACTGAGTGAGAAAGGCTTGTAAAGTTTAGACAGTGCAGCCTGATGTAAAACACTAACAAACAAATTTGCTCCAGAGCCACCTGCTGGATTGCTAGAAGCTTTGTCAGGTTTGTTTTCCCTGCCCAAGCCAGCCTCTGCTCCTTTCCTTTCACAGGGGTTCAATACTTATCTTGAGTCCCAAACTCCAGTATCTGCTTCTCATGCTAATAGTTCAAAAATAAAAGTATAGTACAAGGATTAACAAGCAATTAGAAGGTATTTGTTTTGTTTTGTTTTCTATAGATTATAGTTAATGAAATATTTGATAGGAAGTATTTGAGATGACTTTTGGCATTGCTGAGAAAGAGAATTTTTGTTGTCTGTAAAAACTATCCAGTTCTTTCAAGTGCTAAAACAAAATATTTTATTTTAAGCTTCCATTTCAATTGTCTTTTGGAGTGTTGCTATGTCTTTGAGTCAAGCTTAATACACTGCTCATTTCTAGCCTGAAAATCAGAAAAATATATGGATTCTGGTATACCTGAGCTAAGTGGGATAAAGTTCATGTTTATTAAGTAAATAATGCATATGAATTGACTGAGATACAGTATGTGCTTAATAAAGCATAGCTATAGTAATACAAACAGTTACTATTATTATTATTCATAGCCATAACTCTACTGAGGTTCAATGAAGGAAGCCATAAAATTGAACAGTATCACAAAGGAGTATAGAAGGAAAAGAGCAGTCTATGGATTTTTAACATTAAAATGTCAGAGAAATACAGAGGAACTGGGAGTGAGCAGCCAGTGAGGAAAGGGAGAATCAATAGAGACATATGTCATAAGACAAACAAAATACTTCACAAAGGAAGGAATGTCAATCATGTGAAATCCTCTGAGATATCAACTAAGATGAGAATTACAATTATCAATTGGATTTTGCAATGTGGAGGTCATCAGTGTCTTGAACGGAGCATTTTTATAGTGTAGTGGGGTTAATCTATTGCTTATGGTAGATTAGAGAAGACAAATTAATGCATGTATAAAAAATTCTTTATAGTATTTTGGTTATAAAGAGGACATAAAATGGGAAAGTTATGGAAAATAAAATGGGGAAAAACATTTTTTTTAAAAGAGAGGATGAAGGCCAGGGGTCCTCCTAGCATTTTGGGAGGCTAGGGCAGGAGGACCACTTAATGCCGGGAGTTCAAGACCAGCACGAGTAACATAAAAAGACCCTGTCTCTACAGAAAAAGAAAAAGAAAAAGAAAAACAGCCAGGCATAGTGATTCATGCCTGGACTCTCAGCTACACTGGAGGCCAAAGCAGGAGGCTCTCTTGAGCCCAGGAATTTGAGGTTGCAGTGAGATTTGATGCCACTGCACTCTAGCCAGAGCAAGACCCTGTCTTCAAAAAAAAAAAGTGATTAATGAAAAGATGCAGTAAATAAACTCCAGGCTCCCTTTCAACTTCAAGATTCAACATCATGATCATATGAAGAACAACAATGCAAATGCACTATTCTGTCTTGTTATTTATTTTTTTCCATATAGAGTTTTTACCAAAGACTTTAATACAAAAATCTCATTTTGAAAGATTCCTATTTTTCAGTTGAGTACTTTAAATTATGATTCACTCTCTTAAACACCTGCTCACTTGTACTATTCTTCAAAACAGCTCATTGTTAAACACCCAAGTTAACTTAACAGTCTCTTAACAGGTTAAACACTAGCACTTAACTCCTAAAGTATATTAGCTACAAATTGAACATTAAGTAAAAAGCACTCAAGGCTATTTAAGGCTTTAGTGCCTTCTTATAAAGGTATGGTATTTGCAATCAGATATGGTTTTCATTAGCTATTATGGAAATAATTCACTGAACAATGTTTCTAATTGGTATTATAAGAAAATGTTTCTTTTTGGCAGAGTGCTGAATCTAAGCATAGGTTTAGGTTAAAAAGTAAATAGCTCCCTTACCTCTGGGCCCATTTATTTTTTTCTCTTGCTGGTTATTTGGCCAGGAATATGCAGGGACCCTGGAATGCAGGTTGTATTTAATTGACCCCATCAGTACCCGTTTGCTTTGGGAGGCAGGGGAGCTCCTGAGCATCAGCTGTACCCACTGCCAGAGTAAGTACACATCTAACTACTCCTTTGGCTCCTGGCAGTAACTGCATTATCACTTACCTTTCCAATTCCCCACTCTGCTGCCCAGAGATGAGTTCTAAATGCCCAGGGCTCAAGGTGAAGAGATTGAAGGTAAGGCGAAGAGTTATCCCAATTTCCAGTGAATTTGTATTGTTAACAATTTAACTTTTCAAAGGATTTTGGAGGAAAGCAATCAACTCTCTGCTGGAGTTGGGCAGGACATAAGGCTGCGATTGTTGAATCAATATGTGGAAACCTGACTGACAACTTAGGTAATTTGATGCAGGATTTGGGACAACAACTGGAGATAAATTACTTGACACAGTTGGGAACCAAAATTGTGTTCGGAAAGAGAGACGTGTTTTCCTCAGAGGAGTGAGGAGAATCGTACTGACAGGAAAGTGATAGACAAAAACAAAACCCTCTTACAAACATTACTGCATATGCAATTGTGTAAGTTCTGATGAATATCTTTGAATTGTCTTTGTAAGGGGTGGGGAAGTGTTATGAAATATATGTAAATCAACAGTGATATGAATGTCCTCTGTTTAAATTATGTAGCTATAGAACAGTTAGGGCTGAAGTATATGAAAACACTCATTGCATGGAGAGAAAACTGCAGCACACAAAAGTCATATTTTTGACTCTCAGAATCATGATGCAATCCTTTTAGAATTCAATTTGACATATGACTAACCTGTGTAACAATACTTTATTAAAGTTTCTCTGTATTTTTTATTTCAAAATATTTAGGTGTTACAAATGTTTTAGGTTACATGGATTGCTTTTGTAATGCTTGAGTGGCTATAGGTGTGCCTATCACCCAGATAGTGTTCATTGTACCCATTAGGTAGATTTTTGCCCCGCCCCTCCTCCCCTCTTCCCCCTTCTTGATTTCCCCTGAGTTTTACTCTCCTCTGTGCACATTTGTGCTCATCAGTTAGTTCCAATTTAATAATGAGTACATGTGGTGTTTGTTTTTCCATTCTTGAAAGTTTATTTGTATTTTTAACAAGCTTATATTTGTGTACTAAAGGAAAGTTTTCCTTCTCCATGTCTGCCCCCACTTACTACACTAACATCCCTCTGTAATGTAGTATGTTCAATAGTTGCAAAAACCAAGATGAATAGGTCTGGCCACCTAGTGAATCTTAGAATATGTGAGGTGAAGAGGAGGGGAAGGAGAATGCAGAGAGAGGCAAGCTTAATCACTTAGTCACTGTCACAGTCACTGCCAACTAAGAGAAGATACTCCTATTTTTACATGTGTAAGTGAACAAATATTTGAAAGGGTTACTTCATTTCTGCATTGTTTTAGTGAAAACTTAAAAAAGAGTAAGGTAAGTGCCTTCCAAGGTGAAACAGAGATTTGTTTTGGTCATTTCAGATTTAATTTCCCCTTTTAAATAGAATCCTGATATCCTTTTGAGGAATTACCTTCTCCAGTACTGTCTGCTCTTGCCAATTCAAGGGAGATGACATATGATCTGATCTAGGCCAGTCAGAAGCTCCCTCTTAAGCAGAAGAACAAAGAGACCAGCAATGATCAGAATCCTATTCTAACAGCCATAAGCCCCCAGATTGTTATCCCCTGGGACTATCTAACCTGATTGTTTCCAAGATCTATGTTGTTCATACCTAGCTTACCATGAATTCTGTAATCCTCTATTATTTTCCCAAGAAATTCTTTTTTACTTACTCTAATCAGAGTTGATTTCTGTTGTTTACAATCAAAGATCCCAAACCTGATACTCAGGATGGTAATTGGCCTTAATGCTGATAATTCTATTATAGCTCTCCATGAACATATATTAATATGTGCATGTGTATATGTATGTATGTATATGAGAAATCTCAATATGAGCTACACAACACTTATGCTACATTTTGGCCACTTCCTTTAATGTCTTCAGCAACTTGTGCATATCATTATGGTAGCAAAGCTGATTCTTTTCCTTGGCTTCCTTTCTTGTTGAAATTGGTCAATGAAGAATACAATGACAAATACCAAATACCTGAGAATTATCCCTAATACTTCCCTCCCCTTTCTGCCTTTATCCAAAACCTCACCAAGTCTTAATGATTATAACTTCTAAATATTTCTCAGATCTATGTGGAGGACTCCATCTCTACCACCACTGCTCTGGATGATGGTCATTTCTCTCCTGAGAAACCGCAAGAGCTACCAGATAAGTCTGCTAATAATTTGTTATGTCCTTTTCAATCTGTTCTTCACATATGGCCACCAGAATGATCTTAATGAAACAATGATTTAGGCCAGGCGTGGTGGCTCATGCCTGTAATCCTAGCGCTCTGGGAGGCTGAGGCAGGTGGATCGCTCAAGGTTAGGAGTTCGAAACCAGCATGAGTAAGAGCAAGACCCTGTCTCTACTATAAAAATAGAAAGAAATGAATTGGCCAACTAAAAATATATATATAGAAAAAATTAGCCGGGTATGGTGGCACATGCCTGTAGTCCTAGCTACTGGGGAGGCTGAGGCAGGAGGATTGCTTGAGCCCAGGAGTTTGAGGTTGCTGTGAGCTAGGCTGACGCCACTGCACTCTAGCCGGGGTAACAAAGTGAGACTCTGTCTCAAAAAAAAAAAAAAAAAAAGAAAAGAAACAATGATTTAAACATCTCATATTCTGTTTTAAACACTTGAATAGCTTCCAGAGATCTTAGGACAATATTCAAAATCCTTAATCTTTAGGTGTTCTTCAAGCTAAGTATTCTGACACCCCTCACTCAGCTCCTTACTATGCATAACATTCTTACTCTATTCACATTGTCTTCACCTTCAAAAGGGAGCTGTAATTGCTTCCCTTTACAGGGCCTCTGTTCCCACCTCTACACATTTTGCCTTGTAGTCTCTTCCATACCTTTTCTAACTAAATCTTAAGCATTCTTTAAGATAAGCTAAATATCATGTCCCTATAAATCACTTCCCACTTTTTCCAATTAGATCAAATCCCCCCAGTATTCGCTCTTCAGAACTATAAGTCTTTCTTGACACCAGTTATCCCAGTTGTATTTGCATTGTGGGATTATTTAAATATTACTCCTTTCCACTTTCCCACAAAGTCTAAATTACATGAGGGCAGAGAATAAATAATCATTTTTGTTTTCTAGAACTCAGGGTATCATCTTACACATGGTAGGTACTTGATAATGAATGAATAAAGCCAGTCTTCCTTAAGAAAATATGAATTCCTTGAGGACAAGAACTGTAATGTCTAGTACAGGTGCTTGAAAAATAGTTACTGATGTATCTACTACTTGGATGGATTCAGTAAAGAAATTTTTCACCTTGACCACTGATAAAGGTTCTAAACTTTTTCTTTATCACTCAGGGTCTTGTACACATTTTGGACAAAATCTGATGCTCCATAATCTAAAGATAATTATTATCAGTGTCTGGGCAAGAAAAAGACAAACCAGGTGAGAAAACTTGATGATATTGTAGAAAAGAAACTTCAAGCAAGATGAATTTTCAGCTGAGCAAAATGTCTATCCCCTACATAACTTCATAACATGAATGGTTGCTATGGACTGAATGCTTGTGTCCCTCTCAAAATTCATATGCTGAAATTCTAATGCCCTGTGTGATGGTATTTGGAGATGAGGCCTTTGAGAGGTAATTAGGTCATGAAGGCAGAGCCCTCATGGTAGGATTTGTGCCCTTGTAAGAGAGGCATGAGAGATCTTGCTTCCTCTCTCTGCTCTCTGCCATGTGAGGATACAACACAAAGATGCCCACCTGCAAAGCAGGAGGGGGCCCTCACTAGACCCTGGATCTACCCTCACCTTGCTCTTGCACTTCCAGCCTCCAGAACTGTGAGAAATAAATGTTTGTGTTTAAGCCAAAAAAAAAAAAAAAAGACTCTCTTTACTTAATCAGACTCAACAAGCCCAGCATGGTAGTCAAAAATCTTTCTTAAATAGTCCATTGATATCCTTTTTTTTTTTTTAACAGAGAACATTTGAGAAGATCTGAAATCAACTTCAGCAAAACAATTAACTTTTCCATTAACAGGCTATTTTAAATGCTTACTAATAAATTCTTAAGATATTTCAGTGAAATCCTATATTAAATATTAACCCTACTCTAATTAACTCCCATCATGTGCTTTTGATTTTCTGGTGCCAACCCAGAAGAATAGATGCAGGCTAAAATCCCAGCACCTGTGTCAATGACCTGCCCAAGGACCCCTGTGCTTGATGAACCTTACTTAGTCTGCTTTCATTATTCAAGGCTTGCCCTTGTCCTCTGATGCTAACTAGTGTTGGAAAGCGTTTCTGACTGAAGATTAGCAACTTCTCCACATAACTAGTAGCAGTTTCACCTATGGAGTAGCAAGTCTCTTTTTCTCTCTGGTAGCATTAATCCTCACTGAACTTCAGAAAGATTCAAAAAGAAAAAAATTCTTAAGTAAACCAAAGGACCTTGAAATATCCATATGATGTATAAAGTCAGAGAATATATTTCTACTGCATGTATTTGTTACATAGGAGACCCCTAATAAATACTCGTGGGATTAATAAATAATTTATGGACTTTATCATGACTTCCATTACTTGTCAATCCAAACCTGCTCTATAAGACTAGTCATTTCCCAACCACCAGTTGAAGTAGAATGTTGACTTATGCCTCCCCCCGCCACACAACTCTTAGATAATAACATGTGCTATGGACAACCAATTTTAAAGGGCTACACACATTTTGAGGTTCAGTAGTCATTATAGCTGATCTATCAAAGCTTACACTGATATGCCACAACCTGTCATAATTGCATTAAGGTCATCTTCCTGGAGCTACTGCATGTCAGCAGGAGCCAGGCCTCTCGTTATGGACACTGTTTGGAGAAGACATTCATTAGGCATTCAGGAAAATTAACCTTGGAATATTTGGCTGTTCTATTATATGGGAAACCTGTGGACTTTATTGGCTAATGCCTACATGGCAATGAGGACAGAAAATCCATTCATTAATTGAGTTTTAGTTTTGATTTGATCAGCTGGAAGTATGTATAGAGGGTATCTATCTTAGTTTTGTGTTGCTATTACAGAATACCTGAGACTGGGTAATTTAAAAGAACAGAGATTTATTTTTTACACTTCTGGAGGCTGGAAAGTCCAAGATCAAGGTGACCACCTCTGGTAAGGGCCTTCTTGCTGCATCATCCTGTGGCAAAAAGTAGAAGTCATGATCAGCATGAATCCATTCCTGAGGGTGGAGCCCTCATGACCCAAATATCTCCCATTAGGCCCCACCTTCCAATATTGTTGCATTGGAGATTAAGTTTCCAACACATGCTTTTTGGGGTACACATTCAAATCATAGCAGTATCTTTCAAATATGAATTGAAAATAACACTCTTCCCTAGTTCCTTAGCAGTGCTAAATTGGACCCGGTGGGAAAGCACTAGAAAAATGCTTTTATATTCTCTAATTTTATAATTCATTGTCAATCAAGATTAAGCAATAGCAATGCAGATATTCTGTGGCATAGGTCTCAACCGGCACTGATAAGAAATGTGGAGGTGGGGTTTCAGCTATCTCCCACAGACAGGGAAACATCTTCCCTATAGAAGAGGGTATGTCTAGCAGCCTGGGGCTTTCTCATCCTGTAAATCACAAAAGCAATGATTTCACAGCCCTACATTTAATCTTTGCTCCTTGTGCTACCCTGGATAAGAAAAGTAGGTGGGTAAAATGTTCAGAAGGAAGAGTCATAGTTGCAAACAGCAAGAAAAAGGCAGCAGCTTTCTTTTAGCAGATGTTCAAGATTTTTTCTCAAGGCACATGCTATTTATCCCAGGCACTGGGGTATTTTATAGAGCTGTGGTTTTACTCTGGAAATGTTGACAGCCATGTTGTGGCATTTGTACCTGAAGAAGGAAGCAAAACAAAGAGAAAGAAATAAAAAAATTAAAAAGGCAATTTAGTTCCTCATGAAAATGTTTCAGCTGCACACAAAATTGTACCCAGATCTATTAAATTATGTGAATCAATAATGTTCCTTTTTTACTTCAGTTTGAACCAGTTTTTAAGTTCCAGGCATAACTGACCTATTATCTGTCATGTATGTGTAAGGGAGTCATCCCTCAGTTGGCAAGCTGCTGTCTGGTATATGGTTTTCGCAGATATCTTACTCCCAACTCCAAAGGTAAGCTCCCTGAGGAAAGATAAACAGTGCTATCTGTTCTCTAGGAAGACCACTCTAGAGGACGAGACCAGCAAGGAGGAGTTTTCTGCCCCTCTTCTTCCTTCACGTCTTAATTCTAATGATGAGGAGGTCATTTGATGCTGCACTTAGATTATTTTGTAAGACTGAGGCCTTCTCCTACCAGATATGAAAAATAGTTGCTATCAGTTCTAAGGTTATACCTGAAAATAACCAGGATTTTTTTCATGACCTTGATTTTAAAGCTCCCTGCAGGAGGAAGCCAAGGTCCTAAGATTCTGTTAAAGAGGACACAAACCATTGGAAAAGATGTAGAAGAAACTAAGGCTAAGGGGCAGGGAGAGATAGAGGGGAAAAAAAGGAATGTCAGAGAAGGAGATGGTTTCAAAGTGCCCATCTTATCTAGGCACTCTGTAAAGTGATAATATGAAAAGGAAAGAATGTTTTGTGTCACCTACCAGTCTCCATGTGCATTCTTTTTTGTAAAAAAAGTAAGATTGTTCCTGCAAAGCCTTTCAAATTGTGCAAAACATATCAAAGCAGTTAGAAAACGAACAGTTCTGGAACACGTTTAAATGTTTTCTTCTCCATTTTTTCAGCCTTGAATCCCATTTCTGGCTTCCTTTGGGGGTGACTTTGCCTCTTTTATAATAAATCAAGTACTACATCTAAAGGCTATATATATCATTCTTTCTAGTAAAGCCTTAACGTGGAAAGAAAAATACCTGTTGCAGTTTTCATTTTTGTTTTTTACACTCTCCAGTTGTCCATCATAAAATCTGCGCTTGAATCTATACTTAGTCTAGCTTGTGAAGGACCCACTTCTCTATGTCTCAGGCCAATTTCTTCTTGTTTATCTGCTATAACACTTCCTCTTCAACCCTCCTGCCCTTCAGAATTGCTGTGCAATTGGAATTTACTTAGAAGTTGAGCTAAGAAGTCAATATTTTATTGTTGATTTTAACTACAATAATTATTTATGATTAAAATAACTCACATAAATATAATGTACATTAATAGCTCAACATTTTGCAAACATATGTTAAAGCTGCTCCCAAGGAGCAGTGGTAATCTAAATTACTTTAAAATACAGATACTACCAATTCATAAAAACCTGGAGCGGAAAGAAAGGAAATGGGAATATATTGTCCACTCTGTGTCTGAAGGGCAGTTGATTTTTACCCACTTGCCAAGAAGAGAAGTGAACTAAAAAACAAGTGCTTTACCCAAAGCTGCTATGAGTATGTAAATGCTTTTGGAATTTTTCCAACGATTTTAACCAAATATTCAAACCATAACAAGTATTCCCTGTGGCACCGTTGAAGCATGCTGCAGTTACACATTATAAATGGAAGCCAAATCACACACTTATGTAAAATGACTGGTATAGCAGAAAAACAAGTTATGTATTTAATAAGCAATCTCAAGCTTATAATGTAGTGAAACCCACTTGTAATTTCTTTCATAGTTGTTTCTTTTCCCCCTGCACATGCTGTTCATTTTTAAAGCTCTCTACAAGGCTTTTATAAAAATCAACTTAGCCAATATACTATCACTCCAATTTTCTTTGCCCATTTCTTTGAAAAACTGTACTCCCATTCACGAGTATTTGTCATATCAAAATGCATGAAATGTGGTTTTACGGCATTCCTGAAAGCATGGTTTTTACTTATGAAATATGGATGTGAAGGAAAGAAGCCCCCAATATGTGTTTATACTCCATACAGTCATGCTTTCTGTCTTCTCCAACCTGGGGTATACCTTTACAGACAAAAGCATTCATCCGTATTTTGTCTACCAAATGAAGGCTGTTATGATTCCTCATACTGACATTTACTACCCCACGATTCTGATTGCCTTAATGAATTAGCATCGTGGGCATTTTTGCCAATTAAACATTAAGGTTATTGTTAAAAATTCAAATACTGGATAAGGCAGTCAATTCCCAAACACCCTAACCTGAAATCCTGCCAGTAAATCAAAGCTGTCCATTCGAAGATGAAACTATCCATTGTTGCCTTTGGCAGAGCCTTTACTAGTTGGGTTTCCTCTCTACTAAATTACTTTATGGATTCCTATGACATTTCACTTTTCTTTAATTAGATAATTATGTAACTCCATTTCAGCTATTTGCAAATGTGTTTTCATGAATCTAACTTCTCAAAATGTGTTATATTTTTTAATAGGCATCCAAACCCACTGTTCTTTATCAGATAGGGGGAAAGGAGAATCTTATATTGATAATTAATTTCCCCATGGAATAATATTGTAAGAAATGTTTCTTTAATCAACTTTGATGGAAAAGAAAACAAGGCAGTGTTTTTTTTACCAGCGAGTACATATTGGCTTAGGTTTTCAGTGCATTTTAGATTTATTTTTAACCTTGGCTTTTCTGTTTGAGCCAAAAAAGATCATCTTCTTCCTGAGGATTTTCTCCTCTTTTGCTGATTAGCTATAGAATGAGGAGAAGCACCTGATGGGCCACATTAAGAAGGATGCTAAGCGGTTTACAAGTCTCAGTAATTAATGACTATTTTTATCACAAAGAATATAGACTGGCTTCTTCCATCTATCTAAAACTCAATGTAAGCCCCTATAAGCCTCAATGCAGCATAATTGGTGCAATAGAGCTGAAAATGAGATGAAGGATATAATGCAGCTTCAGTAATCCTGCCTTTAGCTAAAATGGAACAGTAGAAGCCCCTGGCAGCCTCCAATGTGGTTGCCACTAAGATTTAAAGCCAGCCAGCTGTCTACTGATCCTTGTGAAACTCACATCACTGTTTGTATCCTTAAATAGAGTTCAAATGTTTTAAATAACTATATTTATAAGAATGATGTACTGTGGCAAATACTTTGTTTCTCAGCCTTTTGGCTCTAATTGGATGTTTTCTTCAATTAGAAACATTCATGGACTGTACTTGCATCAGTTTTTATTCTGACCAACCTGTGCTTATAATAATGTGCTCTCAAACCTCTTGGGATGAACAAATGGGTTTTGCTTTCTCAGTGTTATTATTAAAAAAAAAACACTCTCTTGTAAATCATCATATGCTAATAATAGGTCTGGGGACTCAATTGGGAAAATGAAAAAAGCTTCACATTCATGAAGCCACGCTAAATGAGACCACCATAAGTGCTGGGTAATGTGTTTGTTTTAGATTTGTGACCACCCCTTCAGCATCCTGGATGGCATTGCCTTGTATAAACCAGCCATAATCACAAATAAGCTCCTGGTGGGTTTGTATTAATACAATATGGCTGAAAAGAACACTCAAAACAGAAAGCAAAAATGGGATGGGTATGGGAGTATCTTCAGGGGGACTCTGAAACTAGTTAGGGTTATTTCTAGTAACCTGTTTGAACAGCATGTAAGCATTTCACTTGTATTCTTCCTCAGAGTGCCAGCAGCATCCACTATAAAATAAAAGACTGGTTTCTCTAAAAGAAGGCTATAAAGGCTATGTATGGAGATCCACTGGCAGCATCTTCCATGAGTATTATATAACAGCTGCATGTCACCTCTCTGTGGATAGCAAGTTAGAAAGTCTTTCTAAAGGCATCCCTTGAGATATGCCAGCTATTGAGAAATCAAAAGATTCATTGAAGAAACCAAACAGAATCAGTTTAATCAAGGATATGGTTATTGTCATGTTAGTGAGTCTCTGGTGGTTCTAGTTAACCAGTTTCATCAGGGGCAATCTTCACTTTTGGTCCAATTCATGCCAAAATGAGTCTTAGGCACTGTCTGGAGTTCAAACAGTTAACACTGGCAGCACTCTTACAGAACAGAGCAGGAGCAAGCAGGTGGCTTGGACCAGATACAGTCAGGGGTCAGATGACCACCAGACTACAGGGGTCTCCATCCAGAGACCATTCTCAGGGTTTGGGGGAGTCTTTCCTTTTTCCTGTACCTTTTTTCAGTTCAGGTCAGTTACCAGGTATTTCTTTCATAAAGAGAGTTTAATTTATTTTTATAAGAGTAATCTTTGTCTTAAGTTTCATGAAAGTTGCATCTGTGCTGAGGTGGCTTTGTCTATAGGGAAACCAGGAATTCTAGGTCCTGTTGTTATAGAGACCCAGTAATCCCCCGGGCCAGATGGGAATTCCCCAGGCCTGGTTACATCATATTGCTAAACGAAGCATAGCATAGGCCCTGCGAGATGTTTGAGTAAGCCTTATGGCTATCATAACCATGATATGTCTCTTATAGTATACTTTTCTCTTGGTAACCTGTCTTTTGCATTATAGGAGTGTCAGCTATGACCCTTATGAGGGGTGAAGAAATATATCACACCCTTTCTTCTCCTACACTATCAAACATTGTTTATGCTAGAAATATTTCCTTTAATGTTTTATGTTCTTCAATATGTAATGGAATGTTTTGACAATATTAATAGATTTAACATAATATTATGGCTAAATCTAATGAGATAGAGAAATCAGTTGTAGTTTAATTCTTTTAAGAATTATTGTAAATGATGAAATTCTATGGTAGGATGAGAGTCCAAAATACTACCTATTCATTCAATTACCCCATTACATATGACAAGGGAGTTTCCACATCAGTTATAGTCTTCTGAGAGACCTTGTTTATTATTCAGTTCACACAGTCTTTAGTAGGGGGATAAGTTCATGAGGAATCATAGATAAAAGTCCAAAAGTGACTCCTGCTATTGAATGAAAAACAAAATGAAACCAAAGTAAAAATTGAATTCTTTCTTTGCAAACAGAACACTCATGATAATAGAACAGATTAGGTATTATCTGTATTTTCCTTTGACTATTCTTACAGGTTAAATAATTTTTTAATTGGAATTGTAAGCTTCCTGTAATATAGATTTGAGCATATAAAATTTTATTCCCCCTAAAGGTAAAGCTGAATGCTATCAAGATCCAAAGTTACAGCATATAGGCAATATTGCATAGGTGATATAAGCGTAGTGGTTAAGCTTGCTGGACTGTGGAGCTAGATTTTCTGGGAGTGATTCTTAATTCTTCCTATTGCCAGCTGTGTAACCTTGAGAATATTCTTCTTTTGATGTTGTAAAGTGGGGATAGTAGTACAAACTACCTTAATAGATTGTTGAGATGGTTAAATGAGTTAATGCATAGAAATACTTAGAATATTACTAGTGTAGAGGAGGAACTCGATAAGCATCATCTATTGTTATTTTTATAAAAAAGGTATTGCAAAATATCTCTCAATGTGTGTATATGTATGTGTGTGTATATATATATCTTTTATATATACATTGCAAAATATATTTCACATATATAATATGATCAACCAACAAACTTGCAAGATAGTAATGATCAGTAGTATTTAATACACAAGTAAATAGAAGCCCAAACCTTTATGTTACTTTCCCAAGATCACATACTCAAAGTAGCAGAGGCAGTCCTGACATCCTGTGATTCTGACATGTACTCCAAAGTATTTTCACCTAAACCTCCCTCACTGACTTTCTAAGAGTGCTGATGATTTTGGTGAGAGTGATTCTGGTGACAAAATACAAGTAAATGCAGGGACAAGCAGTTAGGAGAGAAAGATTCAGCACAAGGCATGAACAAGGTAAAATGGAAGAAGAGCATAAAAAATGTTAGAAGAACAAAGGAAGGTGGCTAAATGCTCCACAGGATAGGGGTGTCTGTCTGCTCAGATGCTTGACTGGAACTATTCTATATGAGATGAGGCACTTACACTAAATAGATGTGAGCAATTGATTCAGGTGAACCATGTATGGCTTATTTCTGTCTTTAGTTCTTTCCTCCCCCACAGTTCCATTACACCTTTCATGCAGGATCCTGAAAAACTGCTAATCCCACAGTCTATTCCAAGTAGAGAATACAGTCCTGTAACTGGCTAGTCAGTCTACTTCAAACACACCTGGATTCCTTTCAAGAAAATTTTCAATCTTATAAAAGAAGAAGATATTGTAGTTGCCTTATTCATAATTGTTTGGTTTCATGAGCTATATGTATTGTCAAAAAGATACATTAGTATCTTATTCTGCATAAGAATATTGATAATATGGAACATTATGGCATAAGTTTGATTTGTTAGTTCTTCCATAGTTAGGTCTCAGAAGATGATACCCCAAAGTATGGCACTTTAACATGCTGAGTGCTTTGAAACAAAAGATATTGGAAGGCTTCAGAAGTAGCCCACTGACCTTCTTCCTTCCTGTCTCCCGTCCCTCATTCTCCTCCAAAGCAACCCATAGACATCGGCAATCCTCTTCCCCATGATGGACCATAGGAACTAGAACCCTACTCTCCCAAAGCAAGCTGTAAATACTAGAATTATTACTCTTCCCCTTTTCTGTATATGAGCTGGCCATAAAGAAATTCACTAACCTACCCTTGTTCAATAGTCAATCATAAGACCCTCATTCCAGAAGAGTTCTGCCCCTTACTCGGGAAAAAGAAATGCTACAATGGAGAGACCAGAAACAATCTGATCAAACAGACCTTGCTGGGTTTCTTCACTAAGTCTATCAGCATTAGATCATGTCCTTTGTGCCCAGTTCTACATGGCTTTCTATTCCTCATCAAACCTAAGCATAAAAATAGATAGCTTTTCCTGTGTCTTTGGGTCTTCATTTGGCTCCCATATCATATAAAACTTTAATTAAATAAATATGGTCTGCTTTTCTTTTGTTAACCTGCCTTTGTTATAGGAGTGTCAGCCACGATCTTTACGAGGAATGAGGAAAAGTATCACACTCTTTCTGCCCTTACATCATCCAGCACTGTTTATACCAGAAATATCTCCTTTATTGTTTTTTATTCTCCAATGTCACATAGAATATTTTGAAAACATTAATATTTTTTGCAGTTTGGTACTCCTGCATCCGATTTAAAATGATTTCCTCACTAGATAACCTTGGCTACATCTGACTCAGAACAATTCTCCACATTTTCTATAGGATTATCATAGTATTACATGGTTCTGTTGGTACAATGCTATTGCATTAAAATAATAATGCACCCTAGATAGGATTCCAGATTATAAATTTTTTAAGGCAAGAAAATAAAATCATTTTCTCAACCACTCTGGAAGAGAATATTCTCATAAATTTAATGTTATTTGTGTTTAGAATACCTATACACCTAATTTTAGTTTTGCTTACTTCCTTTTCAGTCTGACATTTCTTTATAAAAAGACATTTAACTTTTTTACTTATTCTGTTTATTGCAGAATTAGAATCAATGAGTGTTAATGAAAGCAAATATCTGCTCAATAATGGAGGGAAAAAAACTAAAAAAATTACAGTAATCCTTGATTGGTATAGATACACATATGTCTTACAAGATTAGGAGTTCTCTACTTTTGGAAATGTTTGAAGAAGAAACAAACCTACTTATCACTGATATTGTAGTGAGGATTTCTGACTCAGATGAAATGTTAGACAAAGGGCCCTCTGAGATTCCATGATTCTAAACCAACTCACAGTAGATCAGTCTCAAGAGGTGGGCTGAAAAGTTTTCAAGAAAAGAAATAGTAATTTTCAGTATATTTTCCATTTAATATTTGAAAATGAAGTTATTGGATCGTCATGTGTAAAGGCAATAGACATAGACTCTAGAATTCTATGGATTTGGCCTTGAACACCAGCACTAAAGTTTATTACTTATGTGGAATTGGGTAATTTACTTAACCTCTAGGAAATTCATTTTTTATTGGTAAAATAAGATTAATAATACCTACTATACAGGGTTAAGGTAAGGGTTGAGTGAAATAACATTTTTAATGCTGATAAAATTCTCAGCATAAAGTCAGTGCACAGTACATAGCTGCTATTATAACACATATAAATCAGTGAAAATAAACGTTTTTAACAGCCATATTAGTGAGAATGTTTTAAAAGGTTGTAAAATGCAATTGTGCTATAGTTGTGCATAGAAATTATTCATTATAAAATGATTAAGCCATTTTCATCAGATCAATATATTCATTCCTGTGTTTCAGTTATGACTTCTTGACCTGTTAATATTTCTTTCTTTGTTTACAGCATCTATCTCATTTATTTTGACATCCTCTGAAATCACTTTAAAATGAATCAACCAATGTGTTTTCCTGTTTGGCAGTTTTACCTTTTTGAGAAGCTGTAAATTCAGAGATCATTACCTTTTGATGGAGGATATGAAGGGAGTGGGGTGGGGGTAGAAGAGGGGAAATAGAAGTATCCGCTGGAAGGAATCAGTTAGAATTGAGTACAGAAAGAAATGTTACCATATATAAAATGAGGATGCTAAAGAAATGCAAGGAGAAAACAAGCACTAAGGTCCCAAACACTAAATGTAAAAATTTTAAAAACTGTGAACCCAACAAAGATAACAAAAAGGGACTTACTGAATAGTTGGTTTATGCTGGGCATTATGATCTTTTGCAAGACTAATTTAAATTAAATCATTTTTACAATTGGATCCTAGAATTTTAGCATGTAAGGTAGCATGAAGTTATTTGGTCAATCGCTCTGCCTACATCAGGATTGGAAACTTTCTAGAGCCTGATGAACACTGGTCTCACAATGGGCTATACAAAACATTTGCCTGAATCTTAAACCACTACAGGAGTTACTTGTGTGGAGAAAAGCTATTTATTCTCACTTTTACAAATTACCATCAGATACTGGTTTTTTTAATTTCCTAAAGCAGTGAGCAATGGAAACTTATATTTATAATTTCCCATCAATATCATTAATCATTGTTGGAAAGGAGGGAGAAAATCAATGTCTTCAAACAGCAGATATCTAGTATTCTCTATTAATGGGAGTAAACTCTGCTAAACCAGAATACAAACTCAGACTCATGTCCTTATTTTTAAATATTTTCCAAAATTTATTTCCAACTGAGCTTAAGTCACTAAAGTTAATAAAACAGAAATAATTTATTCTCTCTGATTCCCCATTTTATTAAGTTGCTTCAGTAGTCCACTGACAATATCCACTGTCTAACATACCTCTTGTGTTCTTCTACTCTGTTCCCTGCTCTTACAGATTTGAAAACCAAAATAAAAAGTCCAGAAACAATAGATTTTGACATGGATGCAAAGAGAAACGAACACTTATACACTGCTGGTGGGACTGCAAGTTAGTATAACCTCTATGGAAAACAATATGGAGATTCCTCAAACAACTAAAAGTAGACCTATCATTTAATCCAGCGATCCCACTATTGAGTATCTACTCAAAGGAAAATAATTCATTTTATCAAAAAGACATCTGCACTCAAATGTTTATTGCAGCACAATTCACAATTGCAAAGATGTAAAATCAGCTCAAGTGCCCATCAATTCATGAGTGGATTAACAAAATGTGGTATATGTATATCATGGACTACTACTCAGCCATAAAAAAGATTAATGAATGCCTTTGCAACAATTTAGTTGGAGACCATTATCCTAAGTAAAGTATCTAAAGAATGGAAAAACAAGCACCACATGTACTCTCTATTAAATTGGAACTAACCGATGAGCGTTCATGTGCACAGATAGGAGTAAAACTCAATGGAAATCAAGTAGGGGTGAGGAGGAAAAGGGGATGCGTGAAAAACTACCTAACAGATACAATGAACACCATTTTGGGGATGGGCACACTTAGAACCCTAACTCATGCATTACAAAAGTGATCCATGTAACCCAAAACATTTGTACCCCCGTAATATTTTTAAGTTAAAAAAAATTTTTAAAATAGAAAAAATAAATAACAACAACAACATAATTTCAGCTTTTACTTATCCCCTTCCCACTAAAGATGTTTCTGGCTCTGCCTGCCAAGTTTCTTCCTTTTCTCCAAACAATGAGGAACATTCTAAATCTAAGCAGATCTTTGCATTACTGTAATGAACAATAATAGGAAAGGTGGAAGGAAGAGATTACACTAGTTGCGAGTAGTCCAGAAAATAAATTTTTCAGGAAATTTGGATGTAAAGGTTTGATACCGACTTTATCAGAGGTAGGTAGGAGAACAAGTATTACAATAAAACTTGTATCTTCTTCATGGTATTTAAAACATGTAATCAGCTTTCTTTCCTTCTTTCTTTTTTTTTTTTCTTTATTTTTGCTTTCTTTCTATCTGTCTTTTTCTTTTTTACACAAGCTTTTATTTTTTTACATCTATCTTTTTATTGTATAAGTTTAAGGTGTACAAGATCTTTTAATATACACATATAGTGAAATGAGTACTACAGGTAAGCAATTTAACATATCCATTATCTCACATAGTATTCCCTTATTCATGTAGTAAAAGTACCTAAAATATGCTTTTTTAGAATATTTCCAGTATGCAATAAAATATTATTAATTATAATCCTCATGTTGTACTTGAGATCTCTAGATTTATTCACCCTACATAACTGCATATTTGTACCCTTTGTCCTACATCTCCCCATTCCCACTTCCAACTTCCCTCACCCCCTGACCCTACCTCTGGTAACCACCATTCTATTTTCTGTTCCTACATATTCAACACTTTTTAGATTCCACATATAAGAAACATCATGTACTACTTCTTTTTCTGTGTCTGGCTTATCTCACTTAGCATAACGTCCTTCTGATTCATACATGTTGTCACAAATGGCAAATGGCAGGATCTCCTTTTTTAAAGCTGGATAATATACTGTTGTCTATATACATACACCAGAATTGCTTTATCCAGTCACCTTTCAACAGACGTTTAGGTAGTTTCTGTATCTCAGCTATTGTGAACAATGCTGTAATGAACATGGGAATGCAGATATCTCTACAATTTCATTTCCTTTGTGTATATACCAAAAATTAATTTATTTGGACATTTAGTTTTTAGTGGCTGGTCTTTGTTTTTCTTTGTCCAGGACAAGGCTAAATACCACTTGCTTGAATCATGACTATATTGTCTACACAACTACTTTTCACTTCAAGTTTATTGAATGTCTATCATGTGTGTGGGATGGGTAGTAGGGGTTAATGGGCAAGATTCACAGCAGATATTTATTATATTGGAGCAATGATCAAAAAAGAACCAGAATTGTTTATAAAAATATTAAAAATGTAAGTGTATAAATTCATGAGAAACTATATAGGTCAGTAATAACAATATAAAATGTGTAGCCAGAACAATACAAATCAAAGAGGGAAACAGAAAGACACTGCATACAGATGCTTACATTCTTGCAATTACAAAGTGAAGAGAATGATAAACAATATAGAAGATGAAACATGTTTGGTAACATTTTCAGTAAAGACTGCTGGGTGCAGAGGCCACTTACTTTTACCGTGGCAGTGGTAGCTTTCTGTGTGGTAATGTTTTATTTCCCCAGAATATTACAGGAGTACCAACATTTTGGTTACATGAATTGCTTTTGTACAGTTTGTACCCATTAGGGGTGAATTTACCCAATCACCTGCTTGATTTCCATTGAATTTTACTACCATATGTGCACACGAATGTTGATCAATTACTTCCAATTTAGTAGTGAGTACATGTGATGTTTGTTTATGCATGCTTTGGATACTTCACTTGAAAGGATAGTCCCCAGTTCCACCCAGGTTGTTACAAAAGGTATTAGTTCACCATTTTTTTTATGGCTGAGTAATACTCCATGTTATACATATACCACATCTTATTAATCCACTCATGTACTGATGGGCGATTTGGGTTGATTCCACATCTTTGCCATTGTGAATTGTGCTGCTATAAACATTCGAGTGCAAGTATCTTCTTTATAAAATGTCTTTTTTTCCTTTGGGTAAATACCCCATAGTGGGATTGCTGAATCAAACGGTAGGTCTACTTTTAACTCTTTGAGGTATCTCCATACTACTTTCCATACAGTTTGTACTAGTTCACAGTCCCATCAACAGTTCCTTTCTCTCTGCATCCACACCAGCATCTGTTGTTTTGGGACTTTTTGATAAAAGCCATTCTCACTGGAGTTAGGTGATATCTCATTGTAGTTTTGATTTGCATTTCCCTGATGATTAGAGATGTTAAGCAAATTTTCATGTATTTATTGGCCATTAGTCTACCTTCATTTGAAAAGCTTCTGTTCATGTCTTTTGCCCACTTTTTAATGGAGTTGTTTGATGTTTTCTTGCTCATTCACTTGAGCTCTTTGTTCATTATGGTTATTAGCCCATTATCAGATGTATAGCATGCAAATATTTTCTCTCATTTTGTAGGTTGTCTATTTGCTCTATTGGTTATTTCCTTGGCTGTGCAGAAGCTTTTTAATTTAATCAGGTCTCATTTATTTATTGTTGTTGCTGTGATTGCCATTGGGGTCTTCTTCATAAATTCTTTGCCTAGGTCGGTATCTAAAAGAGTTTTTCTAACCTCTTCGTCTAGAATTCTTATAGTTTTGTGCCTTAGGTTTAAGTCTGTTATCCATCATGAATTGATTTTTGCCAGTGGTGAGAGGTGCGGGTCCTGTTTCAGTCTTCTACATGTGGCTATCCAATTTTCTCAGCACCATTTATTGAACATGGATTCTCTTCCCCAGTGTATGTTTTTGTCAAAGATCAGATGGTAATGCTTTTTTTAATATTGCTTCAAAATTCAGTGTATAGTACAGGCTGAATCACATGAGGTCTATTTAGATCCACCTCAGGGGGGTAGATTTTGAAATAGTTTTAGTAGGGATTTGTGTTGTAGACAAAACTGAAAGGTCATGATGAAAAGAATTTGAGTTCAATGTAAGAAGGCTAAATGAATCTGTAAGTTCAACTGAGCTCCAGGGCACTACATACCATTTTCTTTGCCCACTGGTTAGTCATACCAGCACCCATAATAAATCATGAGGTTGCATACCCATGAAGTTCTGCCTGGCCTACTGATTGGCATCTCTGCCTGGAAAGAGGACCCAGAAATAAGAAATGGAGAGATCTATCTCTTCTGAGGCCTTTAAAGGTAGCCAGAGATGAGAGGAATTGTTGCATCTCAACCTTTCTACCACCTAAAAGGGTAGCAAGAGTAGAAACAGATAATGAGAATTATATTCCACGCTCTTCACATATATCATCTCTAACTTCTGCAACCAGCAAATGCAATGTGCACTGTTTTCCATTTGATGGATAAAGAAACTGTGACTTTCAGAGCTATGTACTCCAAATCACTCAATTTATTTTAAGGACAGGATTTAAATAGGTCTAATGGTGCTTTTATTCCCCATATTACACTACATCCTTTCGGACTGCTTTCCTTTTCTTCATTGCTTTTCCACCTATAAGAATATGCCTTCCTGGACTTTATACTTCTTATTGTTTTTCTATCAAAACTATTGTAAAAACAAGTCCAGTAGTATCATTGTTGATATAATAAACCTCAGACTAACTCACTGAAAGTCTAAAACTTTGATTTAGATAAAAAAATTCACCTAACGATCAGGATTTTGTCCTAAATTTAAACAGTCAGGAAAAATACACTTATTTTCCTCCTGAGATTTCAATACTGTTAATGAAGATCCTAAATTATTGCTCATTTTCTAATTGGCATCTAAGCCATTAAGAAAATATTAAGATATCTTTAAAATGATATCAGTGTTATTCATATTTTATTGTGATGGGGAAGACCGTCGGGGTTGGGACGCGGCCGCTCGCTGCCTCCCTGCTGCCCCGCATCCCCGCGGGCCGGTGCAGTGCGGAGCAGGCTGGAGGCAGCGGCGTGCGGGTGCACGGGTGGGCACTGCTGGAGCCGGGCCTTGTAGATGGACCCCACTGGCCGGTCAGGGCCCGCGCTCTATGCTCCGAGCCTGCTCCTGTCCTCTGGCCGCACTGCTTGCGCGATCCTGATTGGTTACTTTTTGAATCCTACTGTTCCTGATTGGATGTTATAGCTCATTGCTGATTGGCTGTTAACGCTTGTTGCTGATTGGACGCTTTTTGAGTCCTACTAAAGGTATAAAAGCAGGAGGAGAATGGGGAAGGGGGGGTCAGAAGATCAGAAGTCGGCTGAGGGTGCAGAGGGAATAAAGACAGTTCTCTGACTCTCCACGTGCCACCCGGTTATTTTCAGCGTCAAGAGCTGTTAACATTTTACGACATAGAGCTGGCCAAGAGCTGTTAACACTTGCCGGAACAATTGCATTATAATACCTGGAACAATTTCAATTTATTTATGATGCACATTGTTATTCTCAGCCATTTCTCTGATCGTGACTTAGAAACAAAAGTTTAATGGAATTGTCTTTGTTCAAAGCTACAGGGTAACCGGGCTCCTTCACTGCTTTTCTTTGCTCACACATTCACTTTTACAGTCCTAGAAATTATAATATGTTGTGAGAAGAGAAATGTTCTTTCTATCAGGATCGCAATGTTTCCAAATATAAATTGAAGTAGAATATGCATAAATATTTAAATGTTCCTTGGCCTATTATTATCCTTATGTTCATAGTATGAGATTCATCTATGAAAGGAATCAAAGACTGAATTTTAATTCTCTACCAGGATAATCACCCATTGCATCTAATGTTAAGGGTAAGTTATTAAATAAACTGGGATCATCTTCCTGTAGAGCATAGATGTTAGCAAAAATCAAAGTATGACCCTTCCTGTCATACTTTAAGATTAATATCATTCCTTCATGGTCTTTGTGCTTGCTTTCTTGCTGCATTAGCCAACAAGTTTCTATCGTGTCTATTGAGAACTGATGTTTATTTGCATACAGATTATTAGTGTGAAAAATTATGTGGTCATGATTCTGAAATAATCCTGGTGAGTGAATATGGATATACCAGTATTCTCCAGTGATGTTTTAAGAGATTCTCAATGGGTCTGAACTCACAGGCTTTTAAAGAATTCTGAATCTGTATCTACTCCTGGATGCTGCCTGCCAGCTCCAATTTCATTACTTTACAAGACTAATCTCCTTTTAAGGATGGGCATTAACTTACCAAAAAGGAAATGGTGTGCTTGTAATGACAAATGAACATGACTCTTCTCTTCTATTTGATAGAAGGGCACTTGTTCTGTCTAAATTGTATATTCTTTTGTAAACAGACTCTCCAGCCCTCTAGCTAGAGGAATCAATGCCATGTGCAGATGGTACCAGACCTTTACCCAGAAATGCAAGCACTTGATTTATATTAAAGTTTTGATATTTAACCTCTGTCTAAACCTTAAATCAGGGCCCTGGGGCAAGGCCAATGTTTTCATCTTTTTAAATTTAAAAATTTGTTTCAAACTATAGAAGAGAAATTAAAATCTCATAATGATTTGAGTCTGTGAGCATAAAAATAACCCTCTAGCATAGTATGCATTTATAACAAGAGTCATAATCTAAGGATCAGTCTCTCAAAAATGAGAATGAGAATCAAAAGAATTAGAGGAAAAAAGTTGTATCTGTAGAAAGCCATATATATACATATATATAAAGCCTTATGAATATAAAAACCAAGCCAACCCAATTAAAATTCAAGCTTATTTAAATATATCTCTATACCCAGTCCTCCAACATACATACAAATATACATGTAAAAAATATAATACAACCTAAAATTATGCTATTTAGAATTTTTTAAAAGTAATTATAGGACTTAACTCATATAGCAGCTAGAAAATTATCACACGTTGTAGCTACTGCCACCATAAGAATTGATTTCAATTCAGCCTTTAATGAGATCAGCAATTCTATTCATTTTCATGGGTACCTACTCCTGTAATGAAAAGGATTAATTTGAAGTTCCTAGAAATGCATCACCTAGCTCATGTTGGAGGGTAGCTAGTCTGTAGGCCATAAATATAAATTCTTCAAGTACTAGGTTGACTATTTCATTAAAACTGATGATGTTTTAGTATTTCATATGCAGAGCCATGCAAAGGTTGTGTAAAGCAGAGTTTTAATATAGAATATATTTGAAGAGGAAAAGCTGTCATGGAAAGGTGATTGTTCATTATTCAGAGATGCCCCAGTGAGCATGGAGGAATGCTTCCTTTGCCAAATAAGTGCAAAATAATCTCTGGATCACAGAGATTATCTCGTAAGGATAAAATAGGCACAAGAAGCCCCACCTTTAACATAGACAGTTCAAAGACAGAAGAAGGACTCTGTGCCATGGCTACTCTTTAACCACTTCGGTACGAGCGTCGACTATAGTCGATAGCCATGATATGAAGGCGTACAGTAGAGTGTAAAAATAACGTAATAAAAACATATATGTATATGTTACCTATTCTGATTTACATTACAAGTAAAGCTGCCTGTAAAATAAAACAAGCTTTCAGTGCTTTAAAGCTTTCCTCATCACACAAGAGCAAAATGGATTCGTCATCAATGCACAGCACAAACTATCGTGCGGACTATGAGTGCCGGCTGTGGGCAAGGTTTTGCAGCCGGTGAGCATGGTACCGTAGTGGTTTTAAAGCCAATATTATTGATTTGTGCTCCTTGTATAAAAATCATGATAGTTACAGGTCAGGATCAGAGAGGTTTGGGAGAAGGTAATGTACATATTGTGGATCAGGCCACTATCCCAGTCCCTGAGGACTCAGTTGGTCCCTGATTTTAAGTGACTATTTCCTCATAGTCTTTCTCTGATCCCATAACCAATGCCATTCAGATAGACAATTTTGGCAATGGCAGCCTATTATCATGCTAAATGTGAGAGATACTAAAAAACAGTCAGCAGGTCCACAAAGCACAAGTCCATTCAATTCCCCCCAAAATTAGCCATGAATGATACTCCTTGTGTAATGTAAATTATGCACATATAATGATCAAATGAGTAATTTAGTCCGAATTTGATCAATTCACTGAGGAGAAAAAAAAAAGATAGCCAATTTGGTTTCACATGAAAACAGGGGCAATTGGTCTCCTGGATGTTCCACATTTCAATTAGGAGTGTTATAGATTTAGGTTTTCTAGATTTCTATTTTATGATAAAAGAAGAGTTGATTGGGATTTTGACAGTTGACCATTAAAAATGTTTAAAATACCAAGAATTAATTAAAATGGTGATACTCCATTTAATTGTTTTAAAGTGGAAATCGTGCAAAAAATGATATTCATATTTCTTTGAAAATTATTTTCAGAAGCTATACTGAATCTTAACATAGTACTCATCATCTTGCAAGTGAATAACAACATATAATGAGTCTTGGCCTTGCTGCAGAAATCCCAGTTTGGGATCGGTATCCTCTGTGACATCTATAAACCAAAGACAAGACAAGATCACCAATAATGATGTCCTGGACAGCATCAGCTGTAAGGTACTGAGTTTATCCAGGGTCATTGTCCTCCCCTGCACCAGACAGGTGAGAAGGGGGATTTGTAAATGATGTATGACTCCTTCTGTTGTACCTAACAGAGGCAGAATGTCTATCTCCCCAAATATTTGTAAGACTCCTGTCACTTAGACATATAATACTCCAAGAAGACAAAAGTAAGAAGAGAAAAGGAAGCTTTCAAAAAAAGTATCTTTCAAGCTATTGTGCTAAGGAATGTGGAGGAAGGGTGACTGCCAAGTTTGAGTAACTCTAGGCTCTTCAGTGAATGTATGAAAGTCCCAAATTAATTCAATGAGAAGAGAACAAAAAGAATTCCATTATAGTTATTTCCAAAATATAGCCCAAACCACTAGTTGACTTTTTTCACTCTCAAATTTTCACCTGGTTGTTTTGTTAGTGTCAGGTTAATCAAAGCCACAGCTGATAGAATATGATATGGGAAAGAAGAACACTCATCTTTTCTTAAGTATCTAAACTGATATGGATCTTGACTTCTAAGAGGAAACATTTCTTCTACTTGTGGCTAAACACAATCCTTTTAAAAAGTGACAATGAAGCTTTAGTATTTAGAAATTGAAGAACCTATGAAATTAATCTAATTCAATTCTCTAGTTTGAAAGACTGGAGCTAGAATTTAGAGAGTGTCACGATATATCTAAATATGAGTTTTAAAATAAATCATGATGTTTTCCCATGATATACAATGCATAAAATGAATAAAATTTTCTCAGTTAATGATTATATACATTCTTACACATGTAAGCAGTAGCCCATTCAGCATTCATTTCCTCTATATGTACACTTTGTTTAAGTGGCTCAGTTTGATGTTAGACCTAGTTCCTAAATAGGGTGCTCCTACCTCCTAGGACTATAAACTCAGACAATTATTTTATCACTCTGTCCCTTAGTTTCCATCCATAAAATCGGGTGAATAATTCATAAAGTGACTATAAAAATTAAATGAAGTAATATATGTAAAGTGGCTAGTACATTGCAAGCACTTGATAAATATTAAATGTCATTATTTTTATTTCTACAGGCACAAAATATTTCAGTGAATCAGTAAAAAATCTACTTTTTCTTAATTTTGACTATAAAGCACAGTTTGAAAAACATGAAACAGAAGATTAGAAGAAATTGAAGATCCAGATAATTGTTATTCACTATAATTAAATTTCCATTTGTGATTAAAACCAACTTCTTAATAACCGATGATGTACTAGAATAATAGTTTATAACATAAGTTGCAGATATCTCTACATGTAAAAAGACTGATTATTTCTGGCTACAAGGAACCAGTGTATTTACATTGCACTTCACAATTATAATCCCAATATCAGCTCCTCATTCATATGTGAATATTAAAGCCTGATCAAATCAAAACTCAGTACATGAATTGCATTTTTGCTGTCCTAAATAGCATATTTCTCATACAATTAGTCATTGATTTAGCAAACGTATTTTTAACACCTATACTATGCACCAAATATAGTACTAGTGTTACCAGGAAATAGTAAAGTTAATGAAACAAGATAGAGTTTATATTTGACACACACATTCTCTCGCACCTTTGTAATCAGTTGAAAAACAAATGTTGAGCAAGATGATGAGCTACAGATCCTAGAGTCCAGTGAGATTTGGACAGGCGGATATAAAGGAGAAGGGAATTGTGGAAAGGAAGAATAGTATCAACAAATGTCCACAGAATGGAACATGATGTCTAGTTTGTTCTTTGTCCAAACCCTATTCTTCATTTAAGATCCAATACAAATTGTAAATTGACTGTTCATTTTCCATTTATCCTTTTAATTGTTCTCTTCCCATGACATCTTTCCTTTGGCTTTAGAAAGTTAAGAGTTTCTCCAGATCAAGAACAATGACTCAGCAAGGTTTAGTTCCCTAGGCCCTCACGTGATACCTAGCACATGGTAGTCACTAAAAAATGTTCATTCTAGAATATATGAAATGAGAAAAAAATGAGAAGTCAAGGTGACCTCTAGGATTTAAGTTTTAATGACTAGGTAGAGAGAGCACAGAAATGTGGAGTCCCTTAATAAAGAAGTGGTTTAAATTGTTTAGGAAGAAGGGGATTAATTGGTGATTTTAGTTTTGATGACAACCCTACCTACATCCAAGCAGAGAAAGCCCTGACCAATGTCTGCACATATGGGATTAGAATTAAGAAGGAGGCTGGGATTTTAGAAGGAGATTTGAGAGTCATGGCAATTAGGTGTAAAAAGGTAAGGTTTTATAAAGGAAACCTAAGGAACAACTCTATTTGGGAGGAAGGAGAAAAATGTGAGAATAGAAAATTAAGAAAAAAATAGAAAGAGAACTAGGAGAGCTTATTGTCAGAGGATTCCAAGGACAAAATAAAAAAAAGAAAAAAGGAGAGAGATCAAGAACTGAGAGACC
>VBSM01000272.1:82634142-82698892 GCA_008086735.1 Cheirogaleus medius | reverse complement strand
AAAAAAAAAAAAAAAGAAAGAAAGAAAGAAAGAGAAAAAAGAACTGAGAAAGAACTATTATATTTGTCACTTCTGTGGTCACTGGACACCATCAAAAATTATTTTGTGACAGAATGGAAGTGAATTTATCAGAAGGAATTTTTCTTCCCACACTGCATACACTTATCCCAATGAACATCATATCACAGAACAGAGTCCATAAAAAGTAATATAAGGTTGGGGTGGGTGGCTCCTAGTACTTGGGGAGGCTGAGGCAGGAAGATTACTTGAGGACAGGAGTTTGAAACCAGCCTGAAAAAGAGCAAGACCTTGTCTCTACAACAAATAGAAAAATTAGCTGGTGTGGTGGTGTGTGCTTGAGCCCAGGAGTTTGAGGTTGCAGTGAGATATGATCATGCCACTGCACTCTAGCCTGGGTGAGTGTTAGCAAGACTCTGTCTCAAAAATAAATAAATAAATAAATATATAAATAAATAAAAATTAAAAATTGTAAAATTAAAAAAATTAAAAAATAATATGATATGACAATAACTTTATGAAGGGTGAAAAGAAGGTGATTATTTAAAGCTGTTTCAATATATTCCTGTGATTTGCACATAGTAATATCATTTTAATAGCACATTAGATGGTTTTGCACTTATCTATGACTTTATAATACGAATTTTTTCAAAAACCTATCATTATTAACATTTCTAGAAGCTAGGAAATTTGTACCAACTCTCACAATTAAGCTACAGTGGGAAGTCATTCTTGATGCAGAAATAAGAAGCCCACATACTATATTGAAATTAGTAGTTACTATTTTTATGAGGAAAAGTGGATGTATTGTAAAATACAGTAGTAGGAGAATCAGACTACCCAAAGGCCTGCTGAGAGCCTGAATGTTTTGCATTTGGGAAATTATGTATGGTTTGGGAGGGAAGGAGTAAAACATGAAGAAATGAATATAGATGACCAGCTACCCAGAGAATCTGCCTGATTCAGTTTGCAGAAAGTATGTAATTAGGTGTTTAGATTATTACTCTTATGCCTAAATTATATTTCAATTCTGTTGAGAGTAGAAGTCAAATTACAAATTGTGAAATCTGGTTAGCTGAGGTAGTCTAAGACAGACAGAATAAATTCATACTGATGATGGACTTTCTCTATGGGTTATTATATAATGAGCAAAGAAAACATTTCCCATGGTAATGTGGAAGTGAATACATTTTCATGGTGGAATTAACTTAGTAATCTAGATTCATATTCTGTGAAACCATGTAGAAGTCAGTATATTATCCTTTTCCCCTTTGGAGCAGATAGATATTCATTCAACCATTCACTAATTTATCCATTCAAAAAATAATTGAATGCTTATTATATGCCAGGCACTGGGGTAGACACTGGTCATACAATCATAAATAAAACCTATTCCTTGTCCTCAAGAGCTGAAAACCTAGAGGTATTCTCTAGATATTTAAAAAAAAATTACAAAAGAAAATTAATGGTGTGATTTAAAAATCCAATATATATGCCATGCAATCACCACTTAAATGTCTCATCAGATGAACATTATCTATTTGCTATATGATATATCATATCTGATGTCCATATATCATATCTGATACCTATATATCATATCTGGTGCCCAAAGCACCCTTGGTTTTACATACAAAAAAGGGAGGGGGTAATTAACATGTACTTATAGGTTTTAGGTTAACAGAAAATCTTTAAAGTATACATATAATAGGTCATTTCATAATTCCTTAAGTTAACCACCTTTTGCTATTAATCAACCTACTGGCTATCCCACTTACATAGCACAGATGGCTTTTTGTTCCACCAGCCACAGACTATAATCCCAAAGAAGCACAGATAGGGCATAAAGGTGTTGCATACCAACTGTTTATATGGATAGATATCATTTTGTTACTTCAACACAAAAGGAAAATGCATTTGCTTCTTGGGTTAAAAAAGGCAACAGGAAATGATCATTTAAATGAAAAAAAGACAACCCACAAGAACCAAAACTACTTCACACATGCAATTATGTCAACTGCCCTATAGAAACTAATATATTTAATGTGCCACATAATATCTCCCTACCTCTGGGAAACCACTAAATATGTTATTTAAACTCAGACTATGCTTAGGGGAATACTTCATTTAAAAGAGCAGTTGTTATTGGGAAAAGTAAGAAGTTAGCACTTCATAGCCTTAAGGTCTATTCTATGCCTACTTCAGAGAGGCACAACACTTTTCTCCAGCTGATGGATAAAAAGTAGACAAAGGGGAGCCATGAGTGGACTAGCATGTCCCTGGATAGAAATGAGATATGAAAGCTCAAGAATTGAGTTTTCCATTGAAAATGTTGGGTTATTTAAGTCTCAGTGATTCAGGGTACTGGTAAATGTTTTTACTTGGAATACACATCCTTGAATGTGATGATGTAAAAATGTCCAGAAAATGGGATCTGAACAAAGCCATTTTTCTACCATTTTATACTAATAGAACAAAGTAAAACAAATGTGTTTATGTACTCTATGCTTTATTAAACTACCATGACTTCAGTTTTGCCTGTGGAATTTTTATGAGAACTTTGTCTTGTTTTACTCAATTGCATGGAGGCTGCTTAATGGCCCCATTTAGTCCCCAGTCATTAGCAGCCTTACTGACTTACTTGATTTCAATGTATATTATGCTGAAATAAAAAAAAAATTAAAAACAATAATCTATCCAAAGCCAAAGGTAAAGAAAAATCCTTGCAATTTTTTCTCCTGCGAATCTCTTTGCAAAAGCTAGAAGACCTAGTGTACTTAAAGATTTGGTCTGGAAAAGATATGAAATTCAAACTATGACTTCTCTTTTCCATTCTTACTTTCCTGTTTTGTCTGAGTTGCTGACTTTAATAAAATCACTCTCTTATTTAGCTACCTTCTCCACTTTAGCCCTTAAATCCAATTGTTTATCAAGTTCTGTTGATTCTTTCTTTTTCATCTCCTTCACAATTCTTGAAGCCACCACCCAAGTCAAGACCCTCCTTACCTGACACCTGGATGAGGACTGTCAAGTATCCACTTCAACTCTTGTGTCCTTTTGCTATCCACACTGCACAGTACTTCTAGGGGAATCTTCTTCAAACATTGTTTTTATCACTTAATTCTCCTGCCTTAAAAGAAATAAAGCCATCTAGTGATAACATCATTTATCAAAATGCTTCTTATTATTATTCCAAGTCTTCCCTAATCTGTTCCCAACCAATCTTATATTTTAGTCTCTTCTAATCTGTTTTTAAATAGCTAGGGATTTGAATATATAATTCCTTAAGATCAGCACAAATCGTACCACTTAATTATGACAGAGGTCACAAACTATGGCCTCTAGACCAAATCTGCCTTATCGCCTGTTTTTATGTGCCCTATGGGCTGGGAAAAAATCAAAAGAAGAATGACATTTTGTGATATGTGAAAATTATATTAAAATTCAGATTTCAGTGTCCATAAATAAAGTTATATTGGCACATAGCCATATTCATTTGTTTAGGTATTGTCTATGGCTGATTTCACACTACAACAGCAGAGTTGAATGATTGCAACAAAAACCATATGACCAAAAAGTCTAACATATTTAATATCTGGCCCTTTACAGAAATTTTTGCCAACTCTTGGCTCAAAGAATATCTGATCAATCGATGATATACAAACACACAGATACACATACACATACACACACATATAATATATACCCCTTACTCAGAACAATGCATATTAGCCATGTTACATTCTACTTCATGAGCTATTATAAACATGAATCTCTTTTTAGAAAATGTAGAAAAATATTTCTATCAAAAGCTACAAATACTGTAAGTTTAGTGAAAAATAACAGTAGAAAAAAGGGAAAAAGCAGAGGAAACATATACATAGAGCAAGAGAAGAATTTAGTGAGCAAAAAAGATGAAGAAGGCAACAGTGAATAGTTTATATAGGCATTTGGCTTGTATTTATAGGATTCAATTATATTATCTCAGTTAAACCTCACAACAACCCTAATTAAGGCAATAATATTATTCAAAGTTATAGATAAGGAGTACAGGACCCAAAGATGTTGACCAAAGAACAGACTAACTCAGGTACGATGACAACGACCATTGTTACAACAATATGCTGCCTTTTATTATTCTTCAATATTATGCTTCTTAATCAAGAGTACACATTTAGATTTTTAGAAAAGCATACATTTTAGAAATTACTGTAGAAAACTGTCACATTGAAACTCAGCTTGCCTTTTAAAGGCCTCAAAACTTTCTTGCAAAATGTAAGTGTTGGTTTTTACCTAACAGTCTTTATTCAAAAAGAGTAATCAAGATTTTGTTGACTGGGAAACAAACCACAATAGTAGGTTTCAAGGCTATTGACTGATGACTAAATATCATTCTAATAGTGAACATTTATTGAGCTCTTATTCGTTTTCAGCCATTCTTTTCTCACAATAATCCTAAAGGGTATGTACAATTATTATCCCTATATGCATCATAGATAATTGCACCACAAAAAGGTTTCAGGTAACTTATCCAAAGTTACAGAGCTAGGCAGATAGGGGATTTGGAATGTAAACCTAAGTGGTACAACTCCAGAGCCACCCAATTAACCATGATGCTTGGCTGAGAAAATCTCTTTAAGCACCTAAATGTATGAGACTTAAGAGCAGCTAAATATATGAGACCTTTATTTGTGAATTCCATTTTCAAAATAAAATGAATTACCTCCCCTTGCTAAGGTAACAATTTGAATGTATGATACAACCATTGAAATACATAAATGCTATCTCTGAAGACAAAGCAGCACATCATCCCAACCATATGCACACATGTGTGTACAAACACATGCATACATAATTACAATCACAGTGGTAAGATGTGCTCTGTAGTCAAAAAAGTCTCACACTCCATTATGATGTAAAAAGGAACTCTTCCTATGATAAACTGCATGTTTTGACCATGGAGGAGTTGCTTTAAGTTCAAGAAGTGTCTTTCCTTCAGACAACACTCACAACCCTTTTTCCTCATCATAAGACCTTGATACTGTTAACATAAAATATTTGCCACCATTAGTAGGCTATGAATGGTGCATAATGAACAAACCACCTTGGGTAGCCATGGTTCATGTAGTCCCCAAACACTGATGAGCACAGAGATTGAGTTATCTCCTCAACCTTATTACTGCTTTTAAGTTGATTTCAAGATAAGAGGTCTCTGGATGAAGAGGCGGAACCTCACCACTGTTGGCATAACATTTGTCAGTAAATTGCATTTGGTATTTTATCAACAGAATGCATTGTATTTCGTAGGAACTACACTATTTTAAAAAAAATAAATGCTAAAATTATATCATAAGATGTAGAAACTCTTTTCCTGGAGGTCAGTGTAAGGACACCAAGTACCTTACAGCATTACATAAGATACTTAATTACAAAGGCATATTTTATCTGTACCACATAAAGTCATTTTTATTGTAACAATTTCTCATTTCTAAGAAATGCTTTTCCTCACATGTAGGAATTCTGACACCAGAATGTATCTTAACATTCCCAAATCATGGATAGATGTGCACATTTAAGGAGGTGATACCTTCCCCCAAATGTTGATTTTAATTCTAAAGTATACCTTAAACAAGAAAGTCTCTTAAAATGGAAGAAGTGAAATGATCTAATATTGGTCTGGCATAGAAATAATAAAAAAATTAAATTCTTTTTAAGTGGTTTCTACTGCTGTTAAAATTGAACATGTTTGCCCAGATCACATGGAATGCTCACCACCTCCTCCTGACAAAGTAAAGCATGAATAATGGCAGCAACCATAACATCTTGTCTGTCTTGCTGCCAAAACCATCACCCTGTGACATAGTGAGAATTAAAAGTTCCTAACCTTCAACTCGGTTGATTGGAAAGTTTCCATTAGAAGTAGATTCTATTGTGCCCCCATAACCTACATTTTAAAGCTCATTATCCTCTGTTTTAGCCTTGATGAGCTGACAACTGTAAAACATTCATGAAAACACAATTCCAGTCTTGATAAATGCTCCCACTGTGTAATCTATTGTAGTAATGATCTATGCATTACAACTACTTCTTGAAGCACCACCTCCAAAAAAAAAAATCACGAATTCACATTGTTTATATAAACACACACACACAAATAGATTACATATATATGTAAGTACTGGGCCTTAAAATTCAGTTTTTGATTGATGCCTTTTTCTTTTATTATCAGGGAATTTTGTTTTCCATACTCCTGAAGTTATTTAATATGAATAACTTTCTTTTTCCATCCATCAAACAGCAGTACTCACCAGGAATGCAAATAACTCTCAATCAGTCTTGATAGTCAAGAAAATGTTAATCATTAAATGCACCATGGTACATTTACCAATCTCTAATGTATTGTTTTTCTTTCTCTCATATAGTGTGAAGAAATTTGTATGCCAGATTGCCTAAAAGATTTCTTATGATGTATTTACCAAAATGATTGTATAAGTAAAAAATAGAAGCTAACATACATTCACTTAAGATTAAAAGTCCAAAATTAAAAGTGTTATGTGTAGATTCTCTAATAAAAGGAATGTTCTTTCTCTTAGTTTTCATTTCATTTAATATGTTAAACATAAATGTCAGGACTTCAGATTATAGAAAATGCATATGAAAGTACTTTCCGAATATACCCCTGTAAACCTCTAGATGGCAAGCTTTAGTAAATTTTTATGACTGGCTTGAATTCACAGGTTCTTACCAATTCTGACTAATCCACCTATTGAAATGATTTTCAGTTTAATAAGCTACTCAGATGTATTTGTGCTCTTATGGAAGAACAATGCATAAAAAAAGCAAATGGCAATCTTTTTCCTAAAATTTAATCTTTTTCTTTGTGATTATCTAATTGTAACAAGATGGTGTTCCAGTGTCTTCTAGCAGTATCTCTTTGGAGTGCTGAATGTTCTGGAAAAGTTTTACCTGATAAATGATTTCAACTGCCTTCTAAAATGAACTATTCCTTTATAATTATAAAAATTAGTTATAGTTTTTATTATAGGAATCTTAGAGATCGCAAAGGATAATAATAAAAGTCCTTTGAGAAACATAAAATAGAAGTTATGCACATGAGTCTGTCATTAGATCATTAGAATCCTCTCCACCTCAAGCATGCCTTTTACAAAACAAATGTCTAACATGAACTACTTCCAAAGCCTGCACGTTTTTGTGATATATCACACATAGCCGTTTAATTTTATAATCACTGCTATTCCTTTAGTCATGTTAAAATATATTTATTTTCAATGCTAACTATATTCAAGAGTTGTCATGGATAAACAGAAATAAAATTAGTAAGAGAGTTGATAATTAGCAATAATGTAGAAGAATAAAATAGTTATTGCTAGGATACTGTATTGCGTTAAAATTTTGTTTGTTAAAAATATTGTGTTAAGATTTTAATGAGGACTTGAACAACATCCTAAAGTTAGCACTGGCTATGAGAAAATCCATTACCTAGTGGATTGGATAATGTAGAACCCTTTTTTCTGAAAGACAGTTCTTCCTCTATATACATGGTAACTACCGAAACAACATTTTAGTATGACGTAATACTAGCTACTGACCACAACCGGGCATCTGACCCAATTGGCATAAACATCTGACAAAAGCAGAAACAAAGTACTTTTCAAATTCCAACTTCTCATCAACAGGTTGAGTTCCTGACCCAAAATGAACTAACAAGAATCTTTCCCTAAAGGTTATAAAACTGCAAAAAAGAAGAACAAGTCTCTCTCCAGTGGATGAAGCTATAGTATATATAAAGTTTATAAGTTAGCAGTAACCACATTTTCTCTTTGTGTGGATTGGAGAAGTGGAGAAGAATGAATGATAGATGGAGAGAGAGGGATTGAAGCAGATGGATAGAGTACCTAGGGAGCTAGGCTGCTGCTTCCAGTTATTTTCGAGGCTGAGCGCTCTTATCTTCCCAGTCTGTGAGACAGCCTAGAAGCCATTCATTGTTGCCTATATTTTAAACACTTGAAACCAAAAGAATCTTAACTAATACTCTTTGTTCTTTTGTAGTTGTATTTAAGAGTTAAATAAAGTTGCTAGGTTTTTAATTCTTAGTTATGCAAATATTAACCGAAAGTGAACATATCTTTTAAAATATGGCAGGAGCAAGATATATATCTTCTTATATAATTCAAGCACATTAATTATTATTCATGGGCAATAAATAAAATAGGACATTCAACTTAGGAGACATTTATACCAACAAAAGAAAAAACCCTAAAAAACCAAAAACAACAACTTTGTGACTATAGAAATGTAAAGAGAACCCAGATGAATAAAGTTGATAAAATTTTATTTCATTTACAATTATAAATATAAATAAGTTTTGGGGAATATATATGCATGTCTTATCCAAGAAACACAAAAAAATGAGAATTTTTATAGCTCTTACAAGACATTTTTAGAAAATTTTGCATATAAAACTAAAATGAGGTATGAAGGTGAAGTCCTGGCTTGAGCTCACCTCTCTGTTCCCAGGCTGGATGAACTTTCATAAACTCCTCATAACTCAGAGTCACATTCTTTTCAGGCAATAGACTTCCTCTTTTTCAACACAAAAGTATGATATTTGCTTTGCAAATGATTGTTAGATACTCATGGAATTTTTCTTAATTTTGAAAGGTGAAAAATGCAGTTGATTTCCACTAGGGGTTCCTAAAGCCCTGCAATATGGAGAACACCTGCCTGAGAATAAACTCAACTCAGAAGAGAAATAAAGCAGGCGAAGAGAGAGGCAGCATCATGGGGTATCACTTGGGCACATGGTTCCACTTATGCCTGAAGTCAGTCCTGCCATTTGTCTTTACATTTATGTTATATAATAATTTCCATTTCCCCCAACTCAGCATGTATGTGGTTTCATTAGGAAACAAAGCAGTCTTGCAAAGCATAGAGTCAAACCCAAGTTTCTGATTCATGTTGTCTAGTGAAATCTCTTATTTTTCATGGCTCCAAAGGGTGAAATCATAAATAGATAATAAGAGGGAAACTACTTGTCTTTGTTCAATTATTTTAGATTCATACAGAAAACCTTAATATGTTGATGTCTACATGAAATGACATATGTAGAAGCAGCACAAATTTTCCCAGATCATGTATACAGATGTTTGTGTTCAGAATAAGGTAGTAACACATAGTGACTGACAAAATATGGCTTTCAGAAATTTTGAAAACCTTAAAGAAAAAGTGGATTAAAACATAAAACATGAAGCATCAAAGAGATTTATCTTTTTTAACATAAGATTAGTGAATCCTGCCTAACAGATCTCCAAGTGAAAAATATAGAGAAGTTTTAGATTACAGCAGAGATGTCCAGAATAACTAATGGGACTTAACTGAAGTATATATTAATAACATTAAGGAGAATATGTGGATTGTTTTTACTTGATTTTCCTTGCTCTATAATGTGTTAAATTATGGGTACCAAAATATCCATAAATTGAACACTCGCAGAAAAGTGTAATTGAAAGATTATATTAAGGGTACTTATCTAAAAACTGGTTAAAAAAGAGAACCCTCTGGGGAAAGACAAAAACGACATGGTGTGAGATGCCTGGACTGAAGTTCTTGACCAACCAATTGCAAGAGATAATGTTTTACATAAATTGCCAGATATCTTTGAGTCTCCACTTTCTCATCCATAAATTCGGATTGATATAATAGATAGCTGTGTGACTGTTTTTCCAGCAGCTTTTCCGAGAAACTATCCACCATCCATATGGGAGCTGCAACACTCCGTCTACTTACACTTGGCTGTTGCAGGTGAAGGAGCGTGATCCTGGTTAGTCCATCAGGCCCTTCACTGGGCTTTGTCAACCAGAGAGGTTAGATGGTCTTCAATAGCCAAAGCTGGCAGATGACAGCTAAGAAGCTGCTATTGACGATAGCTACTGCCAAACAAAGAAAGAAGCTGATAAACAGAGAAATACAGTTAAGAAATAGTGAGTCATGTGTTCTGATTGCCAAATCACTCTGACGTCAGCTATGTCCTGCAATACCTGTTGCTTGGTGGTTCAACTTTTCGCTGGAATCACTAGCCAGAACATTCCTCCTTTTATACCTCATCTTTGAAATTGGGATCTGTCATGTGCTGCCAAAAAAAAAACTCTAATCTTATTAACTTCTCTAATTGTATATACTTACTATAGATAAAATATAAATGTAGCAAGAGTTTGAAAATGTTAAAGCACTACCCAAATATAAGACAGTGTTATTGTGGTTATTATTTACAACTAACTTCAAATATTCGAGAGTTAGTCAATAAGAAAATGACTTATTTTCTTAAGTCATTAAGAAATGACTTATTTTCTTATTATGAATAGTTTCAAATGGCAGAACAAGGGAAAATGATTTGCTGAAATTTAGAAAGGAGGATTTCAGCTCAGTGTAAGTAAAGAGGTTTTAAAAACTGGAGTCTTCTAGTTTTCTAGTGTTCAATCTTCAGATTGTATGAAACTAAATCTCCATGACTCTGTTCCAAAGGCTGAACATGTTCCAATTTATAACAATATTCCTTCAGCTCTATTTTTTCTTTAGATAAAAAGCTACCAGTTCAAGTTTTCCATCACCTTTATTTAATACACATACAGACAACATATTAATAAATACGCAAACACATATGCACATGCATATATATTATATATATTTTAATTTACTTTCTATCTATATAATATACATATATAATTTCTAAACCAGTGTTCTGTAAAAAACAATATAGTCTATGATTGTTGTTTTCTTTCTAGCAACTACTCCCCTTTCTACAAGGCAAGAGCAAACAATTATAATTTGGGGGAATCCTTCAACCCTATTCTTTGTCCATGTTTTTCAGGTGAGGCTAGAATTGTTCATGGGTAGAGGACACAATCTCTGTTAATCCCATTTTTAAATTAAACTTCCTGCATATAGAGATTGCTTAAAGGACAGACACACAACCCAAGCTGAACCAATTAGTGCAAAAATCAGAAAGTTGTTCTGGACCAGTTAAAGGAGCCACCAGGACATTTGCTGGGAATTCTGGGACAAAGATCTTTTTTTATCCTGTTGTAAGCATTTGGTCCTGAGATCTGCTAGCACCTTTCGTGTGACCCTGGGGGATTCAATTGGGAGGGTGGGGGATAATATCTTAGAAACAGGGTAGAGAAATAAACTTGACTGGGTCCTTGATAATTAGGTTGTATGACTAGATTAAAGCTAATGTTAAACCTATGCATGGATGAATTTTTATATTACCTTTTGGTGTTTAAGTTCAACTATATTTAACTTATAACTGAAAGTATCCTAAATAATGCAAGTGAAGTAAGTGATTGCCCAAACTATTTTTTTTTTCTAAGAGAGAAGGTCTCACTATGTTGCCAGGCTGGAGTGCAGTGCCATGCACAGGCATGATTGTAACATACTATATAGCCTTGAACTCCTGGCCTCCAGCTTACACAGTACCATCACTATGTTTTTACAACCTCCACATATCTGTATACTCTGACATTTTACTCTAGTGACAACATGCACAAAATCTGTAATACTAAAGCAAGGCTTGAAATGGCAGAATTTAAAAAGTAAATATAAGATATCTACATAAAAGTATTTACTCACCTGACCATGGACTATAAATTGCCTGCTAAAAGGACTGAGAAAAACTCTGAAAAGTCAGAACTCTAGGTAAAAGTATGTATTTCATAAAATTTGTCTTCAGGACCATATTCCTCCCCTCTCACTCTGAACCCATGCCCTCTCCTCCGAGAAACATATACACAGAATATTTATCTTTGCCCATCAGTAGGCAACACATATTATGAATACTTCCTGCATTCCAACATCTTTTTTTTTTCTCTGCAAGATCTACATCAGGAAATGTATCAGAGTGGGAAAGGACTTTTTATTTTCCAATTCCCAGAGTTATCTACATTCTAGAAAGAATGCCTATGTAAGCTAGGAGGAGATGAACTCCTACAACAAACGTTTATAAGGACAATTACAACAGAATATAACAGAAACTAGCATAATAGATTTGAATCTCATAGTCCACCAACTCAGGTGTTAAAAAAAATAGAAAACTTCCTTTTTCCATCACTTAGCTTAATTTCTATCTCCAATCTTTATTCTGCCTAATGACAAAAAACTTACCATATCTGTGACCTTCTATTATTGTCTTTCTTCCAGGAGCAGAGAAAAGGAGGTTGTAGATGCTGAGACTGATTTGAAAAACATTACCAGGAATAAAAAACTGTATCAGAATTATTTCTATTATACTAGGCTGTTTTATTAGCAAAGTGCTGAGAGTTAATTGAGAATTCTGAATTAATCTGATTGCTTTATCTATTGGAGTTTTCTCTTAACCTAATCTTCCATTTAAAGCCCCATGTTTCCAAAATAATAACAAGTTTTGGATAGATTTGGAAAGGCAGTGCTTATGATAGCAAAATGAGTAGGTAATGGTGAAATCTCCAGCATCAGTTACCAGAAGACAGGAAACAGATAATTCACCCTATCCTAATAAAATGATTCAGAAAAGGAGAGAGAAAGGAAGGAATGATTTTCAAAGAGAATATCTGAGAATCATAATTTGCACATACTTCCAGAAAACAGGTCTGATAACGCAAGAATAGAAGATAATGGGCTGGGACATTTTCTCCTCTCCTGCAAGTCTGTGCAACTACATTAAGATTAAACATAACCTGGCCTGGCTAAAAGTCAATTGGTAAAATAAATTATAAAAATATAATTAAGTAAGCAGAGAGGCCTGGGCAAGCTTCTTGGACTTTTTCATATCAAAGCTGTAAAAATTGAGCTTCTTGAGGTCATTCTATCAAAATCACTAACAAAGCCTACATCTGACTTGACTCTGAGCAAAGATCACACCTCAGAATCAATTAGGGAAATTACAAACTAATGGTGCACAAGGGCACATCTGTGGTTAATTGAGTAAAACATAGTTAATCAACCTTTCTAAGTAATAAGCATATAGAAAGTCAAAATCCCTGGTGTTCGTTGGTGCTTTGTCCTAAGCCTGCTACTTAAAATATGGCTCTTTTATGAGTATGAAAGGAGAAATATATGAAGGAGGAGAATGAATGTCTCAGGATGGTTTTCCTGGCATAAGAGGGCATTAGAAGGGTCCACTTCCTATCACCACTAAATGTTTCCCACATCTCAGAAGACTGTGTTTATGTTCTAGTGAGAGCATAAACATGTGAAAACAAAAATAATCAATCAAAAGCAGTTGACCTGGAAGTTGTATTGGTCGATAAGCTAAATATGAGCTTTGAGACAAAGAAATTTTTATGAGGAGGTTAACTTATTATCACTCCCCTCTTGATGATACGTTCTGAAAATTAAGTTAAAAAATACTACCTAAATATTAACTTGGTTCATCACTCCCTTTTGTTTTGAGGATATTCCAAGAGGTAAAGGCCCTAGAGCACCTGCTATGGCAGGAGAGCAGAAAGTACAACTCATGATGGAATCCAGCATTCTCCAAACATGACATTCCAGAGTCTTTCTCTGATGTTTCTGGTTCTCTTGAAGAAAGCTTTGTTGCAGAAAGAATAGCCAAAAATCATTTCTACTGGCCATGAGTGGAAGAAGCTAAGAGCTAATTCTAAGAGAGTTGGGGCAAACCATCAAAGTCCATAGGTTTTTACTGAGCAACACAATTTCTAACCTAAGTAGTTGAAGAGTGGGCCCCTGGTGTTAGGGAAAGTCTATCCTCTAATTGTTATTTTAAAGAACCCAAACAGCTCACATCCTCCTCCTGCTGGGTATATTTCTAACAAGTTGGCATTAGAACACACCTTTCTCTGAATGAAAGAGAACAAAGAGAAAGAATAAACGAGATATAAAACAGAAAATGAGAATGCCCTAGGGTTGTTCTGAACTCCAACTGCTCAGCCTAGGTGAATGGTGCTTCATCAGCACAGTGGGAAATTCCCAAACACATAGGTCTCATACCCTAGAAAATGTCTCTGATATGGCTCTCCAATCAAACTAAACAAAGAATTTTAAAGGGAGGATGAAAAAAAAAAGTGGCATGTTTTTGTGGGAAGAAGATTACTTGCCTTGTCTGCTTTGGAATCAGTACTCTGGCACCACATAACTGTCTGGAGTGTTCTCTCCCAGCAAAACAAGACTAGAATTATTTATATTTTCATTGTGTCACATTACATGAGGCTACAATGCATAATAATCCACAAAAAGGAGCCTCAGGTGACACAGATGGTAGCACCAATTGTTTAAGAAGAAAATCCTGATCACAAGCTTCATATTAAAACTACTCTGAAAAATGAAATCATCGTAAGAAGAAAATAGAACTTTGATTGAATAATAATTCTGAATAAATGTCAACTTCCCCCATATCCAGATTCATCTTTGGCATTAAAGATGGCTTCAGAATAAAATAAGAAGGACGCTGCTTCTTGTTTCACATGAATAGAGATTAAGTACTCTATGATCTTTTGAAAAGCAAGGAGCATTCTGCAAGGCTTAGATGAGCTCAGATTTTAGAAGAGGGTGTGTGTGTGTGTGTGTGTGTGTGTGTGTGTGTGTATACAGCCTATAAACACACCATCATACCCTTCATACACGCACTGTTTCTAAGTGTTCAATCTCTCAGATATGTGGGAATCGATGCCAATAAGTTAATACCGTAACAGAGAAGAAAAGATACCAACCTCGGTTTAAATATATTTTCTAATTCTTTATGGATTACATGAAGGTGGCAATATATATGACAATAAGAGATACATAGAGCACTTAAACAACCTTTTCTGAAATGTTTATGGTTGTGATCTCATGTTGAGAATGTCATTTGTATAGTCTTAATATTTAAGATGCCTCTGGAACTCTTTGGTTTCTTGCCCTTTATATTAGACAATGACAAAAACGACAGTGAGAGATTCAAAAACAGCTGCCAAGTTTGATCTATAACCCAGGGTCCTTCTAAACCCTGAGTTCAGATGGATATAACCCTGCATTCACAGCTGCAGGCTTCCTGGACAGGTCTTATCTCAGAGTCTGGCCCTGTCCTTGCACACCCAACGTGGCCTCTCTGTTATCCTCTTTCTGTCTGTCTGATTCTAGAGAGCCAAGCCAAAGATTTCTCTTTTGCGAATCTTTTTAGGTTTTGTTGCCTGCCGTTCTCAGTCTGCCCCCTTTCTCATACTATCCATAAGCTATTTTGGCATCTCGCTGTCTTCCCTCCCTTGTGTGTGACTTGCCTTGTGAAGCTCACTTACAGCTGCACACTTTCCATGCTGGTTGACAGGCTGAGCTGTAAGATTTCATTTTTAGTGAGTGTTGTGGTACTTGATGTCCCTTCTGATGTAAATAGAGCTCTGTGAAGTTTCTGGAAAATACAGATGGAGACTTGTGAGTAATGGTCAAAGGCTTAAAGGAGATTAATGAACTAGTCCCACCCTGGATTTCTTCCCTAAGTGTACCCAGAGTGAAAAGTTGGCATCCATGACCTGTTCAATTGACTCATTTTTCACCACATTGAAGGGTGATCTTGGAAATGGGAATAATGCTTAATAACCCCCGTGGACTTGCAAGCTATCTTAGCCCCCTCAGGCATAGGCAGGGCCTCTTTTCTCATCTATTGTTATCAATAATCATTTGTCAGAAAGCCAGCAGAACGTACCAAGTACAGATAGTTTTCATTTCTGTGTCTCGAAAGAGTATCCTTAGCATTGTGAATGCTCATGATGCTGTAAGGTGGTACTGTTATTTCAGTCTTCTTCCAGATGAAGACACTGTCTAATATATATTTGGTGTGTACGGCTGGCTCCACACTTCCAGTGAGTTATCATGTATGCAGAATGGTTTTTGAAAGTTGTAAAGATGCCCATAATTTTTTGAGCTGGAAGGACTTTCCCACAGGCCAAATTTATAGTCTCATAATGTAACCCTCATTTCTCATCTCCCTAAGCAGGCCTCCAAGGAAAAGATATTCCTGAAGCCAAATCTACAAGTTATTCATATTTCTACACCATTAGTAACAGGAAATGGCTCCAACACAGCTCTTCAATTGTCACCTACTAGGCTGTCTTCACGTACTAGCTTTGAATCGTAATTAATTCTATTCACATCCATATCTGTTTTGAAGCACCACAATTCTGACCTGCTAGTAATTGAAAATATGTCAATGCAAAGTTCTGAGATCCGGACTATTCATATTATTCTTTTCATTTCTCTTCTATCAAGAGGATACTGTTCTTACTGCTACAGCAGGTAAAAACTACAAATGACTCTGGAACACTAATTTGGCAGTGCTCAGTAACTGATTGAAAGCAGCTCATTCAGGGATTGTGCCAATGCTGGAGAGAGATGAAAAGCCCTGACAATTGCTGTAGTCAGCATTTTGACTCCCTTATTTACAGATCGTGATGATGGTCTTCCTGCATCCTGAGACACATTACTAATGCTTTATGGGAGGAATCTACACAGATGTCTAAAAAGCCCTATCTTGTTTAGAAATCCTTGGCAAGGGCGTGGTAAAGTCCAAGGGCTTTACTATTTTTTATTCTGCCTGCCCTGTCAACCGCTGTCAAAGGTGAATATTATCCTTAGCAACTTCTTGAGTTTTCTGTGTAATAGAGAGCCTTGTGCATAATGGTAGAAGACTTTAAGGAGATTGATAAATTATTAGCACAAAGAATTCCTTCTCCAAAGGTTTTCATGATGAAAGGGTAGAACTGCCCTTTCCATCATTTGATCCATAAGATATTCCACAGTGCCAACTAATAGCACCCCAAAAGAGGTGAGTGAACATCAGCAAAAGGTAGAAATTACAAAAATGCAGTAGGTTTTAAGGTCACTCTACGGTCCCTTAATTGAGAATATGTCAGGGCTAATCTACCTATGAGGAGTTGTTTTCTGCATAACTTTGAAAGGAGATGAACTTGAGCACTAAGATTTTGGAGTTGGGACGTTAGCTTTGTCATGAATAGGCTTTACATTCTCGGCTTTTAATTTTCCATATTTTATTAGGATATCTCATATGTCTATCTCAGAAAATCTCTGTCATCAGCACTTGTATAGTTATCTAAATGTGCTTTACAATTTAGGGTTTTACCAAATTCTGAATTTAAAAGAGACATATTATTGAACAAAAAATAATAAAACATTAATAATTTCATAATTCTTCATAGTTATTAATATATAGAACCATACATAATGGTTAAGATGAACAAAGCATAATGTTTATCAAGGAAAAGAGTAATGAGGAAGTTCATTAAACAAGGTTTTATTTACACATTAAAAACAATAAGTAAAATTTTGAGCATTTATTCCATTCTGGGCACAATTCTATATATTCTACATGTATTCACACATTTAATATCTGTAACAAAACTTATGAGATTCAAGCTATTATTTTCCACATTTTATAGACAAGAAAACTGAGCCATATTATAAATCAGTACTTTGATTAAGGTCAAACTCTTAGTAAATGGAAAAGATGGTGTTAAGAGCCAAGCAGTCTGGCTTTAGAGCATGCTATCTTAATCATTATTCTACACTTCCATTGTTTAACACTAATAATTGCTTTGCTTTTATTGGGGGTATCACTAGATTAAGATCACTAGTGACCATCATGTTATCAGTTATATATTATATTATGATAATAATTCTGCATAATAAACTGCCCAAAACTTCAATATCATATAACAATAAGCATTTATTTATCATGCATTGGTGGGTTCAGCTGATGTATGCTGGGCTTGGCTGGACTTGGCTGAGCTCATTCATTCTTCTACAGAGTGGTGTTGCTTCATATGTTTCTCTGCCATTCTCTTCTTGCATGTTGTTTACCAACATTTCATTGGTCCAGTGCAAGCCACACTACCAAATGTATATGGCAATGGATATGGATACAGGGAGGGGTAAGGAATTGGGCCATTATTTCAATCCACTATAATTAGTAACAAGGAAAGTGAGTTGGGTTGGAAGCCAAATTCAATTCTATTCTATTCTATTCTATTCATTTATTCAGTAAACTCCCTCATCTTTATATGTAAGCACTGTCCTTACATCTAGGGCATACCAAGATAAAATTCAGAGTTGCTCCTTCAAAAAAGTTTGTAGTCTTATGAATAAGATAAACAATAATTACAATACACCGTGCTATTGCACAGAATGCTATGAGAGAGCAAAAAGTAGCACTCCAAAGAAGGGTTGTATGGAGAAAAGAGAAAGGGTCAGGATGACTCCCTTAAGACAATATTTGGGCTGGATACTGAAGTATAGGTGGTTTAGATAAGAGATTGAGAATAGCAAATGTGCCTAAAGCATCATTACATGCAATGGGATGTCAAGAGATGATGATATGAAAGTCAGATCATAAATGGATTTGCATTTCACCCTAAACAGCCAAAAATTTATCCTAAAGGGAATAGGAGGCTATAAAAGATTTTAAGCAAATGACCAAACTTTGTATCAAAAGTATAAACAATGAATAACAATTTTCTGATGGATACTTTAGAATATAATATATAGGTAAATAAGTGGTATTATAGAGAGGAAAGACTTCTGTAATGCCCCTTCATTTTGAAGTCCCCAGAGACACTTTATTTTTGATGTCTCAGAATGGCATAAGACCCTGAATGAAATGACATGTGAGATAAATACTAAAGGGTTGAGTTATTTTTATGTGCTGAGAAATGTAACATTCGCACAAAACATAAATATTTGAGTCAGCAAAGTTGGCATATATTGGCCCCAGTGACCAAAATATGTGGTCATACAGTGATCATAATCAAAGCTTGTTCTATTAATTTACTGTGAAGTATTACAATGCCAAGGACTACAAAACAGAAGGGATACAGACATGGGAATCAGATCTCTTGGTAAGCATGGAATCAAAACAATGGTAGGGGCTGGGGCATGGTGGCTCATGCCTGTAATCTGAGCACTCTGGGAGGCTGAGGCAGGTGGATTGTTTGAGCTCAGGAGTTTGAGACCAGCCTGAGCAAGAATGAGACTCCGTCTCTACTAAAAATAGAAAGAAATTAGCCAGACAACTAAATACGTATATAGAAAAAATTAGCCGGGCATGGCAGCATGTGCCTGTAGTCCCAGCTACTCTGGAGGCTGAGGCAGTAGAATCGCTCGAGCCCAAGAGTTTGAGGTTGATGTGAGCTAGGCTGATGCCATGGCACTCTAGCCTGGGCAACAGAGTAAGACTCTGTCTCAAAAAAAAAAAAAAAGGAATGGTAGGTAGATAAATCAAATGTTTAATGGAAACAAGCAAGGATACCTAATGTTTTCATCTCACAATAAGGTTGGGCTTTCCATTCAGATGCGAAAGACTTGAGGCCTCCTGGCTCCAAATCCAAGATCTAGCCTTGCCAGTGGGACATAAACAACTTCATGTCCAATGACTAAGGTACCCTCTTCATTTCATAACTGTTACCATTTCCCCAAACACTAGTACCCTTTTCCTGTATTTCCATGATTGACTGATGCCTCTTCTGTGTGGCACCTTTTGTCTTTAACTATGTTAATACCTTAGCCAGGAGCCATCTGGTCAGTCATTAGTCTGCTGATCTATAATCTGATGTTGATTTTATCATTTATCTCTAAGATAGCCAATTATTTCCTTCACTGACAACATTCCTAGAAGGCTCCTTATTGAGCCCCTTAGTACTTAAAAACAAGGACACTATAATGCACAGTCAACAACTATTATATAAACATACATTTGCAGTCAAGTATAAGAAAAATCAGACATTTTTGCTTATTTAATGATGGAGCTTTACTGGTGAGTTTTGACCTGCAACAAAATCATATGTGTTTTCTCTATATTATTTAGGTCAATATATTCATGAAAACATGCTTTAAATACATTGGAAACTTTAACTTCAAGTAATGCATCTTTCTAATTATATAGTAAAGGGCAACAGATACCTCCAGTTAATCTTTGAAATAGGAAAAAAAAAGAATTTGTTTGTCCTCTGATTGCCCATTCTTTTTTCTTGTGTTCTTTATTACCATGAGCAAAATACTTGAATGAAACAGGATTTTTGTTTATAGATGACTCTCTTTTGTTAATGTTGAGAAACCCTCCCCCACTCTTAAATAATACTTTGATTATATTATGCCTATTATTTTGGCAACAAATGAAGGAAAGGAAATAATCAGTCTCCAAATTGCACACTGATAGGAGGTATATATAGCTTCAACTATGTTGAAACAAGATAAGCAACTAAAATAAGGTATTGCATGTACGTATGATTAGAAATCATGCAGAAGGTCTTTGTCGCTCACCTCATGTGCCTCAGTGCCTGGCACGTGGGAAGAAGAGGTGGTTGTGAGGAGTAATAAGTTCATAGCTCTCTGGCTTCAGGTTTATCTTAGGGAGGGGGCAGCAAGCTAGAAGAATCAGCCTGCTGACCTCCATGCAAATTATCCTCCAATGATGCTGTTTATTGGTGTATTTAACATTGTACAGCAAAGAAATGGTTGTGGAAAAACCAGTCTACTGCTTGTATGGCTGGAGTTTGTCAGGCAATGTTATGCATTGCTGAATAAAGCTCTAGAATATTTATACAGGTTTTATGACAGGAATTCTTTCTGTGTTCATGGTGGAGTAGATGCTAGTGGAAAGCCCCAGGAAACTGTTTATAGCCCAAATGATATACACCACAAAGTATTACCTCTGAACTTCAGTGAATGTCAGACTAAAATTTATCAGATGGATGCTCATGCAGCCCTGAGTGATGAAGTAGTTGTCTGGGTCATGGGTTTGCTGTCTAACAGTGGACAACCAGAGAGGAAGTTAATGCAAATCTTTGTTCTGGCCCCTGAAAGATCTGTTCCACATAAGTTTTATGTCCACAATGATATGTTTCATCACGAAGATGAAGTATTTGGTGATTCTGAATCAGATCTTGATGAAGAATCAGAAGATGAAGTAGAAATGGAACAAGAAGAAAGGTAACCATCTCCTGAACCTGTGTAAGAAAATGCTAACAGCAGTTTCTATGAAGCTCATCCTGTGACTAAGGCTATAGAGGAGCCCTGGAAAGAATCCTCTCATGAACCTGAACCTAAGCCAGAATCTGAAACAAAAACTGAAGAGTTGAAACCACAAGTTAAGGAGAAAAACTTGGAAGAATTAGAGCAGTCTACTCCTCCTCCCCCTGCAGAAACTGTCTCTCTGCCACAAGTACCACCAAAGCCAAGAGTTGAAGCTAAACCAGAAGTTCAGTCTCAGCTGCCATCTGTGGATGAACAATGCTTACAGAACAAACTGGTTTTCTTTCCAGAAGACCAAGACAAGGAAGAGGAGATATGGAACAGACTGACTCTGACAACTGTAGAATAGTTTGCTATCCAGACAGTCATCAACTTTTTTTGGTAACTTGTCAATTGATATTGATGAAAATGAACTGAAAGAATTCTTCATGAGATTTGGAAATGTTGTGGAACTTCACATCAATACTAAGGGTGTTGGGAAGAAGCTTCTAAATTTGGGGTTTGTGGCTTTTGATGACTCTGAACCAGTTCAGTGAATCTTAATTGCAAACCCAATTGTGTTTTGAGGGAAGTATGTTCAAACGGGAAAGAGAAAAAAAAAACAAACCAACCAAAAAAAACCAAGAGCTGCAAGAAGGTGACAAACCAAACAAAGGTGGTGGTGATGATAGAGGTCCAAGTGGTCCACATGCAATAGTGGGTGGTGGAATGATGTGTGATCATGATGGAAGACAACCTTCTCCAAAAGGTGGCAGGGTACAGAAACTTGGCTCTTGAAGAGGAACCAGGCAAATGGAAGGCCACGTCACAGGACAGTGTCTCTAAATCTCCACTGTTGGCAAAGTCTTGGCAGTGGTACATTATTCATTGTGTTTGCATTCTTGTTCATTTGTTTTGGCTTTGGAATGTGACACAGCTTTTTAATCATTTCTTTGATGTGAAAAGAATCTTTTGGTTATCAGTTAAATTGAGGTAGACACTATTTCCTGAATTTCTCAACAGGATTCACATTGTTAATTTATAAATCTACACTTGGAATATTAAGGACTGAGAAATGACCATATCTCAAAATACCTACAATAAAATGAACCTAAAAGGACATGCCCACTGAATTCAGGTTCTTTGAGTAAAAAAAAAAATCTGCTGCACATTTTAAGTGTTACTGTTTTCTGCCTATGAATGTTGGAAACACAAATAGTGCAATTAGTGCAATTGGAGAATCTTGCCTTTTTTTATTGGCTTCCCCCCAAAATACAAACCAACAGAAACTTGTTATGCACTCATCAAAATACACTAATGGGTACTCTGAACTCATTAACATTGACATCTGCAACAAGAGGCAACAGGGGAAAAACTCTTTCATCATCTTTTCCAGTAGAGAATAGTTTGTGAAATGATAAGAGCATTTTATCTGCTTGCTATGACCAGTGTGTATACACATAAACCTTAACAAGACTACAAGTATATTCCAGAAAGAAATCATTTAGTTATGAACTAAATAACAAAAATCAGAACTTCAAATACTATGGTCTTGAATATTAGACCAGATTTAGTACTTCTATATCTATTTTTCTACCTGCCCCTCTTTAGTACAGGGATGGCTGGTTGCTCAACACACTCCTTCTTCCCTCTTTCCTTTCTTTAAACTGTGTACAGTGAATATTGTCTTTACTGTATTTTTGTTCTCTGATAATGAAATAAGCATGATAGTACCTTCTATTAATACATCATTCCAGTCTTACTGGTAATTTTGTACAGTATAGTATATGGATTGCTGTGCTACAAAGCCAAGCAGCTACAAAATGTTGAAAAATCATTGAAGTTTATAAAAATTGCAGTATCTTTAAAATAAAAATAATCATGCAGAAAATTCCATGCACCCATGAATCAAGTCAGAAAAAGTTTATAGCTGTATAGAAATATTGCTGCTTTGTCTTTCTTTTTTTGTTTTGTTTTGTTTTGTTTTACATCTGAGATAGGGATTGGAGAATGGAGGATTACCATGTTTATCAAAATGCTTTTGTTTGCAAGTAGTAGAAACAATTCAAACAAACTTATATAATAAAGATAATTTATTGCATTTGTGACTAAAAAGTATTTCAGGTAGGGATTTAACCACAGTTCAAAAGGTATTATCAAGATTTGTCTTCATTCCTTTTAACATTTCTCAACTTATCTTCCTGGGCATTTATTTCATTCATTGGAGGCTTCTTTCTCATGATCCAAGATGGATGAGAGTGGCTCCCAAGAAATCATACTTCTACATTTCTATCCAGCAGAGAAGAGAATTTCTGCCATAATCTCCCAATAAATGCCCTGTGATTCATTCTGATTAAACCAGCTAAACCACAAGCCCACCTGTGAACACTGTACCTGGCAATCTTGTCAGCTTCCTGTGGCACATGGTTGTCATAGGAGCAGGGAGGCAGTGATTAAATTCAAGGTAGTTTACCAAGAGAAAAGGAAGAAATTTTGAGGTTAAAAAAATGGATTTGTACTCTGGTTTTAATATCAAATGTATACATTAAAAAATTATTCCTGCTCAGAAATAAACTCATGCATTTATGGTCAAATGATTTTCAACAAGCCAAGAACACAAAATGGAGAAAGGACTGTCTTTTCTATGAATGGTGTCAGGAGAACTGTATATCTACTTACAGAAGAATGAAATTAGGCCCTTTTCTCATACCATATACAAAAATCAACTAAAAGTGGATTGAAGACTTAAACACAGACCTGAAACTGTAAAACTGCTAGAAGAAAACAGAGGAAGGCTTCAAGACCTGGTCTGGGCAATGATTTTTTTGATATGACTCCAAAAGCACAGGCAACAAAAACAGAAATAGACAAATGGGATTATATAAAACTAAGCAGCTTTTTCATAACAAAGGAAACAATCAGCAGAGTGAAGAGACAACTTATGGAATGGGAGAAAATATTTGCAAACCATACATTTGACAAGGAATTAATATCCAAAATATAAGAATTCAAACAACTCAATAGAAAGAAAACAAACAAACTGATTAAAAAATGGCCACAAGATCTAAATAGACATTTCTCAAAAGAAGACATACAAATGGGCAACAGGTATATAACAAAATTCTCAACATCACTAATCATCAGAGAAATGCAAATTGAAACCACTAGAAGATATTGCTTCACACCTATTAGCAAGGCTATTATCAAAAAGATGAGAGGTAACAAAAGCTGGTGAGGATATGGAGAAAAGGAGACCCTTGCACACTGTTGGTGGGAATGTAAATACAGCTATTATGGAAAACAGTATGGAGGTTCCTCAAGAAATTAAAAATAGAAATATGACATGATCCAGCAATTCCACTACTGGGTGTATACCCCAAAGAAATGGAAATCAGTATGTGTAAGCAATATATGCACTCTCATGTTCACTGCAGTGCTATCTATAACAGCCAAGATATGGAGTCAACTTAAGTGTTCATCAATGAATGAATGCATAAAGTACTTGTGATACATACACACACACACACACACACATACACATAATGAAATACTATTCAGCCTTAAAAAAGAAGGAATTCCTGTAATTTTTGACCACATGGATGAACCTGGAAATTAAGTGAAATAAATAAGTCACAGAAAGACAAATACTGCATCATCCCACTTATATGTGAAATCTAAAAAAAGTTACACTCACAGAAGTAGAGAGTAGAATAGTGGTTACTAGGGGTTAGCATGGAGTGGGAGGTGGGGGGTAGATAGATGTTGGTCAAAGGACAATTTTATTCACATAGTAAGAATAAATTCAACAATTCTATTGTACAACATGGTGACTATAGTTAATAATAATGTATTTTGAAAATCTCTAAGAGTAGATTTTAAGTGTTCTCACCACAAAAAATGATGTGTGTGAGGTAATTCATATGTTAATTACTCAATTGAGCCATCTGACAATGTATATATATTTCAAAACATCACATTATACATAATAAATATATATAATTTTTGTCAATTAATAAAATAAAATATTAAAAAATTCTATTCACCATAATTTGGGCTATATAAATAGGGCACAATAAGAAAATAATTTCAATGAAGTTTTCACTGATAAAAGGGAAAATCTCATTAATCTAGTTTAAATGGATTAATCATATTGGAATCATTGATATCCACTTTTACCCACAACAGAACTCCATAGCCACTTCCCTTTGCCATAAGGGACACCCTCAAAGTACCACTGCTGATCAAAAATGATTACAACCTGCTAAGTTCAGCTTAACCTTTTATCTTCTAAGAAGCCACAAACCCAGTGTCCAGTTTTCTTACTATCTTCTGTCATCATCTTTTCTGTAACAGTAAAATAATGAAAAACGGGAGCCAGAAGGACACTCACGCATCACCAACAAGGAACAAATGGCTAACCCAAGTCCACGGTGCTCAGTTTGCAATCCAGTTAGAAGACTGGGTCATTTAAAAACTAGAAAGCAAATAACACACACAGATTGAAACATATATTTCTGCATTGTAATGTTCTGCCTTTTTAGTTTTGCTCTATATTTTGACTTGTTTTATATTGGCTCTATTGAGAGATTTACACCTTGATTTTTTCCTAAAGAGTTACTAATTATCTTTTTATAGTGACTAAACCGAAAGTCTGAATCTTCCTTCTTTGGGAGTCTTTAAACCTGTTATTCATATATTTTTGTTTGTTTCTGTTTTCTAGAAAGAATTTATTCTATTGCAGTTGACACAGAAACCTTGCTGGCTTCTGCAAAAGAAAATTCTTTTACATGTAATCTAAAAACAAGGTAAAGTAACTTGACAGGTCTCTTTTTCCCTTTTCAAGATGGATTGCAATTTCCTAGGTACTACCCACCCTGAGCAGTGGGAAATTTCAAGATGTCCATTTCATAGCATCAAGACTTCAACGAACTGAACCATCAAACTGTTCAGTGCATTAAATAAATTGTGCTTTAGCAATGAATAGTTCTCCAGTCAAGGTTGGTGTTATAAGGATTTAAGATGCAGAAGCTCAGCAATAAAGTATACATATAACCAACAACCTTGGAAAGGAATTGATTGAATATGGGTTTAAAATAAAGTTTTACACAATCTTATGAATGTTTTAATGAATTGTTAGGTATTTTATTCTAATAAAAACTTGGCTTGTATGCTAAACAGCTAAGAAATGTATTTGCTTTAGATTAATATTTCTATATAATGGAACTTAATTTACTTTCAAGAGCTTCTCTTTTAATTATTACCAGGTTGTACATAATAAAGGGAGAAAAAAATATTGTGAGTTACAGTTAACTACTTGCATTAGTAATATATTCTATTGCTTAATCACAACATAAAACTCCTTATCCGTAAGTATTTGTTTAATCATAGTTGACTTCAGAAAAGTTATTGATATTAAACAATACTTAATTTTGTATATAAGATGAATATATGAGATAAACAAAAGGCAATAAATGGAAAATAATGCTTCACTGTATATTTTCATAATTACTATTCAAATTCTTTAATTTTTCTTCTATGTCTTTCCTATTCAAACTGCTCTCGGTATTTCTAACTCAAAAGAGAAGCCACTTCCTCCTCTTTGGACTTTCTGATTTTACCTATTGATGATGCAATGGCATTACCCCCATTTTTCCCCTACAGGAATGAGAAAAATCACTCCCCAGTTGCTAAGAGTGTTACTGCTGGCAACTTTCAATTGTCTCACTCAAAATTTCATGAAGCCAGTGGCTCTCAAACCTTAATGTGGATTAAGAGAGCTGAAAGCACAGAGGGCCATGCCCCCAGACTTCTGATTTAATAGGTCTGAGGTGGGGCCCCAATTTCTGCTTTTCTAACCAGCACCAAGGTGCTACTGCTGCTCTGGGGAAAGGAAGACATGGGGGAAGTGGAAGGAAAAGGTAGCAAGTACTGCTTTTGCCTTCAAAATTTGAAGAGAGGCTGCTAGAAACTTCAATATAAGTGAAGGAGAAATTTTTCTTGTTTTCATTTTATAGATTATAAAATTTCAAAACCTCTTGAAGAAGCATCCTGACAACACAAGGTGGTTACCACAAAGTACTAATGATGGCATGACATGTTAGGCAGAGAACAGATCCTGAGAAGGCAACCCATGCATTCTCCACCGCCTGGAAAAAGTATGAGAGAAATCCAGAAGTTTTCATGTGACAGCTTAGTGGCTATGTGGTAGATAGCCCAAAACCAGAGACTTTGATATCCTAGTGTCAGGAATCCTAGAAATAATTGAGGTGTGTCCTGGAAAAGGAGATGACCAGATCCCCAGGAATTTTCTTGCACAGAGAGAGGACATTTACACACTTTACAAAAGATACAACAAGGACAGAAGCCAAGGTCTCCAAGTAGGCAAGATGATGTATCTACACCTCGCTGGAAGTACAGAAGCCAGCAAATAAGAACAACATAAAGTTAGGTATGTTCTCACTGTGCCCAAACATCATCCAGTGGCAGAAATAGGAGTAGGGGTGGAGACAAAGCCAGCAAGTCTAGATATGCACCACAAAGATATTGAGAAAGGCAGAAAGAAATTGTTGTTAAACTGAAATACACTGTAATATATTTAGTTGCCAAATTTGTGACTTAAAATGTGACACTATTATACTTCACTTTTCTTTTTACGCTCACTCTCCATTAAAATATTCTGATCTGTCATTATAACTTAAGAAAATTATAAGGTTATTTCTAAAAATATAACATGGGTTAGTATGAGAAGTTTGGGTCAAAAACAATGTGATTTGTATGCTCATATTTTTGAAACCAAGTAGTTAACTCCTTACTTTGCTTTACTACAAAGGTGGTAATAGATTAATCTTTGCCACATGTCAATATCTCAGTTGTCACACAAATTTTCACACAGTTCTGTTTTATAAAGATGTTATTTGTATTGTTTCATATAAAAACTACTCTATTTTTTTGAGTTTTTCACATGTTTTGAAAGACTTCAAAATATATGAAAAGAAAAATGTACAGCAAAGAGTAAGTCTGAGGTAAATAGTGAGGCATTTCTGGGTAGATCTGTTAACTACAAATAGGATGAACTGCATTTGGCCTCAGAACATCATAATACTATAGCCATTTGTGCTACATTTAGCTATTTCTAAGTGATTGCTGACTTTTACTATACGAAATACTTATTACTGTACTAAGTAGGCTCTGAGGATATAAACTTGAACAGGATGGAATTCGTGCCCTGTCAAAGCTGATTGCCTAATCCAAGAAAGAAAATTAATCAGTTATAAAACATTAATATGCAATCTGTGGCACCTTGCATATGCTATGGGAGTAGGAAGGAGGGTCTTGTTTTTTTGTGAAAGGTGTCTGCATAGGAGAAACTGTGAGGTAATATCTTCACAAAGAGGTAATTGTAGGATAGTTCTCCAGGTGGTCTTGGACCGACCCAGTTCGTTTCTCACTTGTAGTTGTCAAGAATGGTTATACAAGGTGCTGGGAATGTAACATCATGAGATGGAGAGGGACTGGACAGAAAACACCCATCTCTATTCCAGTCCCCTCTGTAGTCCAGTGATGCATGTGGCCCCAGGGTATACAACCCAGAGTGGGCTGCTTTCCAGGTTCCCTCACCTGCAGTGCAAGTGAAGCATGTGCAGATAAGACTCCATCTGCCCTGTACAGCTTTCCTGAGCTTTGGGTAACTAGCTTGAAATGCAACCTAGACTTCTGTTGCCCTTTGCTGCCTAAGTAATAAACCCATGTCCTATAACTTGTGTGCATGGGTGTTCTATCTCACCAGACTCAAACAAGTTGGTAAACAGTGCACAGAGAACTTGCTTCACAGTGATAACTGGAGTAAATCTTATGAGTAGGAATATTGTGGGTTTTAAAAAAATAGTTCATTTTTACACTGAAGAGACCTGATTGAATCTGGTAAAAATGTTAGAATGAAGTAAATTGGTGCTGCAAAAAATTTAGAGATTTAATTTTGAGATTTTACCTCACAATTTCATGGTTTGAGTGCTATGATAAATAAGTAATTTAAAAATAACTTTAAAAAGCCATGCAATAGTTATTTATTTTGAGGAAACTGGAATATACACCTGTAACTGTGAACAAATACCAATGGTCCTAATATTATCAAGATGACTACTTATAGCTTAGAAGAAAATATCCAGTAATGACATCATGTACCAATTTAAATATTTTATACTTCAAAATATGCAGACAAATATGAAGATGAGGTAATTTGGAAAATTCCTTAATACTTTTAAAAACTGGCTCAAGTGACGTTAAAAAGATGAGATTGCAAGTAAATAAAACCCAATTTAGGTTAGGGCAATCAGATTCAGTCTCTCAAGAATTTTTAATTGCAACAGATTCCAATTAGCTTAGAGTGCTGGACTCTAAATAACACATAAAATCAGGACTGGGTCAACTGTGGTTATCTACTAGCTTTGTTGAGCAAGCAGTGAAAGCCTAACTACAGAAGAGTAAGGTGCAGGGGAAACAGAATTAAAGGCCTATGTGGACTCAAAAAGAAGGAGGGATGGTGATAAGTTGGTTACCTTGGTTTCTGAGTTGTCTTGATTGCCTTGGTTTGGTTGCTCTTCGTTTTAGTTTTTTGCAGGGCCTGGCTGTACTTCTTGTCCTTGGATTTCATAAGATACACCAAGATTGCTCCAGGTTTTGCCTAGGTAATTATGAGCAGATTTTATTTCATCCAAGCAAATGATTAACACACTCGTGCCTTTAAAAAATATAGAGGCAGCCTAAATAAGAAAGTAAGACCAAGTAAGAAAAGACAACAAATTGTTTAGCACAATGTATACAACATCTCTTTCACACTACATTTTTACTTATTGGTTCCATTGAATGAAAAGCAATAGAATATAAACCAATTCATATGTTGCCTTCATATTCCCCCGGGGTACACCATAGTACCAAAATCATGTAATCTTAGTTAAACGAGATGGCTCCAGTTGTATCCATGATATTCAGTTTAAAGGAAAAGTTATTCATTTTATCATTTCCATGTTTATTCTTTTCTCAAATAGATTAAGTTAAAATGCTCAGGGCAATTTTGGAATATCATTTGAGATTATGATTCTTTCCATCTGGAAAGAAGGTTAAAAGAACAATAGTTGATTACCATTTATTTCCCAATACCCAAATATATTGAGACTCTGATTGAAATTTTCAATAATTATCCAGATGTTGAACATATAGAGAGTAAACTTTAAAAATAGAATAGCTCTACCACTCAGTAAGTCATAGGATAGAGCAGCACTGGGCATAGAAAAAACTGTGAAAAGGCAATGTGTCCTTCATGATATCATCTACATTTTCCTATTGAATGGCTGCCCTCACCATTCTATTCTATTATGTGCTAACTTGAGAGACTCTCCTTGCTACTGCCCCCTCTAAATTTCTTTTCTTATTAACTTTTCAGAAATTCTTTTACATAAAAGGGATTGACAGTTGCTCACTGTAAGCCCTCCCAGGAGAACTGTCATTTTAAGCCTTTAATTAAACAGAACAATCTTTTACTTTAGGATTTTGCAAAACGTAGTCAATGAAAAAGGGAATGTGTGAGGAACAAAGAAGTTTCCCCGATAGTCTTACATCATACCAGGTAGATGACTGTTCACTCAATCTAGACTCCTTAACAAATTAGGCTTTGCTTGGGACAAACGTTTTAAGCAAAGGTCATTCCAATACTAATACTGTCTTATCATTGTAATCATTATCATTGCTATTCTCCTGCATTAATCTTTTTCTTCTTTGAAATCTTATACATTTGTCCCAAAAAAGAGGAAAAGGAAAAAGAAAAATGAACTCAAAGTGGGATTAAATAGATATCAAGAGGATGTGTTAACAATGGCAACTCTTATGAACACATATAACATAATTATACAAACAAAATAAAAAAAATTAAAAAAGTATGCTTGTGGCTGGATTTGACCACCTAATTCTTGTAATTTAATTTCTACATGAATTCATTCTTTCAAAGCTATTACATAAGTACTTTAAACTATAGCATTCCCTAGCAACCCACCCACACAACTGACTTATTTAGATGTGTTCTATGAAATTGTGTGTGAGGAGGTTTCTTGAGAAGCCTTTTATTTTGTATGCTTTTTTAGTCACTGAGATGTGATATTTTTCCCACTGAAAAAATGTCCTAATAATTAATGATTAATAGTGTGAATTTGGAAGAGGCTATTTGTAAATACCATTTTAGTTTTATGTATCTGTGCTTTAATAGACTATTTCAATAAGAGGCATCACCCATGTTTAGTAAACAGTTTTTTTTTAAATCTGGATCTAATATTCTCACAATTTGTTGCTTAATCATTTGTGTTTTTGAAATGAAGGATTCATTTATATGTCTTGATTACTAGAATTCTTTATCAAGGAAAAGTGTGGTGATATATTGACCAAAGTGGAGTACTCTAGTTGTCATATTTATAATATATTAGGTACTATTCATATGTTTTCATTAATCCCCATGACAACCTTGCAAAGAAATTCATTCTATGGAACAAAAAATGTAAGTTAGAGAGTATAACTTGCTCAAGTTACACCACCAGTTACTATCCACACTGGGACTCTAACCCAGACATCCTAATCCCAAACCCATTCTTGCTCTTTGCCTTGTTTCCCAATGTTGTGTATGTGTTGCACATATATAGTTTATGGCACAGAGTTAGCCTCAAAAAGTATTTGTTGAAAGATTAATGAATAGTAAGTACTTGATAAATCAATATAGGTATATATAAATATATTATATTTCTTTATTATATTTTATATTTTCATTAAAAAAGGCAAATAACTAGACCTCACACATACCAGTTCTATACAGTGAAGAATTTATCAGATAATATTCATAAAGTAATAGCAGTAGCAAGTATGGGGTTTGCTGTTGTCCACTGTACTTTAACCAGGATGGTTATCAGACTTGGAAGGGAGACCTCAGCTCATATGTTGTGTAGTTTTTAAGATGTACCATTTTGAAGCACCAATCTCCTTGCCATGATTAGGGGTCCAACATTTGTGGTTGTAGCTATTTGGCATTTTGGCAGGTGGCATGACCTGCCACCTCAGCTGTCTTGGTTTGAGGAGTACCACCTCCTCTCTTGACTTAATCATGGACTAACATCCATCTGTACTACTATAGCTAATATGATATGGTGGGGAGGTGACTTATTCACCACTGCAGCAATCTATACACATGATTTGCCTCAAAAACTTGTATATTGCAAGTTTCCATGAAACTTTGCAGGAGGCCAACATGCAGGAAACCAATCTGAATATATTTATGTATGTTTTAGTCTGCTTTGTCAAAGATTAGATGGCTATATGAGTATGGTTCTATATATGGGTTCTCAGTTTTGTTCCATTGGTCTATGTCTCTGTTCTTGTGCCAGTATTATGCTGTTTTAGTTACTACAGCCTTACAGTATAACTTGAAGTCTGGCAAATTTATCCCGCCAAATATGTTCTTTTGCTTAAGATTACTTTTGCTATATTCGGTCATCTCTGGTTTCATATGAAGCATAGAATTATTTTTTCTGGATCTGCAAAAAATGATGTTGGTATTTTAATAGGGATTTCACTGAATCTGTAGATCACTTTGGGTAGAACAGACATTTTAACAATGTTGATTCTGCCCACCCTCAAGCATGGTATGGTTTTCCACCTGTTTATATCCTCTGCTATTTCCTTCTTCAGTGTTTCATAGTTCTCCCTGTAGAGGTCTTTTACTTCCTTAGTTAAACATATTCTTAGGTATTATACTGTCTTCATTGCTATTATGAAGAGTATTGAGTCTCAGTTTGACTGTTCTTGGCGTATAGGAATGCTACCGATGTCTGTACATTGATTTTGTAGCCTGAGACTTTGCTGAATTTGTTTATCAATTCCAGTGGCTTCATGGCAGAATCTTTGGGGTTTTCTAGATATAAGATTATATTATCAGAGAAGAGCAATAGTTTGACCTCTTCTGCCCCCATTTGGATGCCCTTGATTTCCTTCTCTTATCTGATTGCTCTGGCTAGGACTTCCAGCACAAGCATACATTTTGAAGATATTGCATAATGTTACAGATTGTAAAGAATCTCCACTTGTAAGCTGTGATAGCCAGGTGATTTCTGCTTGATAGAAATGCCCATGGTAATGCTGAGAGGATGCTAACCATTTAACAGTAATAGTATTTGCCATACCTTGCTGTAGTTGCAACTTAAAGATCCTTTCATTTAAGCAAACAAGCCAAAAGCTTCCAGTCTAGAGCTCTGAACACAAGGATTGTTCCAGGGATGTTATTTAACAAATTAACTAAACTGATTTATTCCTGAAGATTTTACTACCCAAAGTATTCCTATTATTATCTATTTCTGAATAATTTACTTCCCCAAATTATTGTAATAGAATAAAATTGCTTTGAGTATATGCAGAGAAAGTATAAGGAAGAATGCACTTTTAAGAAAAAAAAATGAATTGCCTCAGTTTTCTTTTTATGAGCTGAACTTTCTCCGAAAAGAGGACCAGGACTTTTCTAGCATCCACTTTGGGGAAGAAAATAATTAAGTACCAAATGTGGAAGAATAAAGGAATGATTTCCCAGCATTCGATGCTTTAAATATATGATTCAATTTCATCTCCATTAGAATTCCATTTTATAGATAAGCAAACTGATAGACAATGACCCTTACTTACCCTAGAAGGTGGAGCTAGGATGCCAGCCCTCTAGCTAGGCTCATACCCTAAAATCATTCATCTTTGCAAAGGGTATAGTTTTAAATTAAAAGTTAATTGAGGGCAGGTGCGGTGGCTCACGCCTGTAATCCTAGCACTCTGGGAGGACGATGCAAGCAGATCATTTGAGTTCAGGAGTTCAAGACCAGCCTGAGCAAGAGTGAGACCCCATCTCTACTAAAAAAAATATAAAGAAATTAGCTGGACAACTAAAAATATATAGAAAAAAATTAGCTGGGCATGGTGGCGCATGCCTGTAGTCCCAGCTACTCAGGAGGCTGAGGCTGTAGGATTGCTTGAGCCCAGGAGTTTGAGGTTGCTGTAAGCTAGGCTGATGCCACGGCACTCTAGCCCAGGCAACAGAGTGAGATTCTGTCTCAAAAACAAACAAATAAATGAGATCAATTGAGAAGATACATGAAATACATTAATGCAATCTAATCATGGAGAAAAAAAGATTACCAAAACATATTTCCCATTACTGAGACAGAATAAAGAAATGTGATACAATAAGTAGTTTCTAACTTGACTGGTGGAAAACAGATTAGGAATGCAGTAGTTGAGCTTCCATATGAATGTACATAGGCCATACTTGTAAAGGCATTAGGCATTATTTTTAAAAACAATGAGTTTCACCCTGAGGCACTGTCATCTATTCTGCTTCCCTCTGTAACTGAAGACAGTTAAATAAGTTATTTACTTTTTCCTAGATTAAAATCAAGTTTATAAAAGGAATACATTTTGAAATTAAAGATCTATAATAAAGAATGGATTTTATAGCACTTCTATAACTTCACCATCACTTCTATAGTATACAATTAAATTGGCTGAAGACTTGGAAAAAATACACTCCCGGGAGTCATTCAGTACTGGCTAAAGAAATATACTAGGTTTTAATGTTTTTCTGTTGTTGATTCCATCACTTGTTTTGAAAATACTATGATCAAGCCCTTGGAAATCCAGACTTCTAGATTTCTTGCACGGATTCTATGGGACTGCAGAATAATTTAAGCCTCTCATCTGAGTTACAATCTTTACTTTTGTAGTTCATCAACCTCATCTGTCACGTGTATGTCACTGAAATGAGAAACACCTTAGAATGCAGGAAAAAAATTAAAAACAAATTAATGTGGGAAGATGATATAAATCAAGTGGTGAAGCCAACAGTGAATTATCAAAAGATCTTTCATCAGAAGTGAATACATTTTCCTTTCTCTCAAGAGGAACCCATTATGTGTTTTTGTTTGCACTATTATACTTCAAGTGGCATATTAAAGAAATAGATTTATTAGGATTTTGAATGTGTTTTACTCTTATAGGAAAGAATAGTGGTCCTTCAAATTTCATTTGTAAAGACTTAAACCTTGAAAGTCTATATAGGCCGTAGCTAGTAATGTGTGCTAAAGAAAATAAATACTATTTTAACTTAAAACACATGAATGAAACTTCCTCCAAAAGAACAACAACAACAACAAAAATCCCCACAATAATACCATTTTAGAATAAGTATTATTTATTCTATATAAAATTCTCATAAATTATTCAGTCAAATATGGCAGTTTGGCTTTTTTTTTTTTTTTTTTTTTTTTTTTTTAGCAAATGCATGCTTTGTTTACTGAGAGGGAAAAGAAACAACTAAAACAAGGATTGCTTACATTTTTCTAAGCTTGTTTTTCCTCTGAGTTAAACTGACTGGCTTTACCAATGGGTTTTGAAAGACACATCTATATAAAGCCAACATCTCAATAAGGGGTTGGAGATTTGCAAGCAATTTGAGGGAGGATCAAAGGCAGATAGAAATTCAGATATAAAGAAAAATTTGCTTTTCAATGGTAAACTACTTATCAGTAGTTCACCAATCACCACACCTGTTCTCTTATTAAAGAAAGGTAAATAGCCATACTGGAGTCTTTCTGGAGGGGTGTGCGTGCGTGCGTGCGTGCGTGCGTGCGTGTGTGTGTGGCTGTGAGAAAGAGAAAAAAAGAGAGAGACTGACTTTTTGGGAAAGAAATGTCTAGGTTTTTAATTTAGCCCGAGATACCAATAAATGGTAAGATGGCAGAAACAGACTGTTGCGATGGGTTGAACATTCCGATCATGAGATCTGGAAGTATCTCAAACATTAGGCAGCAAACAGTTTTTATTCTATAGAGAGGAGCAAACAAGGCTAGAAGGAATCAGGTTTGGGAAAGTGGGACAAGGGGCAGCCTGACAGAGGACAGTAGATCAGAAATGTTTTACTCTGAGGCCAGCCTATACTTGGCAGGGAACTTTAAGGAGGGGTTATGTGCTGGCTGGGGCTGAGGGCTTGTCAAAGTTCAGGGACCAGGAGAAAGAGAGGAATTTAACAAATTTGGGTAGCAAGTATTATTCTGATTAACCAATGGGAACACGTAGTAATTCAGCTAATCATTTATGAAGCAAAGAATGGAAATTTGGAGAGTCTGCCTCTGGGCTTGTCATAGGGAAAGGAGGGGACATCTGTGAGTCCTATTTAAGTCAAATGGGGAGGGGTGATTTTTTGCAGTTCTCTGTTTCCTAGAACACAAAGGAAGGGGGATTTCTTTAACATTTGCTGTTTTCCAGAATCACAGGGCTAGAGTAAAATTCAACATTGTCAGTCTCGATGTCACTCCTAGCTCTGATCCTTTCTTCTTGCTGTTACCCTAAAGAAAGGTTCTTCCCTTTTCTTTCCTGCCACAAAGGTCCTAGAAGAATCAGATCGCTGTACTGAAGTGCTAGGGCAAGGGTTGAGAAGGAAGAATGACATTAGGAAGTTTTAAAAGAGGAAAGAGACCCCCCTGGGACAACAATATGTGAGCTGAGAATGGCCTTATAAAATGATCATGGTTGCTTTAACAAGATAAAAGCACCTAAAAGGAATACATCAGGTGATAAATTCCCCTCAGCTGATCAGAGGGTCGCTGCTGGAGTCTGTGGTTTGTTTCCAAAGCTCTGAGCATGGGAGGCATTTGAGGTGCCCCCTGGGTGGGCTGGCAGAGGAGAAAGTAGTATATGAGAAGTTAAGTATACTTTGAAGCCACTTCCAGGCAGATGTTGGCATCTGGGTCTAGCTTGAATAAGAACAAAAAGGGCAAATCTCATAGCAGATCATATCAGAGTAAGAAAGTATACCCCAGTGATTTTACTATGTCCCAGACGCTCAGGGTGGGGAGGCATGTGAAATTAAGTAGGTGGTGGTGTTTGTTTGTTTGTTTGTTTGTTTTCCTTCCTGAGAAATGCTGCATAATAAACTTGAACTGCATAAAGTTCGTAAACCTTTGAACTTGTACCTCATTTTCTTAATCAGAAATACTACTTGTATGATTTGTAAGTTTATCCTGTGAATTCATAGGCCTGTAAGAGCTTGAGAAGAAGAACAGCAAATATTCTTCCAAGAAGAACAGCAAATATTGTTACTGTAACATATACTACTACCATCAAAAGCAGTGAAGATACATCATAAATTATATAATTAATTCCATAAGGGTGAAAAAAATTACTTCTGCTTATAAATAACAAAATGCTGATAGCACTCATCCAATTTCACTGTTTAGGAGCAGTTAGACCTTTTATCACTATTGTGATAAATTAGAAGTGGGAATAGAGTCTGTGTTTTCTGTAATTTTACAGTAATAATGCCATTTCTGACATACTTTGTCTCTGTCATCAAAGTAATATGATTTGCTGCTTAATTACATTTCTGGGTGAAGGTAAAATAACAAAGAATCACACCAGTGAATTCATCTCCTTATAACACATGTTACAGTGAGCCTTGGTTGATGCTAAAGAGGTGGAGAGGAAAGAGGCTTAGCAAACCAGATTAGATTTTCCCTTTCTCTTACTTGTCTTAGTATACAGGATGTTATTATTCTGCATTCCATAAATTAAATGTAATTACATTGTAGTGTCATCTTCATTTCTCATGATGTTGATGTATTCATTGTAGCTTACCAAGAAGCCTTAAATGTGAGTGCATGGTAAGTTGGAGTGAACAAAATGATGCTAATTCTTATTTCTACATGCTATTATCAAAACTCCATTTAATCACTCTCCTAGAGGTAGGGCAGCCACACCAAAATTACACCATCAACTAATGGAGACCGCCTATAGAGACTCCAAAAGTCTTATGGATAGTAATTTTTAGAGTTATTCCATTATCCTTCATGCAGCAATATTCACAATACCTATCTTAGCAGTTGGTGAATGATTCTGAATCTGAAGCATTATTTTCTCCCTTCTCACCTAATCATCACTCACCCAAGGTCCAGGTAACTTCTGTCACCCTCTGGGTCTCCTCTAAAAGCTGCCACATCTTTGTTCTGTCTAGAGCATAGACTCAAGCAATAAGTAACAGCAACTAGAGAAAGATCCCCTTCCTCCTGCTCACTCCCAACTTGGAAGAGCCAGCTGAGAGCAATATGTTAGAGTAGTTTGACCTCAGCTGACACTCCACAAACATTTATTTAACGCTGTGCTAGATTTGAATAGAAATAAAGGTAAACAAAAATAGGACCCAAGCCCTCCAGAAGCTGACAATGTATTAATTCACTTGGCAAGATTCTAATAAATTTATTCACACTAAACTGTTATTAGTCGACAACTGTTAGTTCCATCAGGTGTTATTACAACAGGTTCCTTAGCAACCCAGTTTCTCCTTCCATGGCTGGTATGTAGCAGGGGAAAGGGCTGGTATACATGGGTGGTGCTACGCGGGAACAGCTTCAGAGGAAATCTGTCAGAGAGTTATAAAGTTGCCCAACTGAAGCTCTGGAGAATCATCTGCCATCCTATTTCATCCTGGGCCTTTTACAGAATGGGCTCCCAGAAATGTCCCTTAACAGATTCTCTGCCAACCAAGAGGGCAATTGTGCAGAGCTGACCTTGCAGCCAGAAGCTTCAGGAGACTCATTTTCTCATTAAGGATTTTATTCCCTTTAAAAGCATCATAATGCAGCTTGAAAAACTACTTTCCTTTAAGAGCTTGTTTCACAGCCGGATGTACTTTGTGAAGTAATGGCCACAGAATTTAGGTTCAACTGGCAGTAATCCTAAAGGGCACCATATCAAATGTTTAGAACGTTAGGAATTTTCAACTGGAAATCAAGTGGCCTCCTGAGTGAATTTCACATTTCAGTTAGTGCATAGAGGAGATGTGTCCTGATGAAAGGTTTTTGGGGAAAAAAATCTAGACAGCCTTTTTATAGGAAATGTCTGTTATCTATTATCTATCTGTAGATAGGTAGATAGATATCCTATAATATGTGTGTATATATGTATCACAGATTGAATATAGAAAACTATAGATAGGTATATACAATTATATATAAATATTATATATGTATCTGTGAATATTTAACAATAAAAAATTGAAAAACAGGGGCCAGTCTACTTAAAACAAAAATTATAGAATTTTTAATATTTGGTCCATAACCAACAAACAGTAAAAATGAAAACTAGAGATCAAACTACTTACAGAAATTTTCCTGCAGAAATTTATGATGACCTCTCCTATCATTTAGGCAGGATATAGAATAAGTTTGGGTTTAAAATAGATGAGATCAAGGCCTGGGCCAGTTGCCTTAGAATAAGGCTGCTTTCATCTGTTAACATATAGATTCAATAAACTACTGTTAGCCATGGATGGGATCCTGTCTTCATCTGCCTTGGCACAGAGGGATAATTTAAGTAAGTTAAGTCAGGAAGAAAACAAGAGCAAGGAGTGTTCTATAGTGTGTGTGTCTTATAACTTATAAAATTTTTTGCATGCTTGCTACTATGTAATAACCAGTAAAAAATATGGGCTGCCCATATTTCAATGGCTCTATTAGGAGGCAAAATGTTATAATTGTATATCCACACTGCCTGTCAACTAAAGTACAAAAGAGGCAGGTGGGTCACCTCAGGAGCAGAGACCAGATGTGGTGGAAGAACTTGAAAGCATATGAATCGATCTTTATTGACGAAGGGTTGGGGTGGAGTGAAGGGCTGGGATGGGATTGGCAGCCATTTCCAGTTCTGCTTGGAGCCTCTACCACCACGGGATTAGAAATCAGTGTGGAACGTATCTGAATATTACAGTTACCTAGAGGAGAAAATAAAGTGATTTTGTTAGAAAAACTCTTATGACTTGCACGTGTTTCCTAAAGTTCTGAAGGTTTCACTCCTAGTCTTACAAAGAGAAAATATTAGTCAGAGCCTGATGAGAAGAAATGAGGGTCCTGGACCTTGATCTAGGGGCTCCCTAAAACAATAATATATGTCAAAATGAATAGCACATGGAACATGCTAAATAAGTGTTTTCACTGGACAGGAACATTAGTAATAACAGACAATATTTTAGGGGAACTTACTGTGTGCCAAACACTTGGCTATAGACTGTACTCATGTGGTTCCAGCTCTGAGACCTAATGTTTTCCGTAACTCATTTGGCAGCAAAACCTGATTCCAAATGAACTCATGTGATGCCAGAACTTGACCTGAATTGCTGTGTGGCTATTTCTAGTCTTCATTTATTCAACTCAGTGGGAATATTTGTATATTTTTCCTGCAGAATTGTTGATGTATTTGACTGTAAGATGTTGCTCAAACTCTGTCCTGGGATATTGTACAATAGATTGTATATATACCATATAACCTTTCCTTATAAAATAAAAATGTCTTAATTCTAGTATATATCTGATCTCAGGAGGTTTTATACAAGGATTATAGAATCTAAATCCTTTCAATAACCTTTGATTTAGTACTATGTTTATTTTGTGGTTGGGAGATTGAAGCACAGAGAGGTTAAGTAGTTTTTCCAAGGTCACAGAGTTGATAATTTCTGGAGATAGGACTTGATCTTAGGCAGTGTGTTACAAAGGTTATGATCTTAATCCACTACTCTGTACTGCTTTTTATATAGATAATGACATGTAGTGGAGAAACAATCAAGTTTACTAGCAAGGTAATGGAAATGCCTATAAGTAAGACTAAGAAAATATGGTATTGTAAATGAGCGAAAATAGCCCCTGCTAGATTTTTGACAACGAGTGTAAAATGTTGACTGAGAGCTACAGGCACAAGAAAGCAATACTGGATAGAAAAGGAAAGGGGCAAGAACACCTTGTCAGTGTTAGGGCTGGTAAACCCAGGATGCCAAAGAAGAAACAATATCAAGAAGATATCTTGATAATCTTTGTCTAAGAGCCTGAAGAAACCCCAAAGCAGCCACTAGGGCTACAGCATTGAAAGCAAGAGAGTCACAGTCCTTATAGGTCCCCAGACACTTGATGAGAATCTCTGTCTGATCTGCCCTTGACCTACAAGGAACCCTTCCCCTTGAAGGAGCCCTTTGCATTGTAAGTGTAAGGGTCACAACAAGTTTGCTACTAGAATTCCTTCCTCTTATTTTCTTCGGACAGATAAACAGATTTCGTGTTAAGGAGCATTGTCAATGTAGAATGCTCCTCATTTCCTTCATATAAATGTCACAATCTGTAAAGGCTGGTGCAGAGGTTACTGGGAAGAAGACAGAGAGAGGCAGCTTGCATGATGTTAACTATTCCCCTTGATGACATCTCATTGGAAAAGATGGTTTCCAGTTGTTTTTAATATTTAGAACTATATTTATTTATTTATTTATTTTCATTCCTTTATTAAATTTATTTTTTTCAGCATATTATGGGGGTACAAATGTTAAGGTTATGTATATTGCCCTTGCCCCTCCTCCTCCCTCGAGTCAGAGCTTCAAGCATGACCATCCCCCAGTTGGTGTGGATCGCACTTATTATGTATGTATATACCCATCCCGTTCCCCCACCCACCTGCCTGACACCTGATAAATGCTATTCCTATATGTCCACTTAGGTGTTGATCAGTTAATACCAATTTGCTGGTGAGTACACGTGGTGCTTATTTTTCCATTCTTGGAATACTTCACTTAATAGAATGGGTTCCAGCTCTGTCCAGGAGATCCAGCAATCCCATTACTGGGCATCTACCCAAAAGAACAAAAGTCACTCTATGAAAAAGACACCTGCACTCGAATGTTTATAGCAGCACAATTCACAATTGCAAAGATGTGGAAACAACCCAAGTGCCCATCAATACATGAGTAGATTAATAAAATGTGGCATATGTATACCATGGAGTACTATTCAGCTATAAGAAACAACAGTGATATAGCACCTCTTGTATTTTCCTGGATAGAACTATATTTAATATAATAAAAATAAAAGAGAGATTGAGAGAGTGGAAATAAATGGTTTCAACAACAAAGGAGCAGCAATGGGCTCTTTGTAATATAATTGGTTACTAGGAAAGGGGCAGAAGGGTTACACGCAGGTGCTGAGGCCAAACAAGGGGGAATTTGAAAAAAGAAATGCTAATGGTCATGAGAGAAATAAGTGTTCTGGAGAGTTCTGTTACATCACTCTGTGTTCTGGAGTTCAAAGAGGCTAAGGTGAAATAACTCTAAAAGTAAGGAAAGGATAACAGAGTTTGCTAGTCTGTGAGCTAATTGCTGGCGAAGTAGAATGGATTGTGTAATGCACCCTCTGGAATGGTGTCCAATTTTTTCTCAGGCCCTGACTATGGAATTAGGAAGGTGAATTCTTAAAACTAAATAAAGTTAGTTAGTGAAGTACATAACGTTTCATTTTCCAGCATATTTTTACAAATCAATGTTGTTAGAAGATAACCCTTAGATTATTGTGAGGGCAGTAATGTATTGTGGTAGTCACACTGATTCACAGAAATGTAAAGCCGTTTTGTCCAGAGATCAGGAGGTGATGTTAAAACAAGCTTGCTTAACCTTGAGGTAATGTTGGAGTTAATTTATATCTGGACATTGGGTGATTTCCACCAGAAACTAAAAACTAACTTCAAAAAGATTTAAGCTCTCATTACTCTTTACCCATATGAAATGACCCTTCTCCAAAGAACTCTGATGAGTTTCTAACAGCAAGTTCTTACAAGGCTTACAAATCAGCTAAATGGACTTTTTAATCACTATAAAAATGAAGCATACTTGCAGAGATCAGAATGCCAATTATTTGATCTAAAATTTCTTTCAGAAAATTACATTATTAACTATCAAAACCCAGCCTAGACTGATTATAACAGGGCATTGCATTCATGGCTCTATCTTTAGTGCCCAGGAAACAATATTGAAAAGAAAACTTAAAATATATACATTGTTTCATATTCTACCACATGTGTCAGACATTTTGAGAAGACAAACATGATATGAGTTCAGTGTTTTCAAATATATTCTGAGGATTCATTTAACATCAGAGATCACTTGAATTATATTGCACAAAAACCCCACAAAACCCTGATATCTTCTTGTTCTGGGACAGAAGGCAAAGAATAGAGGAAAAAAATATTGGGATAAGTCTTCTGTTAAAAGTAAGTGCTTCAGTTTGATTATCTAATTTAACTCCTTGATATCCTCAAACTGCAATAATGATCTCTGGTTTTTTGTTGTTGTTGTTGTTTTTGGGTTTTTTTTGTCTGCTCAGCATGCATTTTCTCTTCTTGGCGATTACAACTCCATTTTTTTTCTGTAAAAATAATTCTAATAAATCTGGCCCTAAACTGCCTTGCTCTGGGGCATGGGAACTAGCCTGCACCCAAACAGATTTACAATGAATGGTTCAAAGACAGGCATGTAACCTACCTGAACCAGGGAGTTAAGCCCAAGACTCTTTTAGAAATCACTGGAAAGAGAAGGTTAATTGCTAAGCCAAGAGCTTCCAAGGGTCTCTATATAGTGAGAACCCCCTGAGAAGGGAGCTAACACAGAGAGTAAAAGGGCTAAGAGATAGATGGGGAAGGAAGGCTGGTGAAGCGCTGATGACACTCTTTGGATATAGTTCTTCCTGAAGGTGGCTCTCTTATTCTTGGATTTTTCTGTTACATGAATTAATAATAACTCTTTTGTATTCATTATTATTACTTTAAGTAAGTTTATAAGGTGATTCTGTCACTTACAATTTAAAGGTTCAAATTTACAGACATTGGTACAGGTAAAAAAATGAAAATCGCTATACTTCACAATATATTTTTTAAGTGTTAGAAAAAACAAGCAAAAGCAAATAAAAGACCTTAAGACCATAGGTTGCTGTTCGTGGCTGGTAATCTGTGATGTTTACAAATCAGGTAATCTTGAGTTTTGTAGGATTAAAAAAAATTGAATTCTCTGTGAAAAATATGGTTAGTCCTGGCAGGAAGCAGAATATAAGATTGAAACCAAGGAAACCAGACCTTGAATCCAAATCCATTCTTCTGTAGACTTCCTGTTACAGAAGATGGTGAAGCACCACATTCAAGTTTCAGACATTAAAGGACTTTCAACTTAAAATTTATACTCAGGAATCCAATTAATAAAGCAAGTGGCTAGAATAGAAACATTCTCATACATGGAAGAATTCAAAAAAATTTAACTCTGATAAGCCTTTTCTTAGGAAGCTGTTTGAGTATGTGCCTCAGGCAAATAAAAAGTAGGTGAAGAAATAAGAAGGCATGGTCTTAGGAACAGGAGCTCTCACGCAGGTTCAGGGAAAGGGTGCAAGGAAAGCATCAGAATGGCTGTTGCATACCAGGTGCATCCAGTCTGACTGAGCAGGGTGGAGGTGTGTGGGAGAGGATTATCCAAAAGCAAAACAAGTGTGTGTTGCTGGATGGGGATTAAGGGAGGGGCTTGGGTCACAAGATGACACCAGAAAGTATATTTCTCATTTCAGGCAATGGTGTGGATTGGAAGTCACTACGGATGCTCCAAAAACCCACTGATGTGATTCCCAAAAGAGCCACTCTGTGAATACCTGCCACACAGAAGATACCAGTGGCTGAATGACAAAAGCACCAATGATACGAGACTTTGCCATTTTTGCCCTAAGCACATTATGCCTCTGGAGGACCCAGAAGTATGGGGGTGAGGGGAGGGTTGAAGGAAGAGTGAAAGGACAGACCCTGCAACCTCTTCCCCATTGCAAGTCTCTGAGCCCAGCCTGGGACAACTTGAGCTTGGGGGAGGAGGGAAAGTTTGAATTAGAGATGATTCAGAGGGTTTAAATTGGAGTAGTCTGGAAATAATACCTGAAAGCAATCACAATGAACTTTTTCTTCTAAGTGAAAGTAACTGGAAAGGGATGGGGGAAGATTTGACAGAATAGGTTTTAAATGCAGTGATTAGCGAACAAATTGTATTTTTCCACCTCTTTTTTTACCCTACTGAGTTCAGACTATTCAATGATCTACTTATAGAATATGCTACCTGCCTGTTCTGATCATGGAAGAATAAGCTTTCTGTGCTGTTACTACCACCCACGTTCCTTTCCCAGCCACCAAATGGAGGTATACCACAGTGTTTGATTCAACATATTTGCTGTTTACATCATCGTGCCATTGTAAATATTGTTCTATTGTGGATACACATGGACTACTATGATTACATTTCTTAATCTTACAAAGCTTTGCACTTTCACTGAGTTAAATCTTGCTTTAACTTTTCAAGATTCAATTGAGAAATCAACCACAGTTTTAGCACAATAAACATCCTTAATAATCTTTTGAAATGTGTGTATATTTGCCGAAATGTGCAAGTATGCATTAAGTTACTTGTATTTATATGTGTTGTTTGTCTGATTGTTTATTTTTGAAATTAAAGTGTTGTATATGCTGAGGTACTATGGTTTAATCCTAGTGTTTTGATTGTTCTTTACTTAAACTTAACTTCTAGGTATTTGCCTTGGTTTATTGAGTGAAATAGAGTGAATCTTCTTACACGCACTATGCTGTAGCTATGTTTTACCAGTTCTGCATCTACTTATTTTCTGTAGCCACAATACCAAATGGAATATAGGTAAATAGGTAGGAAGATAGATATGAATATTTATATTTAGCAATAAACATAAATATTTCTTATATAAATAATATGAATCATATAAAATTGAGATAAGTTATTTCATAGTATTATTGTGAGGATTTATTGAAATAATTTATATAAAAATAGTCTATCAAATACGTGCTCAATAAATATTGTTTATTATTTTCAGAATAATATATGCAAAGTTATTCTCTCTTCCCATAGCACATTAAGAAATAAGGACACATTTTAATTATTTAAAAAGTGGAAAGCACAATATTGGGACTTAGAAGATCTAATTTTCAGTGTTGGCTTCTGCAACCAGCTAACTTTTTGACTCTTACCAAAATATTCTACCTCAAGGGGCCATTATTTCCTCATCTAGAAAATTAAAGGACTAATATATACTTTATCTCTAATGTCTACTTCAACCTTAAACTTCCATAATTTTATTACTTTAATAGCTCTCCAACCAGAAAAGGTTTATAAAACTGAAATAATTAAAAGAGAAATTTAGAGGCAAAGACTAAGTTAAAGAAATGTATTCTCTATAGCCATGTATGCAATAGATTTGGTCAGAACAAATTAGGCAATAGTTCAGTTGTTACATTTAACAAGTATTTACTGAATACTTACTATGAACAAGGCTTTTTATAAAAGATTAGGCTCAAGACTGGGCCACAAAGGGGTTTCTGCAAATTTGGGGGACCATATCTCTAGTAAAATTCTGTATGTGTTAATAATTTCTCTGTAAAGCTGTATCTACAGCATCCTATCTGTGTAGCTATAGCACTTTCTCTGTATAGCTCTAGCACCATCAACTTAAGCTGCTAAAGGAACTACATGCTACTCGAGAATGTGTTTTCCTCCCTAGTAACATTTGGATCCAGGTCTGTCTGTCAATGGCTGACTCTGCAGCAGCTGAAAAACCACTTTTGGAATATTTCCAGCTCCTGCCTCTGGGATGATTCCTAACAGATGTCCTACCTTTGTGAATTCCCTTTCTTCAGTTGCTGTCCTTTCCACTAACAAAAGAAGTCTCTCAGCCATGCAATGTGCCTGTGGAAACCCAGGTAGCTCAGTAGATGGGAATACACCTGCATTAGCATTGCCTTTTCTCGCTGGCATACAAACACACAGTAGTACCTCATTGCAGCTTGCATGCTCTGCTTCAGAATTGCTTGTAAGGGGCCAGGCAGTTTGAGAGGTTTAATACAACGACTTTTAGGTCACAGAACCACAGGACTGACATTAAGGAATTAGGATGGATGTGACATGTCACTGCTAAAACACTTCAGGACTGACCATGCACAAAAATTACCTGAGATAAAGAAAGTATTCAAGTGAAGAGTCTGAATCTTCTGGTAGTAAACTATATTTGCTCCCTTTGGAATTATACAACTTTTGATTAGGACTGACTTCAGATTCCCATTTTTAGGAAGGTTTCATTAACACTACCAAATGTGGGCCAAAAGTTAAAATATCACATGTCTATTTCATATGGCACATAATTTCATCTGGTAAATGCTGTGTTCTCCTACAGCTTAACAATAAGTACAAAGCTAAATAAAAATGGAAATTATTTTGAAAGCTTTCCTCCAACTTAAAAAAAATGAAAGATACCTTGGGACTTATTTTCGAGATACAGATTCTTGAAATTCTTTATTCTTTTATCAGCTCTGTTGCCCAAGGGGAAATCTGTACAACAGACATCATCTGTCTTTAATAATGAAGCAAACTACTGTAGCTCAAATCTTTCGAGCAGCTAAGAAACCCAATTGTGTGTAGGAAATGCCAGAAGTGTTTGTTTTACTAGAGCTATAAATTCAGCAACATTCAAGGGTTAGGTTCATTTCAATCAAAGGCAGCAAGGCAAAACTGATAAAAACATTTTAAAAGATAATCCATATGGACTAAGTGTGAGGGAGATTTTCTACAAAGCAAATATCTTTCTTATAAACCAGAGAGCTCTAGAATACTCCCCCTACTTTTTTTGTTTAGAGGCTCTAACTCCATATGACTTCTCAAAGCAATCTAAGTTTCATCCTTCTTGAAAAAGGGAAAGTAAAAGATATATTTTTAAAAAGTACCCTGTAAAATTTCTCTAAGTTAAATGTTTCCACTATGATCCAAATTACAAATCTGCATTTCAGATTGAAAACTGCAAAATTGGAATTAGTAAATTAGATATTAAAGGTTTTTCTTCTAATGACACTTTTTACATGAGGCAACACATTATATGCCTTATTGGAAAAGAAAAATGACTAAAGGCTGCTATTAAACAAAGTAGGCATATAAGAGATAACTATAAAAATAATTGTGTTTAAAGCATCAGGTATACTTTTTAGGCATCATTTCCATATAGGCTTCTCAGAGTTTCAATCTGATGTCATATTAAGCACTATGCTTTGAGAATTAAAATCATCTCAGTCCAAAAATACCAATTCAAGTTACTACAGATTCAAAGAGTATTTAGTCAATAGTTTACTTTTCTTTTAAAAACACCTATTCAGTTGAAAAATGTATAATTTTAACTAAAGAAAAGGAGCCAGTTTTCTTAAATATTTTCATATAGGAGACCTGGGCACTATGTAAAGCATTGTAGTGATAAGAGACTAGCTCTTTCTTTAGCTAAGTCAACTAGGGAAAACCACTGATATTTGGGTGCCCTGGGTAAACTGAAGGATCATATGAGATCTCGGCTAATGTGCTTTCCAGTTTTAAGGTTCAACACAGATCTAAAAGTTACATGTCACTTGACAACAAGCCTATCTCAAGGCAAAATCCAAATTAACCCAATGTAAACATTGCTTAAAATGATCCCTTATTTTAAGAGATTTATCAGATTTAAGATTTAGCATTCCTTTCACACACAAGTGATCTTTTTATTTTATAATTTACAAGTGGTAAACTCTATCCTGAAGTATTTGGACAGCACAAATGAAATAACTCAATGTCCTTGTTTCAGAACTTGGTATATTAGACAAATACCCTTAATAAAAACTTTTTAGATACAGTTCTAAAAAGTATGCTTATTTGAATTTCTAATCCAGAACAATTTAGAAGCAGAAAATTAGAAGGGGGCATGACCATATTGACAGGCCATCAAAGAGCAGCAAGAAATGACAGATGACAGCCTGACAGAGGGGACAAGTCAGAGGAACCATAAAATACACAAACTCATTTTGAAAAGTAAATACAACAAACTGACCCAAGAATTTTAAGAGCATAGCCGTTGAGGCAAATGCCTCCTCAAATAATTACTTTATTATATTCTGTTCAATTGATATACACAATGATGACCCTGAGTCATCAGGAAAACATTAAATTATGTACTCTGCTCCAATAAGGCAGAAAGTATGTAACACATCAGAGAAATATTCCCATAAAAATACTAGCTTATGTTTTTAAAGCATCAATAATCCAGGTAGTCCATTTTGTGGAATATCTCATTCCCAATGATGTCAGACCACTGACATCCAACTATGTTAACCCTAGAATATAAAATACTCAATATGACTGCCAGATGCTGACTGACAGTTCAGGAAATAAAAGAGAAAACAGATCATGTGTTTGTAAACTTAAAAATAACATACTGCTACAAAGTCTTCATGAGTATAATGTAATGTTTAATTTCTTCAAAATATTTCTTTGGCTATATGAACATTTATTTTCCACTCTTCTTTTGGTTGATCATTTATGTTGTTTCCAATGATATCCTATGTGTTTGGGGATATTTTGTAGTATAAATAACAGAAGTAAAGACCAGAAATAACTTTAATCAGAAAGACACATATTTCTTTAGGTAGCTGTCTAGAGGCAGGATGAGCTCCTGTTTTTTGGGGTTTTTTTGTTTTGTTTTGTTTTGTTTGAAATAGGGTCTTACTCTATGGCCCACACTAGAGTGCACAGTGGCATGATTGTAGATCATAGCTTACTGTAACCTCAAATTCCTGGGCTCAAGCAATTCTCCCACCTCAGCCTACCATGTGACTGGGACTACCAGTGTGCACCACCACAGCCAGCTAATTAAAAACTTTTTCTAATGACAGGGTCTCGCTATGTTGTTCAGACTGGTCTTGAACTTCTGGCTCAAGTTGCTCAGATTACAGGCATGAGCCACCGCATCCACCCCCAATTCTCTTAATACAATGGTGCTAGCTTCATTTCTCTGTAATTCCTTAGCTGTGTCCTTCCGGGGGCATTGGTTTAATTCCAGACAGGACTGACTTCCTTCATGGTTGCAAAAGGCTTTTAGCAGTTAAAGGCTTCACATGACCACAAGTCAAGATGTGTGCCAGAGCAAAGAACATCTTTTTTCTTAATTCTCTGTCATAGAGACTCAGAGGACCTCTTTTCTCTCATCCTCAAGAAAATTGCCTCCAATTTCACTGCCATGACTTATATTTAATCCTTAAACCTAGACCTATGGACAGCAGAATGCCATTCACTGATGGGCTTAGCTCAGGAACTACTTATATGCTAAGTGGCATGGGATTTCCCTGAGATAACTAAGTCCACTTTGGAGGTTGGGATGGGTGAGATGATTTTGGAGGAGTCAATACCTGTATGAAAATTTGGTTATTATGAAGATGAAAGGTACAGGGAATGCTAGGTGGCAATAAACATTGACTGTTGTATTTAAATGGACACTGTCTATATAGAACTTTCTATTTCCTTTGCTTTTTTGTTTAGTATAGTTTGCCATCCATAATAAAAATGTTTTGACTTGATATGTAAACTTTTTGGCTAACAATGACTGGAATCCATTTGAACTGTTTAAGCAAATGAGAAAAAACTGGAGTACATATATTTATTGTCTTGTTTTTTCCAAAACAGAATCCTTTCTCCTTCCTGGGGAAAATGTTATTAATGGAAGCAGCCTTATTTCTTTTTTTACAGGCATTTGCTTTTCTAGCAAGGACTGGCTGAAGAATGAGCATCTGATCCAAGCTCAGCCAATTACAGCTCCCTATGTCCCTGCCTAGATTGTGATTGGTCCAGGGGATAGGCAATGGCCCACGCCAGATTTGGCTGCTTTCCAGTGGGGTTTACAGCCAGGAATTGTGGGATTTGGGAGTGGGGGGTGGGGCTGAAAGCTGATTTCATTTTATCTTGAAAATTTGTGTGCCCAGAGCTACTAGTGGTCATAGCTCCAGCCTATAGAGAAAGCATGTTTCAGACATTAAAGCCAGAAGTCAAGAATAGCAGAAAGAAGAGGTGGAATAAAAGAATTCTCAAGACATCCTAGCACCTGATTTTAGTTGTCCCCAGCAATATTTTGGCCCTTCCCATTTATTTGGGTAGATGGTTTCAGGAGAATGTTCATCCCTAGTTACTTCTGCAGATATTGGCTACATATTGCCAATTTGCTTTTGCAAAATGTACTAATTTATAGCATTATTGACATAATTCGTCTTAAACCAACATATATCTGTTATTTAAAAGATTACATAAGGATACTTAGAAGTGCATATAGTATTACAGAAAAGTAGTAGTTGTGAAGGAAATCTCCTATAGTGGCAGATATATGGCCCTTGGGGTCAGGCAAACCTAAATTCAAAAATCTCTTCTTTCTGCTTAAAAACCACATAATTTTTGGACAGTTACCTGAGCTGCAGTCACTTCTATTACAAAAACTGGCATATTAATGCCTAGCCAGTGTTCATTTAAAAACCTAGCATTTAATTAATATTCTTCCTTTTTTTCCTGGAAGGTAAAGTTCTGTTTTATTTCTAATTTAACCACAAATTGTTTTATCTAGGGAACTCATATTACCCACCTCTCTGCATATCATCTTAATTTTTCCTAAGAGATTTAAAAATCTCTTTAAAATCTAGTTCTTGATAATGTTTAATATCTTCAGATTTTTAAACATTGTTCTATCTTAATCAAATTAAAAGTGAATAATTTATATCTATGCAAAAGAAGTGACTATTTAATTTTTTTAAGACAGAGTCTTACTGTGTCTCAACCTTGGCTACAGTGCAGTGGCATCATCATAGCTCACTGCAGCCTCAAACTAGTGGAATCAAGTGGTCCTCCTACCTCAGTCACCCAAGTAGCTGGGACTACAGGTGTGTACCACCATGCCTGGATAATTTTTCTATTTATTGTAGAGATGAGTTCTCTCTATGTTGCCCAGGCTGGCCTTGAAATCCTGCTCTCAAGTGATCCTCCCACTTTGGCCTCTTGTAATGCTGAGATTATAGGCATGAACCACCACACCCAGCCAGCTCTTATTTTTAAAATTAGCACTTAGAGAGTAAATAAATAAATAGTACTTCTTGATATTATTCAATTGCTCTTTGAACCATTCATGAGTCTGACTTTATTTGGCTGGTGCCATTAAGCCAAGTACAAGGTGACAGAACTACATGAGACTTTGGTATTTCCAAGAAAATCATTCCAATTGTCAACTCTAAAAAGAAACTCAGAGAGACAGGCTGCACAGAACAAATGAGTTTATTTGCGTAAAGCAGAGGGTTGCAATCTGAGATATACATGCTGTGACAGATCATAGGCATATCCAAGGGGGTGGGGACAAAAGGGATATGTTTAAAAACAAAGAGAAGTCTACATGAGCTGCTTTAAAACAAAGTCCATAAGTCATGGAAGCTCATGTAGGTATTGGGATTTGTTCAAAGATGGAAATGGCCATTGTTAGGTAGATGTCCTTGTGCAGGTGGCTAGCTGGAATACTGCAATTTTACGGAGCTTCTTGTGAAAAGTCATGTTACTGTCTTATGTGTAGGAATGTCTTGTACTGCTAAATCCTGTTACAAGCATATAGGCAGGAGAGCTGGCCTCCCATCTCCATTTTATTAGGATTTGACATAAGTGACTCTATTTTGGTACCAGCAACTTTCATATAACCTTTATATTCTCTTAGCTTCCTTTGATAACACTTTGTTGCAATAAATTTATATCTTTGGGAATTTAGAAGTACGCTTTGCAGAATGGAAAATCTACTTGTATGAAATCATTGGCTTTGTGAGGTTCCTAATTATATACTCAAAATGTATACAACCTTGTAAATGTCATGTTCTAATGAACTTTTATAGTAAAATTATGATCTGTATGATTTATCAGAATTCCTATATTGATAGCTATGTCTTTGTAGATTTTTTCAACTTAATTTGCAAGCTATATAGGAAATATTCATTAGTATACTCTTGTAGTTTGAATTATTTTTAAGGATTTAATGAATCATTTCAGCAAGTTTGCTTTAATTCAAAGAGAATACTTTATTGCGCTAGCCTTAAATTTTAGATTTATATGTATGCTAACTTCAGAAAAGCACCTTAATTATTTAAAGCTTTCCTTAACATATGCAGATATGAAACAATAGTTTTTTGAAAGCTGAAACATTTTTACATCAGAAGAGACTAGAAGAAATGGATAAGAGTAGAAACACTGCTGTTTTTCATTTCCTTACATGCATTTGTCAGCTAAAGGTTACTTTTCAGGTCAAGAAAACTTGTACGCTAATCCCTTCTGATGAGAAAATCAAGGAACCATGTTGGGACTTTGGCTTTCTTAAGTAAAAGAATATTGTAATACTCAGAATGACAGAGAAGTGTGCAAATATGATGTTACATTCAATTTAATGTTCTCTTTTTATTTTTATATATTTTGGGGGTATAAACATGTAGAACCCACAAACATATACACACCATACAATTTAATGGTTTTCCTTAATTTTTTCATTTATCTAATATTGTTTTAAACAGGGAGTAAAATTTTCAAGTCTGAAATCTCTCTGTAATTATTGTACTACCACACTTAATCTGGAAAGCTTCTAGACACTTTTTATTCTAGGAGGAAAAGGATCCGATATTGCATAAGGCTGGAGGTGCACTCAAAAAACTAGAGAAGTAAAAGGTATTAGAGGAAATTGGAAGGGGGTGGAGTGTAAAACGTACTTTACAGTAAAATAAGCAATTTGATTCCTCTTTCATTTAATTCTTATTTTTCTCTAGAAAGAAACATACACACATGTATACACATGAACATGCACACACAGATTAATTATAGAAACCTTAGCCTACTGGCAGTTTGCTGTTTTTTTCAGACAGTGGGCAGAGATACTAAAAGTGAAAGACATCTGTTTTTATTCTCTTCCCAAAATCTGTTCTCAAATTTGAGGAACGCATTGAGGTTAACAATCATAGATTTTCTCATACTGTATCTAAAATAGGTAAGGAGAGATGGTAGATTATGGCATACATTCGGGATTGGAATTTTTCTTTGTTGGTATCATGGGAGGTTTGCAAGGGAGTTAAGAATATACATAGTTTACAAAGTTTTTTTGGTGAAGGCAAAAGCAGGTGATAGTCACTGAGAAATTACTGGCATCAGGAATAATGTAGGGGTGAGAGAGGCTGAAAGAATACGAGATCGTGGTCCTACAATGGCATATTGGATTTGAAAATTTCAGAGGAGGAGCATAAATTCCTCTTGTCAGATCTTGGCCCACAGAGGCAACAATGACTAAGGTATCAATGCTTTAAAATTTTTTGAGAGTTATAGAAGATTGAGGAGTGACAGCTACGAGGAAGGGTTAAATATGGCATGAAACTCAAAGAAAGAAGGGGCTTTGCACAGGGTAAGAGAAAAAGTGTTGGGAAACTGCAATGCTTTATATCATAATGAAAATGATTTAATCTGTGTTTTGCAGGTGTGAAGGGCATTCTGTAAAACATAATGGGTATGAATTCCCTTGTCTGAGAGTAGTGTCAGGTGAGGCCACTTTCCTGTTGTTTGCTAGCCTCCTACGTATTGGCTTGACATTGATACATTACCTTTTAATGAATAAATTCATTGAACAGTCAAGGTGGCAGAGCTAAGTAAACACACTGAGCATTTTATTACTCATTAGAGATATTTGGTCATTTGTAAGGTTGGCATGTTGCTGTGTTTTCATTTCCATTTTCTTCAGCTAAGTCATAATGCTCAATTGTGTCTTCCTTCAAAATGTCTCTTATATTTATACATTCCTCTCCATTCCCTTTTTCTCAGCAATAGTTCAGTTGGAAATCTGTAACTGTTTTCTCCAACTCTCACCTCTCTCCCCTTTCAATCATTTTCATGCATCAATATGATTAAACTTTTTAGAAGAATGATGTCATTATCTAATTCCATTGCTCAAGAACATACACAGTATTGATTCTCCACTGGGTACACTATTCAGTTCTATTAAGTCCTTCATAAATCTATGCCTTCAGCCTTGCTCCCTACCACCCCCCACCAAGCATGATGCAGTATATTCTGGCTGATGCTCTCTCTGTCCTCAGGCATATAAGGTGTGTGCTCACATTTGTGCCGTTCCTGACGCTCTTTACCTGCTTCAATTGACTTTCCTTTTCCCATCGAAGAATCCAAATTCTGCCCTGCTTTGTAGCCAAATTATAACCCTGTCTCAATTTAAAAAAACAAATCATTTGAAATATTCCTCTCTACCATGACCTCTGCTTTCTCTTAGTTTTATACATAAAATCATTTGCTTGTTTTGTCGTTCCAAATAGATTTTTAAGCTATTTGAGGGAAAGTGCCATCTTATCTGCTTGTCTACTTTCATTGTGCTCAGGAACATGATATTGGCGATATACGGGCAATCACACATAGCCGATGTTGTGCTCTCGCCATGCCTTTAAAAATGTAACACATTTCTTGAAAGCTTGCCCCGATGTTCTTCAAGAAATTTCTTCAAATGTTGACTTCTTAGTATTAGAGTTTTTAGGTTGCTCAATTCTTTTCCATATCAACATTTGACAAAAGTACTGCTTCTTCTGGAGTAGTCAACTGCTAAAATCAGTTAGCAATAAAGCCATCACTAAAATTATCAAGGCCAAAGCACAAATGGACTTTGATTACAGGTGGATGTTAACTTTCACATAGCAAGTTTTGACTATTCAATTTGTAAGTCTCCATTAAAAGACATCCCGTGACCTCCGCCTTAAGCCTTGGAAAAGTCAATTCAATTTGTAGTTTCATAACCTAGAAAGGCCAGACGCTAGTCTACTCAGTTCTGTGGTGGAAAGTAATATTCAGAATCATCTGAAGGTCAATCATGAGGAAAAACACTAGTTCAATAAAAGAAATAAAAAACGAATAATTTTTAAAGTGATGCATAACATACCATTTCGTTGCAGTTAATTCTATTTTCCACCTCTTTACTATAAGACAGTCCAAACATAAGAAATCCTAATTCTTTTCATACCCTGAAAAACATTTTTATGAAGAATTAAGTGTGAAAGTGACTTAGGTTCAAAAGTAATGAAATTATTCCTGTGGCTCAAACTTGTAGAAAATTTAGACAAACTAAATTTCTATAGTGATAGGAAATAAAATCAGGCAACAACACATTTTAGGTAGAAGACAAACCTGCTTAAGTTTTGTGTGGCTTTTGTCCAGGGTATTGCTATAGTTTTCCTTTCTTATCTTCAGTAAGTTCAAGTTATCTGAATAAAGTTTCCTGTTTCCTCACCTGCCAAATGAAATAGCTAAATTTAATCAGCCTTCCTCGTTGGAGCCCCTACGTAACAAAAATTTGATTACGATCTCAATATGTTGGAGTCAGTGAACTGCATTGCATGGACCTTTGGTAAAGTGAGTAGGTAAAATATCAACGGGTAAATTATATGTTTGGGTACAAATTCTACAGTGGGAAAAATTATTTGTTCACACAAAAAATTAGTTGAGCATGTTCTATGTATAACCATGTTATACACTGCACTGTGCTTTGAAAAAAGAAAGCAAACTGTAAAATATAAGGAATTGAGCTTCATAGTTTTATAATAATATGGTTAGGGAAACAAAACACATGAAATGTTCAGAACAATGAAACAACATTAAAGATAAGTCACTGGGAAATGTTACAGGCTATGAGTTCAGGGGAAAGGGAAATCAATGGGTCAAGAGATAACATTCATTTCAGCTACTGTGTTGAAACCTAATATATGCCTATGTGCTAGATAGATGCTTTTCTTATCTTCTTTAAGGAAATTTAAAGTGGGCTTTTTTTTTTTTTTTTTTTTTTTTTTTTTTGAGCAGAGAGATTTTTGGCATAAAAAGGACATCAAAATCTGAGGTCTGCAGTGGGGATAACAGGCTCACAAATAGGTCAGGCAAAGAGAAGTTTGGAAATCAGGAGGATGTGGAAATTAATTGGGAGGTGAATGCAAAAATTTAAATATTACCAATCCCTGAAGTGCAGCCAAATTTTGTGCTCCTAAAGTCTGTTCACCAGCTCATCTGCTTTGCTGTTTAAAGATACCTTTTTGAGTTTCAAAAGCATCATAAAGGGAGTGTCCTTTTCTTGCAGCTTTATTCAGCACATAACTAACAACACACCCAAAGCACTTTTTAACCAAACCTTTGACTACTGGTGAATTGCTATATATCCCAGTGGTGAACATGGAGAGCTTTAGGGCTGTGTTTAAATAGATATATTGTGTGTACATATTCACATATAAATTTATCTCTTGCTCTTCACTTAAGCCATTTCTTCTTTATGCCAAGCTTCTTGGTCTGCTGTCTCAGCATGCTCACCTTGTCCTCTCCCATTGCCACCTCACTGTGCTATGGACAGTATTTCTCCTTCCATAAACCAAAGATTATATTCTGGAAACAGAGTAATTATATACAAAAATTACTGTTATAACAACTTCAGCAATTATACAGGGTCCTTAGGTTGATTATATATTTAAAGTTTTTTAGAATATATCAATGTTCCAGTTCTTAATCTTTAATATTTAATTCTCATATCAGTAAGTGAACTGTGTTGATCAATCTCCAGTTTAGGACTATGGTCCCGTATGTAAAAGAATTAAATTATCTGTATGCTCCTTAGAGCTTAATCCAAGTTAGGTTTCTTTTCTTTAACCAAAAATTTTTTTCCAGGTGGTTCCAAAGTAAGAATTGTGGATTAGTTGGTTGAATTTATGTACATACATCTATACCAGACTCACAAATACACAGAAATGACTCATAACCAGTTCATTGTTTATCAAGAATCCTATGCCCAAATGGAAATAATTATGTTGAAAGAAATATACCTATAACTTGTTCCAGCTCACTCACCAAAAGGTACCAACTTACTGGGTTTTATTTCTTTAGGACAAAATAAAAAGAGGCAAACTTTCCTTTTTCTCATAATAATAAGTTGTTTTCTTTATGCTCTGGGAAAATCTATTTGATGGAAAAGAAACAGAAATGAAATTACACTGAATAATGTCAGAAATGAGCCCATAGGGGGAAAAAAAAGCTTTACAGGAAAAAAAGCAGAAGATCCTGCAGTCTGACAATTCTCTGGAAGAGGAGTAAACATACGGGGCTGAAGAGGCACACTAGAGTTGCATGAATATAATTATGTATTTGAACTTGAAAATAAAGTATTTGACATTGGAGAACATTCACTGAACACCTGTAAAGAAAAATTCTTCTTCTTTTTTTTTTCAAAGAATAGCTTGCCACTCTTCAATAAACTTGGTGTTTGCCATAACCCTGTCCTATAGTCACTATACGTTCTCAATTCTTTTAATCTGGCTTTATTCTTCTCACTCAGACATGCTTTTTTTTTAACACTAAAAGATCACTTTCTTGCTTTACCACCTGCTGTACCACTATCCCTCTAGAAATACTATCATTCCTATTCTCCATTCCAATTCTAAGGAATTTTCTTAGCTAAGAACTGAAATAGAAAAAAATTCACAAAAATTCAGCTTATCTGTGGGTCAAATTCCTTTGATCTTATCTACCAGATGAGGTAAAATAACTACTAGACAATCCTTTTCGGCATGTTTTATCAACTCCTAATGAAAATCACAAGAATGTAGAACCTAATGAAAAACACAGGTTCTCAACTTGACACTCCCTTTTTCTCTCAGTGCAGTGACCTCTCCATTCTACTTCATGGTGAAGAGAGATGCTAATGAAGGCTCTACCAGTTTCTCTTTTTATCACCTAAAAATCTGAGTTGATACCTCCTCTCTGTTTTCTGTCTCTCAGGGAGAAATACCCTTCCTCATGTCCTAGTCACCCTCAACCTGTTCTCTCAGTTTCAACCCTCTCCACCTCTTCTGAACTATTTCAATATTTATCTCTCTACTAGCTCCTTTTCTACAGTAAATATATACTCCCTTTTCCTAAGAAAATTGACTATGATTTTTTTCTCAAGGTATATCATATGGCCCTCCTTTCTTCGTCTATAAAATCTCAAAAATATAGAATATCTTTTTTTCACTTTGGGTAGATGCCTAGTAGTGGGATTGCTGGATCAAATGGTATTTCTATTTTTAGCTCTTTGAGGCATGAGATTAAATTAAATATTGATAAAACTGAAAAAAAATAGCCCCTTGGCTAGTCATCCACTGTGCACTGACCACTCACTACTCAAATCTTTCCAGCCTCCTTCTCCTCCTACTCCCCTGTATTTTATCGACAGTTTTCTTTTAAAGAATCACCATTAATAGGAGATCTAATGGCTTTTTAGTTAGGATTTATCTTACTTCTCAGCAACATTTCTTACCACTGCCTACCTTTTGTTATTGTTGCTGTTACTTTTGTTCTATAAACTCACTGCCCTTTGCTACATAACTTGCATTTCCTAGATTTTTTTATTTTTTATGTCTCTCTGAATGCTACCATCTACCATTCTCTTGGTTTATTGTCTTCCCTACACCAAATACATGAGAGTTCTTGGAAGGGTCTGAGTTTAGCAATTTTATCTAACTTCATTTACCACCTCTTTGTGGATGGCATTCAAATTTATATCCCTGTTTCCTAAGTCTTCTGAGAGATAGATGAAAGTTTAACAGCCTGCTGGATATTTTCACAGGGATTAGCCTTATGCACCTAAAATTCAATAGGTTCAAAATCATTTTCCTCATTGTTTCTCAACTTTTCTACTACTTGTTTCTGTGTTAATTATTGGCATCATTATTTTACATTTATAAATTTTAATTGATAATATAAAATAAACATGTAAAATATATATAATATATAAAATATATATAAAATAAAAATCATTGATTTACATTTTCCTCTCAATTTTTACACTCCACACCATTACAGAACTCTACTAGTCGCTAAGCCAGATAGTCTTTGCTTTGCACGGTTCTGATATGTAAGGATTTCAGTCCCTATTAGTTAAATAATACCAGTTCTAAACAATCTATTTCAAATTTCAGTTACCATGATATATTAACTGAACAACTGCATACAGTAATAACTTTGTTGCTAGCTCTTGAGCCCATAAATCATTATGTAAATATTAATAACAGATGTGCATATTATGATAACAAAACTTCTTTCAAAATGTGTTGGTGCTTAGTCACCATATATGTCTGTTATACGGTTAATGCACAGACAGCAGCACATGTAGTTGTACTGACTCTTTGTTTCCCATGATAAGTACACTCATGTGCCATTTTACAAAAATGGATAATTTGAAGAGAGAATTGGCCATCTTTGTGCCAACAAAGATGAAAGTGCAGTAAAGAAAAATGATAAGTGAGAATGCCGGAAGAGAATCAAATCAAACTTAAATGATGTTATAGAAAAAATAGCTACCATAGAATGTTGAGACTGCCAACATTTAAGAGACTCTAGATATGCAGCTAGATGTTCCCTGGTTTGCAGAAGACAAGCTTATTGACATGAATGAAGAAAGTGGTTGTGACAAAAAGGATGAGGATGTCCCAGAGAAAGTCATGCTGCCGAAAAAGTTCACATTAAAGGAATTCTCAGAGATATTTCATGGCATTAGAAGTTTAAAGAATAAAATGTTGGAGGCTGATCCAAACTTAGAAAGGAGCATGGCAGTTCACCAAGACATAGAAAAGATGTTCTCTCCAGATAGAAAGTTATATGATGAGAAGGCAAGCACTATTCAAACTACTCTTGACATATTTTCTACAAAGAAATAAAACAGGTTAATTGTCAGTGTTTCTAAGACTTTAAATTGCTGTGTACTAAATAAGTGTTAGTTCAGCTATTTTTTCGTTTCCCTATAGGATTTTCACTGACAGAGAGTTTTTAAGACTTTCAAAAGTTTTTAAAATGTTGTAAAACAATTATAAGTTTTATTTTTGATCGTTAAGATCATTTTGTGTGGTTTTAGCTTACACAGTCGCTTTTATGATTTCTCATCACTCTGCAAAGTGAGGACTGGGTGCGCTGTCAACTCAGGTTCAGCAGTCTTTGCACGTGTCCTGTGCCATCTATTGGGTGTTCTTTCTCAGCACCTTCCTTATTTTTCTTAGAGTAAGGGCATCAGCAGATGGCAGAAGGGGAGTTTTGCCAGTGGCTTTCAGGCATCCTTCTGAGAATTACCCACTTCAGTGCCATAGGCAGCTGTGATAATCAACAGAAGCTTCTAGCAAAATCTGGGCATCCTGCTGAGAATCACTGACTTTGGTGTTGCAGAGAGCTGTAATTATTAGCAGTGGTTTTTCTGTAGTTCTGGAATATCTGGAAATTCTGAAAGCCAGAAGGAACTTCCTGACCCTTGCTTTACCAGCCCTTCCAACATTTCTCTTTGTGTCTCTATAATAAATCACCTTGTATTTGTAATACCTTTAGTGATGTTTTCCTGACTGCTCCTAACTGATAGAAATATTTGGCACCAGAAGCACTTTCTATTTCAAGAACCACCAAAAAATAAGATTGTATTATTGTCTCACCTAGAGAGAATTGAAGGCAGTAGTAATTTCATTATCAGTGGAAAACGAAATGGTAGTCCATGAAACACAGGGGCAAAACAGTTGCTTAAATTGTCACCTATAGTTACCTGGAGTAGAGAGCCTAAGGACAGCAAATATGGAAAGTGCAAGTGACTTTTGGAAAAGAATGACAAGGAAGCAATGAGCACAAGGACTCTGGGGGAAGATACCTACATTGAGATTAAAAAAAAAAATGCTTAGGGTTTTAAATTCTCAGTTCAAGGCATGATCAGAAAACTAGAATACCTGTACTTGGGCTAAAAAATCTTTTATCTCATAGCCTTGGGACTGATGTATCCAAAATTCAGACCCAAACTTTGATGCTGCAGATTGCAAAATTACAATGCAAGTTAAATTCACAACCTCAACAGTTCTCTTCAGTAAAGGGTAGGGCATTGACCATGTGTAAGTCAGGATACAACCAGAAGAAGAGAAACCATGTTCACTATTTAAACACAAGGAATTAAAAGCAAAGATTTGGTTACATTGTTAATAAAAGAGGCTTAGAACCCGCATTTAAGGTGACTAATACACATCCCTACCTGTGTGGTTCTATTGAAACTACTCTGGCTTCAGGCCATCACCATCTCTGGAACAGCAATTGAACTGGACTTTATAAATGGTTGTCCAGCCTCTGACATTTAACCCCTTCAAAGTACATTTCAGAAGAACTTCTTGAAGCACAGCTCTGATGTGCAGCACAACATAAAGGAGAAAATTGCCTTGTGTTCTGTGGGCTTGTGCTCAAGTCCTAACTCACAGTGATTCAAAAATTTCCGATAAATACAATTTAAAAATTGACATAGATTGGTATATTTCAAATGTTGTTAGCCTTGGAATATTTTGTTCAAAAAAGTGCTATGTGGAATTATAAACAGATAAAAGTAGAGTTGCTCTGAATAAGGGATCTCAGTGTCCTGGATCCTTTGACCAAGTCAGTAGCCCCAAATTCTGATCCAACCCCCTCCCTACCAAATAGTTCTTAACGAGGATTTCCCACAGCCTTTGAAAATCACTATAATAGTGGATTTTAAAGTCCATTCAGCTCTAAATATCATTATTTTTCTCTCACTTTGTAAATAATCCTTCATGACTACAATCTGTAAGACATTAAATACATTCTTCTTAGGTTAGACATTAAATGGTATTTACAAACTAGTTCTAATTTATCATTCCACCCTTATTCTTTCTTTATCTTTTTCTTCATAGACCCTGTGCTTCAGCCACTTTGAACTACTAGTTCATGTTGGATGAGTTAATATGTTTAGAGAACATTAAAATCAATGTGATTTTCTACTTCTAAGATAGTAATATGTCTTCTTTCTGTATATCTATGGTCTCACTCACCTACTTATTTGAATTTTATTCATCCAAGGCCAACTTCTTTTGATTTATTCATGAGTTGGGACCATTTAGTTTCTTTAATAAGTGAATTATTTAGGATTAGACTGCATGTATGTAACAGAAAATCCTAAATATATTAGAAAATGTATAAAGGCTCATTTTTCTTTTACATAAAAATAAATCTAGAGTAGAGACAGTTCATGGTTGTATGACTGGTCTAAAATCATTAGAAGTCTAGCATCCTTCTATCTTTCCCATCTGCCATATAGCATGTAAAGTTGTCTCACCACCAAGACGGATGCAGATCTCCAGCCATTTTATCCATATCCAAGCAGCTGAAGGGGAAGGTCAAATACTGTTACGAGTAACTGTCCCAGTTTTCTGTTTTCTCTTTTAAGAAGTCAACCTGGAAGTTCCATCCAACTTCCTTCTTTGCTTAGAATTTATTCACATGGCTGGAAACAAGCCTTTTGGCACCTGAATGATGATTCTAGTGTCGTGGAAGACAGAGAATGGACACTGGATAGGTGACTTGTAGACTCTGTCACAATAACAGATCTATTTGTTCCTTTGTGACCACAGCCATCTTACTAAACTGTGAAATTCTATCATTTAATTATCTTTACATTCCTAGAATCTGACACAGTGTCTCAACATATAAATGAATAATAAGGAATAAAAAACAATGTTATCTATTTTAAACTGACATTTGGCTAGCCAACCAGAATGTCAAGAATAGGTCTACATTATACTAGTACTGGTCCCATAAGAAATACTAGAAATAGCTGGCCAGGGGGATAAGAATGATTTTTATTTGAGAATGCTGCTTTAAAAGAACAAAACTAAAGCTAAACAATACTAACTTCATTTCTATGACTGCCTGTCAATAAATATATATTCTTGTATCCAATATTAATTTTTAGTTTTGTCCAATATACAGAGTTTATTTTAACCTTTTTATATTACGTTCATATTTCTGATATATAATTTTTTAATGATAGAAATGTATGAAGGAATGGAAGTTTGTTAAAGCACATGTAAGCACTGATTGTTTTTGCCACATCCAGAAAATTCATCACATTTTTATATATACTTTAATTTTTACATATTATTATGAGATTTAACAACAATGGGCAAAAATCTTCATGAATCTAGAAAATATAGGATAGGTTTTAGACTAATAAAGTAAAAGAAGCTCCTGTACTTCTCATTAGCTCTAAGTGGTTCCTCAGCAACCAGCCACAAAATACAGAAACACAAAGCTACGGACTCGGCCATCACAGCAATAAAAGATATATTTTAAAAATCTATCTATCTATCTATCAATCATCTATGTAATCTATCTATATCTAATTTATGATTTAGCTAATCATCATCTATTTACTTCCTTACTCCAAAAAATGATTTAAATGGCTTGCAAATATATATATTATAATAAGTGACATAAAAATAAATTTTAAATGTATAGGAAACAGTAATTAGAGCAAGAAAAAATTATGCTAACAAAAAAACAGATGAATCCAGCAATTAGAGTATTACATAAAATGTGTACCATAACATTCTACTCTCTTTCAAGAAGCAGGCCATTAATCTGGTTTTAAGCTCATAACCCAGGGAAACTCATTCCAGAGAACTTTAAGGTCAGCATTTGGGGATTCAATTTAGTACCTATCATGGTCTCATGAAAGTACAGAATAGGATGATAGTTAGCAGTGGGTGGGAAGGGGGGGTTAAGAGAGGTTGGTTAATGAGCACAAACAGGAATAAGTTCTAATGTTCGATAGAAGAGTAGGGAGACTATAGTTAACAGCAATACAGTGTATATTTCAAAATAGCTTTAAGAGAGGACTATATTCCCAATACATAGAAATGATCATTGCTCAAGGTAATGGATATCCTAAATTCCCTGATTTGATCATTACAGTTTCTATGAATGTAAAAAAAATCACAAGTACTCCATAAATATGTACAAATATTATGCATCAAAAATCACCTATTAGGAGAATTCTGAACCTAGATTGTACATTGACAGTTAAATCATCAGATGATCATTTTTTTTTTT
>VBSM01000272.1:82603885-82619445 GCA_008086735.1 Cheirogaleus medius | reverse complement strand
GAGAGAGAGAGAGAGAGAGAGAAAGCTATAACAATCTCATCATTAACACATACCCATATACACTCACATACATTTAGAGCAACACCTAACTCTCCCATGGCCATTGCACTTTTCTCACAGACTACAATCGAACAACTCAAATTTTGTAATTCCTGCTCTATTTACTCATTTTATGCCATGGTTTTTGGCATATCAGTTCTGTATATAACATGGCGGCTTACAAAGTCAAATGCTGGCACCACTCTAAGAAGTGGGAAAATAGTAGAAAAATGGTGAATCCAGGGATATCATATAGATTCATTCTCATACCTGACTTACACCTACACTTTTGAAAAGTGAGACAATTTATTGAAATCATAGCTTTAACAGCTATGGTAAAGCCATACATTTGTTAGGTATCTCCTGGTGTCAGGAATGTGAAACATATCTTAATCCAATACCTCTCATAGAGGAAAAAAATGCAGGTTTAAGACAAAGAAATAGAGAAGGACCAGTCAGGAAGAGGAAAAAGAAAGGATAATATAGGGTAGATGTGGCCTTGAGCCTACTATATGGCCATAAGTTAAATGAAGAATTTCTCTAAATCTACAGAGCTGCTAAATTCTACATCTTTAAAAAGATTTAAATCTAGTAGTTTAAAGCAACATCCTATCATTTGTGTCAACACCACAATGTAAAAATTAGCTATATAATATAATGCCTTCCTCAGTAATATGAGAAAACCAGAGAATTTTATAACTAGAATGAATTCAATCTTCAATTTACTACATGAAAGAAAAAAAGATATATTTTTCATTGATTCCATTAAGGTGTTTTAAATTAAACTTCATTAGATAGTCAATAATGTAGAAATCTGCTCAATGTAAAATATTACAGAGAAGGGAGAAGGTAAGAACAGAAGATAAGTGAATTGTTGCATAAAGAATAGAAATGTTCATAATTGGAAGAAAAATAAAAAACTACCTTCCTCTCATTTTCTGAGAAATAGTTTTTAATCCTATTAATATTCAAATTCCTCCAATTGTCACCTAAATATCCTTCACTATTAGTTTTTCCAAAACCCAATTTAGTCCAGAACCACACATTACATTTAAAGCATAGTCCCCTTTCCCTACCACTTTCTGCACTTTTTTCATGTTGTTTATTTGAAGAGTTGTTTCTTTGAACAAAAACATCACTACAAAAATAAAAGATTGAATTAAAATAGAATAAAAAATATCTGAAGAACTTTACTTACCAAAAGAGAATGGGGACGCCCATTGTGTTCAAAAGCCTCAGAAAAGAAATCAGTGTTGTGGTCCAGTCTCTGGTGCCCTCCATATTCTGCTGCATCTGAATCTAGCACAATTTTGAATGTACAGGTCTTAAGGAATTCACAACACTTCAGGAGTTGAATGTGACATTGTAAAATATTTTCTGAGAGAGCAATTTAAAAGTGAGCATTCTGAACAGTGCTAAATCAGGATTTGTGCTATGTACTCATTTCTTCTCTAATATTTCAGAGATTCTCATATTTGAAAGGGGCTTTATAGGCTATCTACTCCACACACCTATTAGATTCCTGTTATCCCTCTATCACGCCTCATCAAGTGATCATCCAGCCTGCCACTGCATATATCTATGAACAGAGAATCTACTTTTCTCTTAAAGCAACCCATTTCACTTGTTAGAAATTCTTTTCCATACTGAATAGAAATTTGACTCCTTGGGACTATTTCTACCTAGAAAAGTCATAAAGAATAAGTTCAATACATAGTGAACTTTCAAATATATAGTATCTATGCTATCTCCATGTGTCCTTTGAATTTATTACTAAATATATACAGTCAGCTTTCCATATCCATGGGTTCCACATCTGTGGATTCAAACAACCTTGAATCGAAAATATTAAAAAAAAGGATATTGCAACTGTGAATACAGACTGAACATATGATTTTTCATAGTGAGTTATTAGGCATGTTAGCATTACTATATTTATAATAAAATAAATAAAAACTATATTATTATGCTCAAATTTATGATGCTCAAAATATCTAGAAATGGTACTTGATATAAAAATCCACAATTAAATATACATCAGCACTTAGAAATCTTAAGTTTCCTCTAGGCTAAGAAGGGATATAGATAGGTTTAAGGGCTTTTTTTCCCTTTACCTAGTATAAAAATCTTTAATCACAGAAATGTTAGTATATTTTCATTACAGCACAAATTATCACATTAATAGTCCATGTGGGTAATGAACAATGATCCACCATTTTTATCCTTGAAAACCTCTGCCTGGGTCAAGGATGCAGATGGACATGCCACAGAAACTTTTGCTGATAGTGGTGGCTCCATCTTAGTCAATCCAGGTCAGCCTGCTCTGATTCAAACTGAAACTGATAATCAGAATATTGAGAGAGAAAGAAAGATTGAGATTCAAATGATGACTACTAGACACTGTCACATACTAAAATCACTCAATGATTTGTGCCTACCAATATATTTAATGTAGAAATATGGATAATGAAAACAAATAATTGGAGACATAACAAATAAATGAACATTGTGGAATGAAGAGAACTATTAAATGTTTAGCTTTTGGTTCTTCATTCCAGTTCGGTAAACACTTGGACAAATCTTAAAACAAAAAAAACCCAGTACAATTTAGAGAATAATATCTTGGAATGCTATTTAGAACTACTGAATTAAAGTATCAGTTAATAAATTACTGGTTAACAACATAGATTTTTAGTAGTAGTAGCTAAAGAAGGCAAGCATATCATTGAAAGCAGTGGTTTCCAACCTATGGGTTAAGAAGCACTGACTGGTATTCATGTTATTATTATATAAGGTTCTCTCTGAGTGAGTAGTTATGTTATTATAAGGGACTGGGAATCTATATGTGCATTAGGCATTGTCTTAAGACTAAACAATGTTATACACATGTATTTTTTTCTTTTTTTCTTAAACTTTTAAATAAAATAATAATTATGCCTATTATAGGGGTATATAATGTTATTGTGATACATTTAACATACAGTGAACAGCTCAGGGCAATCAGTATATCCATCATCTCAAACATTTATCATTTGTGTTGGGAACATTCAGTATCTACCTTCTAGCTATCTGAAATTATATAATACTGTTAACTATAGTCATCTTACAATGGCATAGAACACTAGAACTTATTCCTCCTATCTAGCTGCAATTTTGTGTCATTTAACAAATCTCTCTCTACCCCTCCTTACCCTTCCCAGCCTCTAGTATCCTCTGTTCTATTTTCTACTTCTATGAGATCAACTATTCTTTTTTAGCTTCCACATATAAGTGAGAACATACAGTGTTTAACTTTCTGTTCCTGGTGTATGTCACTTAACATAATGTCCTCTAGTTCCATCCATGTTGCCACAAATGACAAGATATTATTCCTTGTCATGGCTGAGTAGCATTCCATTGTATATACATATCACATTTTCTTTATCCACTCATTGACTGTTAGACCCTTAAGTTAATTCCATATTTTGGCTACCGTGAATAATGCTGTAATAAACATGGGGGTATAGATGTCTCTTTGATATTTTGATTTCCTTCCTTTTGGATAAATGCCCAGTAGTGGGATTGCTGGATATTTTGATAGTCCTATGCATAGTTTTTTGAGGAACCTCCATAATGCTCTCCATAGTGGCTGTATAGTTTACATTCCCACCAACAGTATATAACAGATTCCTTTTTTCCACATCCTTGCTAGCATTTGTTATTTTTTTGTCTTTGATAATAGCCACCCTGAGGTGAGATGATACCTCATTGTGGTTTTGATTTGCATTTCCATGATGATTAGTGATTTCAAGTATTTATTCATTTATTTGTTGGCCATTTGTGTATTCTTTTAAGAAATGTCTGTTTAGATCATTAGCCCATTTGTCAGTCAGATTGTTTTTTGCTATTGAGATGTTTGAGTTCCTTGAATATTTTGGATATTACTCCCCTGTTGGATGAATAGCTAGCAAATATTTTCTCCCCTTCCATAGGTTGTCTTTTCATTTTGTTGATTGTTTCCTTTGCTGCGTGATCCTTCTGCCTTAGCCTACCAAGTAGCTGGGATTACAGGTGCGTGCCATTGTGCCCAGCCTGACATTATATTTCAAAGAATGTACATGTTTTGGTTATTAAAATGTAGACTCTTTTAAAAAGTCACAAAATTTAATAGTAAGTTTTTTCCCATATATTTTCTCAAAGGAAACTGAAAGAGTAATTGTTATATAAGTGTCCATTTCTTTTTGACATTGAAAGAAATCATCATATTGAGAATGGTTAGAATCTATTTACTTAATATATATAATTTGTAGCCATAAAGGGAAAGCTTATAAAAACTATAAAGCAAGTTTCAGAACATCAGTTTAGGCATGTTTTTCTGATCTATAATTTAAAGAAAAAATTCTGCTGTGGCCACTTTTGGAATTACCCAGCCTTGTATCTGTATTACCCAAGGAACACTATAACTTCCTTTAGACCAGATTTCAACAAGTTAAAACTCTAGGTAAAAGGTAATGGTGGTGAAAGCGCTTTATAATTGTGAATTGCTACCGCATATTATTCAAGTATCATAAAACCCCATCTTTTAGGAACAGTGCTTAAAATTAGGATAAAATTTATTATTGTCAGGAAATTTTCTTTCCTTTTTTTTATTTGAATAGATTTAGAGGGTACAAGTGGTTTTTTGATACTAGGATGAATTGTATAATGGTGAAGTCAGGGCTTTTAAGTGTACCCATCATCCAAATAGTACAAATTTTTAAAGAGGTTATTTAAGCAACTGGTTTGTTTGTTTTGATGTTTTCTCACTCCTCTCTCATATGTACCTCCACACACAGATACACATACACATACAACATAGGACCTACACAGTACCAAAATTCCTACATTACCCCCTTTCCACTAAAGAACAAGCGTATCTCTGAAAATATGGCTCTGAGCCAATTTATACTTATTTAAAACTACCTTTGTTATATGGATTCCAATTACATACCACATAGAACAAATTTAGCAGGATACCTCACCAGGCTATCTATTGTCCATAGCTACCTCCCTATATCTAGCAGAATGCCTTCCCATAATAGGTTCCCAATAAATCTTTGAAACTGATATTCAAGATGACAAGCCTGAATCACTAAGAGAGGTCAAATTACATATATTATTTTTTATATTAGAGGAAAGTATAATAAATTATCTTTACTCCCCTATTCATTTACTAAGTACATACAATGTACAAGGCACTGTGCAAGATACAAAAACTACTAAGATATGGTCTAAGTTTACATGTAATTTACATCCTCTACAGGGAGATCAGGCATGCATATAAATGTCCACAAGTAGAGCAAAAGCAATATGCAATGAGAGGGATAGTCAATGAGAAAAGTTAGTATCAAAAGTTTGTATATAAAGAGTTTTGAAGGCTGGGATAGGCTGTTAAGATTTATTTTGTTAGTTAAGTATGATAAGGTTGAAAATTCTTGAGAAAAGACATAACAATCAAGAAAATTAATCTGGATGTTATAGGCAGAATAGGAAGTACAGGGGAAAGACTAAGTCAGGAAAACCAGTCAGGAGTCTAACAGCCCAAGGACAGTTAAGTAGGGCTAAACTCTGATAGTGGTAATGGAAACACATAGATGGAGATTTTAGATGTACAAGTGACAGTACTCAAAATAAGAAAATTGATGCTTAATTTAGGGAAACAGAAGTGCAAGGGGAGAATAGGTGTGCCTAAAGACAGACAACTAGAGAAGAACTGGGATTTTATGTCAAGAATTAGGCAAAAGCATTTTCATATGCAGTTTCTTATTTAAATCTAAAGTTGATATTCCAAGCACAAAGAAGCCAGAATGAACATGATATGAGAATAAAAATAGGAAATTCAGATAAAGTGATATCCATTAAAATTATTAATACAATTAAATTTAAAAGACTGGTATTCTTAACAATCATTTTGGAGTTTTACTATTTGAGCTTCACTATATTTGTTGTAGTCCATTTCTTATTTATTTAATTCATTTGATCATTTTGTTGGCTAAGACAAAATACTGGACCAAAAAATTTACCTTGCTCAATATGAAAAAATACAGTAGGGAGAGAATGACAGAAATTTTTAGTAGAGATCTTTTTTTAAAAGGAGATCAAATAGTTCCCTATCAATTTGAATAGCATTTTAAAATATTATGATTTCTTATTTTAAATTCAAGAGCTTCCTAAGTATTTGATATATCTATCAACAGGTTGAAGTAGATAAGATGTTTTAAGCGTTATTTTATAATCTATGTCCTTAAATTTGAACCAAGGAAGAGCCAAGTTCTGAAGGGGGCCTGTACTAATAAGATTAAAGAACAGTGAAGGCATGAAGACTCTTAAATTCAATGGCTCTTCAAATACTTCAAAAGCTGCTGTGTTTGCTCAGCCACTTGATAAAGTGTCTGTTCAAAGTATAAGGATTTTGATGTAAGAAGTACTATCATTTATATCATTCTGCACTAAACTCACTTCACTTCCACTGATGAAGCTAAAGAAATTTATTGTAAGGTACAACGTTTGAGCTTTCAAATTGAATGACAAAAAGAAGGGTTCTCCAGTAACTAGTTGACCATAAAAACAGCAAAGCTGGTAAGTTATCATGTTTCTTCAAATCTAAGACACATCAATTTTAAGATGAATTATTTTATATATCTCTAATAAAGAGAAAAAATATCAGTACCACACCAATCATTGTTAGACATTATCCCAAGTGAAGAACATGCTAAAATGTGGAAAAAAGTACATCTTAGAATATGAATTTAATATGTTATTTTTATATATAATTTATATATAATTCTTTAATCAACCCATTCATATTACAATGACTACAATAACTTCTAGGAGCTGAGCAATCCCTGGAGAGATAATCTATACAAAAAGCAGAAAGCATTAAGTGTAAAACTCTAAGGAATATTCTAATTGAAGTAAATGTGAACAAATATCTCATGGGTAAGAACGGTTGCTGGGAAGCAAGGAGAGTTTTAGGTTTTTAATAGTCTAAAGATAACTATCCAGCACAAGGCTTGCCACAATGTTCTAACATAATCTCCCTTTTTACATTTCATGAATTGAATTTTATTTATTGTCAGCTACAATCCACAAGACCTAAGGTTATATCTGCATAGGATCTCAAATAGATCTGTCCCTTTATTTTATCAACATAGCAAAATTATGCCTAGTTTATTGTCCTGAATCACAGGAAGGGCTGTAAACAACTTTTAGTGGCCCTCTCTGGTCTCTTTCCAAATGCAGGAGTAGCAAAGACTAGTGACGTGTTGCTATATATTTTATGAATGTGTATGTCTGTTAGTGTATGGTAGGGTGTGTGTGTGTGTGTGTGTGTGACATCTGATTTAGGCATTTCTGTCTTTACGTCTGTGATCCAGAATATACATTAAACTCAGAAATTCAATACTGGAAATGAGAATTATAATATTAATTACTTAATATTAAAATTACTTATTATAATATTATTTTTTAAAGCCTTTTATGGCAATATGACATTTATGATTATGTTACTTTCAATGGAAAATATCCATTTAGTTTTCTCTCTCCTTCAGTTTAAAAAATCCTCCAATATTATATTTTAAAAATAAAATTTAAAAGGAGAGGAATGTGAAAGTAGAGAGAAAACTTATCACTGAATGCAGTCAAAGTAAATTTTAAAATATGATGAATGCCAAATGTAACTTCTCTTTAAGAAGAAAAAAAATATATATATTTATTTTGGGGGTTGGGGGACAAACTTTCTGTCACCCAGGCTAGAGTGCAGTAGCATCATCATAGCTCACTGCAACCTCAAACCCCTGGGCTTATGCGATCCTCCTACCTCAGCCTCCTGAGTAGCTGGGACTATCGGCCCACACCACCACACCCAGCTAATTTTTCTGTTTTTTTGTAGAGACAAGGTCTCACTCTTGCTCAGACTGGTCTTGAACTCCTGGCCTCAAAGGATCCTCCCGCCCTGGCCTCCCAAAGTGCTAGGATTACAGGCATGAGCCACCATGCCCAGCCTATATATACATATATATGCATTTTTACTCTTATTAGTTCATATTAAAATTTTGATGTCTTTCAAAAAAAGCAACATCTTCATGCACGAGCTATATATGCATTCAAATTTGTGAATTATAAAAGTTTAAATGACAATCACACATTTTAATTAAGTACAAAACAGACTATTATTGTCTAGGATGAGCTCATTTCATTAACAAAAGGTTTCTGATTTTAGACTACAAAATAAACTCCAATCCCTGCAAGTTTTCTTCCTTGGACAAAAATTTTTAGAAATTGTACACTACAACTAGCAATATAGCAAGCTCAAAGGATGAGGGGCTCAAATGTCATTATCTACCAGGTTAATTAATGGATTGCTATGCTTTTGAAAATGTATTTTCAAGCAAATTATTAGTTTATTCTTAAGCATGCTTAATGACACACATCAGTAAATAGCAAATCAAATGATAATACAAAATACTGAGTACCACATATTTCTCTATGCAAATAGAAAAATTATTCAAAATAATTTACAGAATACTTCTGGCTAACCTACTTAGGAACTTTTCTTTAATCCTATAAGATTATATAACTTAACTATAACATGTCAGTGTTTCTCAATAACTCAAGAAAGAAGAAAAATAGGAAAATGTACTCAGACATCTACTCTAACCTCTCCCTAAAACTGTTGTTCTTTGTCTGTGTCATTAAGGATTATCCAGAGTTTGTAAATTCAATTATCTGATGAAGCAATAGCAATTATTTAGAAATATAATTCTAAATAACAGATTTTAATTCACCTTTTAACCTCTACTTCGTCATCAAAATGAGTTTAAACCATTCAGACTCAACTTTTTAAAAAATATTGTGCTTTTGAACTCAAAGTAATTTTGACACAGACTATAAAGAAACACCTTCCACCAAACTTAGTATGAAGACTGCCTTCAATGGAGTCAAATGCAATATATCTAAATGGAAAGGAAACTTGAAAGTTGCTGAAAAATAAAGACAATAATAAGCAGTAAGGAATCATCATCTGAGCCATTTCATGGAGACAGACAGGATTAGTGATAGCATCTTAAAACACTAAAATATGGTGGGTACCTCCACGAACTTTGAGGTCCACAATTGCATTCTAATCCCGGTTCTGCCAATTACCAACTATGTGCCTCTTAGCAAGTTACTTAACTTCCTTGAGTTTCAGTCTCTTGTTTGTAAACAGAGGCAATACAGCAGAGGGCTGTTGTGGGGATTAACAGAAGCAATCTACATTGAGTGCTTAACACAGTATCTAGCACTGGGGAAAATGCTCAAACTATTCTGTTAGCTTCTGTGGCTGTTATTATTATAAGCTCCGACCCACTTAAACTACTGTCTCAAGAGATGAAAAATGTAAAAGTGGATCTATTTATTCTTTATCTTATTTTTTACACTCAACTTGGCCTCCTCTTCCTTTATGATCTTTATTTCTATTCCCCTCTCCCTTTGTCTTTGTTCTCACTAGAATCTAACACTGTTATTTTAGAATTTTAACATTAAAATTTAATCAGACAGTAGATACAACTCTTTGAGGACTACAGACTGTTTTTAATTTTAAGGTTTTTTCTTTTTCTTTTTAAACTTCTGAGAAATATTGAGAGCCTTTTTGGTGAAGCCTATCCTGACTACTCTAACTGAAAACTAAATACCTCCCCACATTCTCTTGCACTTGCCCTGATTTTTCACCATAGCATTATCATATTTTAATATACTATATGTTTAATTATTATATTTTTATGTCTCTTTGTTAAAATGCAATCTGTATAAAGGATTTCTATCTTGGATTTCTCTGCCACATAGGACCTAGATTAGTACCTGGCATATTTGCTGAGTATATTGTCTTTTCATTATTTTCCTATTGCAGTTTTCTACTTGAGTTTTGATTTTTAATCAGGACATGTTTTTGCTTAACTTTAAAAAATAACTTAATAATACTTTGGTCAAAAAAGGCTGACCTTGATTTTCTTTCCTTGTTTTTATAGAGTTAACATTTTGAATCTTTTCAAATATAACTTTGGACACATCACAATTTCATTATCTATGAAGTTTAACGTAGATATTTTAAAATATTTTACATCTTTCATAAATAAACAGATTTATAATATAATCTGTAAAAGAAAAAATTTCCTTCATTTTGGATAACTCACTATAGTTAAATGAATACATGTTAGTTTGAAGCAATTAATTCTTATGTTATTAATTCTGATTGATATGAGTCTTAGAGCTAGAAATTTTATATAATTCTTAGTTGATAAGGAAAATGATTACAAGTTTATTAAAGTCAGCATATACTCAAAGACCTTCATTATCAACTTGACTGTTAGCTTTCTCTACACAGTGACTAAACTTAAGCACAGAACATCAAATAGCTTGTCAAAATCATGTATCTAATAATTTGGGAGGGCCAGGATATGTGCTTAGTTATAATATTTTCTACTACTCTACTACCATCTTCCAGATAAAGACTGAAAAGTGTATAAACATTAATTTACTTAAAAATTGGAGAGCTGATTATTTTAGCTCTGGCAGTAGAAACATCATTTCTCTTTATTTGAAGTCATAACTTACTTGGAGTAACATATATTAATACTTAATGTGTACGCCTCTTTCTCTTTTAACTTTTAAGACCAAATAGAAAATCATATCAGTATAGGTCTCGGTGCTTTAGAAAGCCAAATGAGCAGAGGCTGTTTCCCATGAAAAATTAAAAAGTAAAACTTGCAGGTGTGTGTCTGTGTGTGCGCATGCATGCACAGGTGCATCGTCACTGCAGTCAGTCCTGAGCACTCTGGGAACATAGCCCAAACTATATCAGATTGATTATTGTGAGGAAAAAGATTCAAATTAAACATTTCCCCGTACGCATTTAAAAAATGAGCAAAAGAGCTATATACACACACATGCATGCACACACACACACACACACACTTGTGATTGCTAATAAATATATTTTCCAGGGGTATAATAAATTTAATGTAGTAGTTTTCAATTGCCTTTAAGACAACTATACTGCTATAATCTTACTAGGTAGAAGTGATAAAGAATACTACAAGGAAATATTGAAGCTGGTAAGTTATTTCTGTTCTCTCTTGGTTTCCATTTGCATGGAATATCTTATTCCATGCCTTCACTTTTAGCCTACAAAAAAATAAAAGTTAAAGTTTGTTTCTTACCGATAGCATACAGTTGGTCTTTTTTTTTTTAATCCACTCAGCTATTCTATAACAAAACTGATGAACCAAGAGGACATTATGCTAAGTGAAATAAGCCAACACACACACAAACACTGCATGATCTCATATGTGGAATCTAAACAAGTTGAACTCATGGAAACATAAAGTAGAATGATGATTGCCAGGGGCTGGGGTATAGGAAAAATAGGGGCATTTTAGTCAAAGGGCACAAACTTTCACTTGTAAAATAAATAAGTTCTGGAGATAAAATGTACAACACGGTGACTATAGTTAATAATAATGTATTATATACTTGAAACTTTCTCACCCCACAAAAAAACTGGTAATGTGAGGTGACAGATATGTTAATTAGCTTGACTGTAGTAACATTTTCACAATGCATATGTATATCAAAACATCATATTGTACACATTACGTATACGCAGTATATACAAACTTCAATAAAGCTGGAACAGTTTTCTACTTACATTGATTCGTACTTTTGAGTGTCAGAAATTAGGATAGTATAACAGTGCAAAAAAACAACATTTAGTCAGAGGCACCATTAACTTCTACAAATATAAGTAGAGAAAAAAATTAAATTATAATTAGTGAGACACGCTTCACGTATTTAATGGCTTTTCTACAGGGCAGCTAGAAGATGAATTATCTGGTGCCCAAATGTAAAACTGCACTGAACTTAGAGAAACTAGATTAAATCACATTTACTCACTTACTAGGAATATGACCTTGTGGAAGTTATAAATCTTTCTGATCCTCATTTGTATATTGAGGGTAAAAATACTTGCCTGGACAGTCACATGACTGAGATGATGTGAGGATTGAGTGGGTTAGTGTAAATAGAAGCACTCATACACTGTAAAGTCCTATGCAAATTTAACTTCTGGTACTAATTTTGAAACCATCTCCTAAAACAAGATTATAGATCTCCTAAACCAAGTAATTCTATTTAATTTGAATGGGGTTTACCAGGTTTTGCTAGATTTCTTTGCTGTTTCAAAAATCTATGATTCCATGCTGCCCAACATTGAATAAAGTCACTAAACATCACAAAGTTGCACACTGTTTGGTGAATAGGTTAAAGTAGGAGAGGTGATTAGGGAACATCTTCATAGAGCTCACAGATGAAGCTATGAGGATGTGTGAATTTTTCAAGGGAAGAGTGCAAGGAAGAATAATATATGATCGGATTTGTATCTAACGGAAAAAGATAACACAAAGAAGGGTGCATAGGAAAGGAAATCAAGACAGTGCTGTAGCACATACAGGAAGGGAAATAAGAATAAAAGGTGGGGAAATAGTACAAGAGTAAGGAAGGGATTTAGCAGGGTGCAGAAGACTTTTCATTCCAGTACTGTGAAACGACTGAAAGGAATCATTGTGTGGTGGTGAAATGGGGTCTAGGACATGAAAAAAGAAGATAGACAAGAAAATGCAGAGAGGATTGGTACCTACTTCTCTGGTCCTTTCATTTCCTTCCTTTTATTATCAAATTTCTAGTGTATTTTTGGAATAATGATGACAGTAATGATGACAACAGCAGCTAACACTTGCTGATCCTATAATATGTGGGCAACACTGTTGCTCAGCCTTTCACTCACATGAACTCATTTAATTCTGACAATAATTCTAGGAGTATGTGTAGAGATGAAGTAGAGTATGGGTAGAAATGAAGAAACCAAGAAATAAAGGGGATTACTTTCATAACACAAACAAGTGGTAGAGATGGAACTTGAACCCTGAGATGGTCTTATTCTAGAGCTCATGGTCCTAATCACCATCCCACCAACAGGAGCAAATTTCTCTACGTTTACAAATATTAAAACAAGATACTTATTACTTCTGAAGGCCATAAAAGTTACATGAGCCCTTGGAAGATAAAAATGTTAGGGTAAGAGAACAGACTAAAGAAAATAGTGTTTCAGAATTAGGAAAAAATGCTATCATCACAGAAAATTATTTTTCTTTTGTTTTCCTTATCTGGACAAAAAAGATGAACATTGGTAGGGAAGTCTGTAAAGTGAACATTGGCTCTCTCCCTAAATAATAAAGAACTCAAGAGAGAAAAAAAAATCATGATTTTATGGACAAATAAAATAATTTTCTGTTTTAATTAATATTCCTAAAACAAAACACTTGTCTGCCAATATAAGGTAGTTAATATGATTACACTTCATTAAGTTACATGTTAATTAAATAATTTTACTTGATAATGTCTAAATAACACTTTCCTCATTCAACAGCTAATACCACACAACTACAAAAGAAAACCCACAATTAATTTCACAAATTAATTCTTATTAATTTCTTATTAATTATCTTATTAAAGAATTCATAAGAATTAATTAGAGATTTTCCCATCATTAAGCCAAGAAAAAACACATTAATAGAATTATAGATGTTCTTACACATGATTTCAACTGAAGCCCCTGCTTCTAAGAACACATTGTTCATGGCTCTAATTTTTCCTCTTTTCTTGGGAGAAATAGAAACTCTTTTTATGGTTGTAACATCCATGCATGCTTAGGAGCTCTTAAATAATTATAGTGAGCCAGTAATTATTCATGCCTTAATTTTGGAACTAGAATTTTTTGTTACTCAGGTAACATTTTCACATACAAAACACTGACCACTCAATTTGATACTGTGAGATTCTCAGTTACAATAGCTTACTCAAAAATGTCAGAAATGCAAATAATATTTCCTTTATAGAAGATCTAAACAGCTTTATGGCAGGCAGGAGATAGTGAAAAAGGCTAATTTCTACTGATATCCAGAGGGAAAAAGTAATTTAACATCAATATTAGAAATTGAGTTTAGACACAGAATGCTACATAAAAGGCACTGATATCAGATATAAAAGTGATAAATATAATTTAGTTTTTTTAAAAAAATAGAAGAGAATCATCAATTTTGGATGCATTAAGTAAAGGACTACATTAAAAAGAAAGGTTAGATGTGAAATGTTTCAGGACAATGTTATCACTGTACAGGCATACCTTTTTTTATTGTGCTTTACTTTATTGCACTCTGCAGATATTGTGTTTTTTTTTCAACAAGTGAATGTTTGTGGCAACCCTGCATCAAGCAAGTCTACTGGCACCATTTTCCCAACAACATGTGCTCACTTTGTGTCTCTGTGTCACATTTTGGTAATTCTCACAACACTTCAAACTTTTTCATTATTATTATATGTTAATATATTATTCTTCATTAATAATTATTACATTTTATGTTTTATTATTATTATATATGTTATGATGATCTGTCATCAGTGATCTCTGTTGTTACTACTGCAATTGTTTTGGGGTGCCACAAACCACACTCATCTAAGACGGCCAGTGTAACTGACAAGTGTTATATGTATTGACTGTTCCACTGAGCAGCTCTTTCCACATCTCTCTCCCTATTCTTGGAGTTCCCTATTCCCTGAGACACAACAATATGGAAATTAGGCCAATTAATAACCCTACAATGGCCTCTAAGTGTTCAAATGAAAGGAAGAGTCACACATCTCTCATTTTAAATCAAAAGCTATGATTAAATGATTAAGCTTAGTGAGGAAGGTATGTCAAAAGTTGAGATAGGATGAAAGCTAGGCCCTTTGGGCCAAATAGTTAGTCAATTTGTGAATGCAAAGGAAAAGTCCTTGAAGGAAATTAGAAGTGCTACTCCAGTGAACAGATGAATGATAAGAAAGTAAACCAGCTCTATTGCTGATATGAAGAAGTGTTAGTGGTCTGGATAGATCAAACTAGCCACAATATTCCCTTAAGATAAAACCTATTCCATAGCAAGGCCCCAACTCTCTTCAATTCTGTGAAGGCTGAGAGAGGTGAAGAAGCTCCGTAAGAAAAATCTGAAGCCAGCAGAGTTTTGTTCACGAGATTTAAGGAAAGACACTATCTTCATAACATAAAGTGCAAAGTGTTGCAAGTGCTAATGGAGAAGCTGCAGCAAATTATCCAGAAAGTCTATTTAAGATAATTGTTGAAGGTGGCTGCATTAAATAACAGATTTTCAATGTAGGTGAAACAGCCTACTATTGGAAGACGATCCCATCTACGACTTTCATAGCCAGAGGGGAGATATCAATGTCTGGCTTCAAAGTTTCAAGGGACAGCAGACACTCTTTTTAGGGGTTAATGCAGCTGGTGACTTTAAGTTGCAGTCAATGCTTATTTACCATTTGAAAATCCTAGGGCCCTTAAGAATTATGCTAAATCTACTCTGCTTAAGCTCTATAAATGGAACAACAAAGGCTGGATGACAGCACAACTGTTT
>VBSM01000272.1:82585086-82596720 GCA_008086735.1 Cheirogaleus medius | reverse complement strand
AGCCAGAGGCATCACATCGCCTGACTTCAAATTATACTTCAAGGCTATCCTAATCAAAACAGCATGGTATTAGTATAAAAATAGACACATAGATCAATGAAAAAGAATAGAGAATCCAGAAACAAAGCCTCATATTTATAGCCAACCGATCTTTGACAAAGATGGCAAACCATTACACTGAGGAAAGGATACTTTTTCAATAAGTGGTGCTGGAAAAATTGGATTGCCATATGCAGAAGAATGAAACTGGACCCCCATCTCTCACCACATACAAAAATCAACTCACAATCTATTGCAGACTTAAATATAAGTCCTGAAACTATAAAAATACTAGAAGAAACTGTAGGGAAAACTCTTTTGGACATTGATCTGGGTAAAGAATTCATGACTAAGACCTCAAAAGCAAAAGCAACAAAAACAAAAAGCTTCTTTATAGCAAAAGACATAATCAACCATATGAACAGATAACTTGCAGAATGGGAGAAAATATTTGCAAATTACACATCCAACAGGGGATGGTTGTAAATATTCAGAATTTACAAGGAACTCAACAACAACAATAACAAACAGCTCCATTAAAAAGTGGGCAAAGGCCATGAATAGGCATTTTTCAGAGGAAGACATAAATGGCCAAAAAGCATATGAAATAATGTTCCACATCACTAATCATCAGAGAAATGCAAATTAAAACCACAATGAGATATCATCTTACACCAGTCAGAATAGATATTATTAAGAAAAAAAAAAAAAAGATGTTGGTGAGCATATGGAGAAAAGGGCACATTTATCCACTGTTGGTAGGAATGTAAATATCAAAAAGGTACTTATATGTTTACCACAGCACTATTCACAATAGTGAAGATATAGACTCAACCCAAGTTTCCATCAATGGATGACTGGATAAAGAAAATGTAGTATATATACACACACACACACACACATACACACACATATACACACAATGGACTACTATTCAGCCATAAAAAGAACACATTTTGCTGCAACATGGATGGAACTGGTGGCCATTATCATAAGTGAAACAACTCAGAAAAAGAAAGTGAAACACTACATATTATCACTTATAAATGAGAGCTAAATAATGTGTACACATGGACATAGAATGTGGAATGATAGACTATGGAGATTCAGAAGTGTGGGAGGGTAGGAGGTACTTGAAAGATAAGAAATTACTTAATGGGTCCAATGTACATTACTCAGGTGATAGATATGTTAAAAGTTCAGGCTTCACCATTACACAATATATTAATATCACAAAATTACAGTTGTACTCATTAAATTTATACAAAAAACCCTCAAATAAACTAGAGGTATTTGGTCTAGAAGTGGCAAGACTAGGAGAGGTGGTACTATGAGGAGCACGTTAAATACCTTCCTGAGTCGAATAGCAGGCTTACAGAACAGGTATTAGCCCCAAAATATAGAACTAATACATTAAAATTTGAGACATTATTTTTAATAATTAAAAAACTGTAAAGTTTACCTCATGATTCTTAGCACTGAAAAGTATTTTAATAACTGTTAGCTGATTATATGTAAAATAATTTCTAGCACTTCTGCACTGAACTAGAAGGGGAGAATATAGGATCTCTCAAAATCCATAAGATTTTATGATTTCAATCTCAGAGTTAGGGCTGGCATAATTAACATATAGGTAATTAGAAAGTGTGGTAGAGGTATGTTGGAAATGTTCTCCTCGTCACTTCCGATCCTAACAAACAAAAACAAAATCTGTATTGTAATAAAATTCATCAATGACATATTTGGGCCATTAGGTCTTGAATATTTTTTGAGTATTAAAAGAGATTTCTTAAAATGTACAGGTCCTCAGAGGAAGCAATAACATATGTAAATTAGTTACTCTTACTGCTTTTTGACAGACAGGAATGAAATAGATAGTAAGAATAAATAAGGCCCAAGTGGGTGTAAATTTGTAGAAGACAAAATGTAGGAAATGGGCCAACAATATTTCTTCAAGGTTCTTCTGGAGACGGCTGAGGCTTCAATTATCACTTCTATACAGACATGGCTCAATTTTCCATTATGTCTGTATCATTACAACCTATAATTAATATAGCTTCTGAAAGAGATCACTAATATAAAACATTCAGTATTTATTTACTAAAATAGAAAATGTCTTTGTAACAGGTAACTATAGATGTTTACACAGATGCCTAAATTTCAAAAGACTCAGTTTGTGTCAAGGTTTATCAAAACCAAACCAGGCTTTCCTACTCAGTATATTTCTGTATCAGTAAATATATCCTAACTTGCAGGTGGATTCTACTCAAAAGACACTAAGTTATTACATATGTTTTCATTCAATGATATTTGCTAATCAAAGTTAATAGATTTTGGATAGATCATTGTAGCTTGAGCCAAGGCTTTTCTCCTAAACGACATCATTGAAAATTCCATGTATTTTTCACTTGTCAATCATCCTAAATTAAATTCATATTTCTATTCCCCTAACTGGTTACTTCTTTTTTTGCTATGCTCTGGAATAATACTACTGGCATTGTTATGGTCGTTCAAAGTGAAACTTTACATTTTCCTTTCTATACTCCATGTCCAAACAGATGCTAAGTTCTTTTACTACAAGACAGAACTATCTCTCATAGCTTTTTCTATTCTATTCCCATTACTTTAGTTCATGTCCTAATTATCTTCTAGGTGTACTGTAATTGCTCATAATTACTATCTGTACTTCCAATCTTTCTCCCCATGAAAGCTCTCTTACATACTGGTATATGAGAACTTGTACTAAAGTATACATTCTTATCAAATAGCTCAATAGTCAAAAATCTTTGGCAACTCACTACTAAACCATAGAAAAAAGCTTAAACTAATTAATATGGTATTAAAATCTTCTACTATGTGATCTCAATCTATGTTTTCAGCTTTATCTCGGTACTTCATTTTATAGTCATTCTCCAATTAATCCATCTTACTGTCCACTATCTAAGGATAGTCCATGCTTTCCAACAGCTGGAATGGCTTTCCTCAATTTTTTTCTGCTATAATTTTATCCATTTCTCAAGGTCTAGTCATAAAGGTCTTTTCCTTAATATCTTTCTCTCTTCCTCCTGCCCTCATTTATTTATTTTTCTTTTCCTCTGTCCTTACATGGAACATCCTTGCCCCTTTTACATTTATTGCATTATGCCTTACATCATAGTTTGGTTTTAGACATCTCTTCTCCCTCATTTAGGGTCAAAGATAGTACTGCAAAGATACCAACAAAAACTATAGTAGATACCAAGCATTTTGTAAATGTATTTTGGTTTTATTATATTACATTATCAAGAATAGAAGGGTTTAGTCTATGGGAATTACTTTAGCAATCTGGAGATTAGAAAAGTCATGTACAAATTGCTAAACATCTAATATTTGTGTGCATTTTTTCATGGAGATGGTAAGAACATTTGCTTTCCAGAACAGTACATTACTTCTGTAGTGCAGATAACTCCATCACATTGATTTCTCTGTATATACAATGACACAGATGACACAGACTCCTCCTCTCTGTGTCAACTGGGGCACACTGGGCTATCAGTCATAGCTACAGCCTCCTCTCCTAAATGCTCTGATGTCATTTGGGTTAGCAATAGGCTAGGCAGGGAGAAGGTAGGGAACCATCTCTCACCACCCTTAATGTCACTGAGCAGCACAAGGTGGTGACACATCCTACAGGCTACTTACTGAACAGCACTAGCCCTTTCCTTTTTATTGGCAGAGTAACATTCTGTCTGGGTGTTCTCTTCACCAGGGAGTCCACTTCCTGTGGCTCGGGTAATTTCTGACTAAGCCACTCATGGTGATACCATTCTTCTTCCTAAAAATGTTTTTGGGGCTATGATACCCAATTCTGTTCAAAGGAATATGAAAGGATAATGAGTATGATGTGCACCACCTGGGGGATGGACACGCTCTGAAGCTCTGACTTGGGGGTGAGGGGCAAGGGCAACATACATAACCTAAATATTTGTATCTCCATAATAAGCTGAAATAAAAAAAAAGAATGTGAAAGGAAATTTGCTACAGAAATGATCTCTTACTTGAAAAGAGACACAAAGGGTAAAATTTGTTTGCATTTTGTTGTGTCTGAAGGTGGGTGACACTTGGAACCATGGCTCTTGTCATCCAACTATAACAGGTGATACCTTTTTGGTACACTAGAAGTGGGAAGGCAGAAAGAATGAACCAGGGAACTTGATATTCTCAAAGTGCTGGGTTAACTCTACTCTTCTACTATGTGACAAATACATTTTCCTTATTGTTTCAGCCAGTTGAACAGGGGGTTTCTCTTATAGTAGCTGGAGACACCCTGACACATAGGACTTCATGTTGGCATGGGCATTTTGCTCAGGTGGCAGATGATAATTATCATTAGGGCTTCAGAGAAGTATGTTATTTCTATGGCCTGCTTGAAAAATTGTGCTGGTTTGTTGCTAGGTCCTGAATCTGTCATTATTATTTTTCTTTTCCATGAGGGTAGTGAGTATATCTGCCGGGAAAACTTTTCTCTTTACAATATCTGGCATAGAGTACACAGGTGTTCAATAAAGAGATGCTCAGTAAATATCTGTGAAATGAATCAAAGCATGAGTAAATGAATACACAGAAAACTCAAAAATATCCTCCCTGCTATTTCTATTGCTCACACCTCCCTGCTTTGCCTCCTTATCAATTCAGGCCTATAAAAGTGAGCTATGTCCTGAATTTTAGGAGAAGGAACAGACAAATGGGAAAGAAGCTGTCTTTATAGCTATAGTCTGTTCTTTCCTATGAGAAGGGGAAGAGAGGCCATTTTCAGAGGCAACTTACATTTTCATAGAGGAAAAACTACAATCAATTATCTCCTGTATTGCTTGTTGGAACAAAACATTGTTTAAAATATGTTCAAAATCATACTTTTTAGAGCCAAAACGAAGGTTAGGAACAATTAGTATAACTGAGCTGAGCAAAGATTTATCAATCAACTATTTCAAATTCCTCATTTTTCAGATGAGGACACTAAAAGCCACTGTCACCAAGATCAGCAATAGTCTTTTCTATAATTCTGTGATATAATAAAAAAATTGAATGTAAACAGTCATATTCACTGGCAACCAAAAGGATATTTCCCTGGTAATGCTGTTCCAACTCGGTAATCAGTGTAGCTCTTGCTTGGATGGAAATTGAAAATAAAAACAAGACCTGCTCTCTCAAAAGTGATGACCTTATTGTCTTCATGCTTTTCACTCACATAGGCCTGCAAGAATTAAGACATATGTTACATTTAAACAATACCATTTAAATAGCATACCACAAGTACACTATTTACGAAAAAGTTGTTCTTGTCTAATAGTCTTGTTAGGTATTCAGCCCAAAATGAAAATTCCAGTACATCATATTTTTTGAACATGTTACAATTTTACCATATCAAACTCTAAGCCAACAACAGCCCCAAAAATTATGTAGAATATAACAATCTCGACAGCCACTTGCCAACCTGAAACAAAGCCCAAATAGAAGAACAGTGTTGTGGCTTAGATTTTAAGTAAAAACATGATACTTGTATTGTATACGAAGTGTTTGTATATACATATTAGATCTACTTATAAGTCAATATTCTTTAAGACATTTGTTCTGGTCCCCAGATTAATGAAGTAAAATACATAAAATTACTTTATAAATTTAATGTAACATTGTTATATCTAGTTTCTGAAACTGTAATTGTCTTAAAAATTTTACATTTTTACACAAATTTGTCAGATTCAATAGCAACCTAAAGTCCATTACAATATGTTGTTTTTCTTTCTTTTTAATAAAAAGAGAACATCTTCAAAGAAATTATATCTGTATGTGAACTCTCTTATTTTATTCATCATGTATTTACAGTTGGCTGTGAGAAGGCTTTGCTTTTTCAATACCACCCTCGCCCAGCCCTAGCCTTGAGAGAACTTATTGCCATGCACATCAGCAGCACCACTCTCGGTAATTTAGAAATGTGAACTAAAGCTCTAGAGTAAACAGCATGCCTTTTGGTATTCAACATTGTTCTTATTGAAAAGGAGTGTCATTTTGCTCTCTCTTCTGGAAATAGCATTACTAATAAACGTGATTAGGGCATTCGTGCCATGTAGCCAATCTTACTGAATATATAAGTACCTTTGTTCAGCCATTAAAAAAAAGAATCATAGACACCAAAGTAAAAACATATCAACAGTAATTTCAAACAGCCCCAGTATAAAGTAAATGGATTATAACAAACGCATGCTATATGCTAATTTTTGCAAGGAAATAAAAAGCCTGTATAAAATTCATACCTGTTAATTACATTTTCTAAAACTTATTGAAAACTGAGACTTTAATTCCAGAGGAAAGACAGGCTCATGAAAAATACAAAACAGCATGCAGGTATAACGACATCTAGTGAAATGACAGGTTAGAGACCAGTACAGAGAAAAAAAAGGAATAAAGAAATCTACATGTTGTCAAAGTAGTGTCTTTATGACAGCATAATCATTTACACAAAAAAACAGTTAAAACAATTAAGATGTTTCCACAGTAATTTCCAAAATGGGCTTCATGCAGAGCTTTTTGTCATTTAGTTTAGCCAATAAAAATTAAAATTACTAAATTTAAACAACAACAACAAACTAACCAGGAAAATAAGCAGGGCATTGTGTTTAAGATTTCATTATCTATTGAAGAGACTTCAGTGACATGTTTTGACAACCTGAAGTGTTGCAGGGCACTACACACTGAATAATAAAGTGCTTTTTAAAAGATCTTCATATAGATTTAAATCTATTGCCATTCTAAGCATGTACAACATTGGTGACTAAAACATAACATTTAGAGTAAAGAGCTTACCTGTGGAGCTGAAAGCCAACCACATCTTTCTTCTAATCTATTCATATCCCTGTCAAAGTTATTTAGAAACTTATAGCGAAGAAGGTCATCATCAGTTAAATGAAACTGCCTTCTGGCATAATGGTAACTTTCATTATTTCCTTTTCTTGGGAAGTCTAACCATTCAGGATGCCCAAATTCATTACCTGTATTAAAAGACGAATATAAACATCACCTATAATATTAGCATTTCTTAGTAAGATAACAATAATTACACATTTTTAAAGTCTTTAAAATCAGGTTTGGCTTTGATTTATAATAGCTGTGCCCTGTAAATCATCTAGAAGCCTTGTTCAGAAATAGCATGTAGAACATGCAGAAAGGACCCCATTTGGACTCAGAAGCCCAGGGTCGGCTTTAGTTTGGCCACTCATTACTTGCTGCACATCTCGGTTTCCTCACGCACAAACTGAGGACAATTATTTCTGTCATACTTATTTCATCTCTAAAATAATCTCTGAGATCTTTGAGTGATTTCTGAAATCTCTATTCCTGTAATCTCTGAAATCTGTACAATGCTTTGCAATTTCCAAAGGCTTTGTATGTACGTCATTTATTGATTCTTGAAGGAACTCTCTATTATATTCATTTCACAGATGAGAAATCTAAAGCTCTGAGCAGTTAAGGGATTTTCCCAACCTCAACCTAGAGAATAAGTAAAAAAAAATACCCATTAAAATTTACTTCTTCTGATTAAAATCCAAAGTTTTTTTGTACCACATCACATTAGGAAAGTGTGATGTAAACTTTAGGTCCTACAGAAAGCCCAGTCATTACTTTTATTATTAATTTTCCCTATTCCTTTTCCAGATCTATTCATTACTATTAGATGTGTATCTCTAATTTCAAGTGTGCCTGCATGCTTATGCTTCTATGTGTATGCGTGTATGTGTAGCTAGGACACTTGGTTGGGAATCCATTCAGATATTATTTCTCATTGTAATACTGAGAACCAGAAACCCAATAAACTTAAAAAATAAAATAGAACAATAACAAATACATAGTTTTCATTCTGAGAACCAAATTTAGATATCAGTCATCTAATAGATTGGCTCTTATTGTTTTCCCCAAGTTGGATTTTTACTTTAAGGATTCTTTTGTTTTCTCTAAAAAATTAAATATTACTTTCCACAGTTTACTTTCATTGACCACAATTAATTAATGCTACAATTTTCTAAACCACAAGTTTCTCTAATGAGTTAGAAAGCACCATAGCCAATACAAGTGTACTCTACTTTAAAGAAACTAGCATATTAACATTCTAATAAGTAAAAACTAATAAACTAGGATGTAATTCAAAATGATTTAAACAGTAAAGTCTGCTAAGAAAGCCTGCAAGTTACATTTAACTTTTCAGGACCACAGTTGTCAAAATAAAAAATAACATTCAAATAAATAAGTCTGTAGCAGTTTCATAGAAATTACAGTGCCAGTAAACATTTTGCTAAATTCTAATTTTGGTGTAAATCATAATATTTCTTATGATGTTGCCTAAAGTATGACAGAGGAGAGAACCAGATAACCAGATTTCTGACTCTGTATTTACTTTAGGAAGCTTTAAATTGACACAAAGAACTTCCCTCTGCTACAATTAAGACTCCTACCTTGGTCTGGAGTCTGATTCACATCACCCCAAGGTCTATCCGTGGCATAGATTGCTCTATCAACCATGCAACTGACAAAATGAAAAACCTCCAGAATTGTAGCCAGAGCACATTCTTTAGTGATAATGAAGGGACTGCCAGTTTGGGGACAAGTATAAGTCCATGCACCAATCTAAGTACTAGTCAGATTTTAAATAGTGGATAACTTTGCAGAGACTAGAAATGCCATGAGGTAGCTAAAGTGCATTAGCTTACAGACTGGATCCAGGATTTCTATAGGCAAAATACTTTTATTTTGGTAGGGCCATGTTTCTCTAGGTTGATTCCAGTATTGATAAGCAATTATTTTAGCCCTCTTCCAAGGGAGACTGTTAAAACATTATCATCATGGTAACAGTAGTCTCAGCAACAAATGCTTAATATTTGCTTATTATGTACCAAGTGCTATTGTAAGTATTGCACATGAATGAACTCTTTCCATCTTCAACAACCCTAATAGGTAGGTACTATTACTTTCCCAGTTTTACATATAAGGAAAACTGAAGCAAAGATAGCTCACATTGTGATTAAGTAATTATACCTATAAACCCAGACAGTCTGGTTTCAGCACCCTGACTCTTAATTACTACTACACCATCCTGTTCAGAAGTAAATGCTATGGAAATACAGAGCCAAGAATGACCAGCCCCTCATATGTGGACACAGATTGCAAGCTAAAGGAATGACATGCACAAATACATTGGAGTAAGAAGGTGAGATATAGTGAGGAGTTCAGTTTAGCCACAGACTAGTGTTTGTGGGGAGGAGAGGCAGGACAAATAGGATGGAATTAGATTAGGATAGGCCTCATAAACTAGGGACAGTAGGCAACCAAAGGTCATTTTTAAGAAGGAGAATGAAAAGTTCAAATGAGTTTATTACTGAAATATCTGTGGCAGAATGTGGAAAAAGAGACTAGATATTGGGGAAAGCTGAATGATAGGAAAACAAGTATGGAATCCAGTGTATAAGATAAAATGAGATGCAATGGGAATAGAGAAAAAAAATGATCGATTCAAATGGCATTTCTGAGATGGAAATAAGATTTGGTGACTGAGTGACTGAATGGAGATAGTGAGGAAAAGGGAAGTCTGAATGCAATTTTGGAGTTTCAAGTTCAGGAGACTGAGTAGTGACAGCATTAATTGCACTGGGGGAAATGGTGACAGAAAAAGTTTGGGGTGAGAAGATAATGAGTTCAATTTTATGCCTGCTAAATTTAGGACCTGAAGGATATACAGGCAACCATGGATTTAGAGTGAGAGTAATAAAAATAAGGTACTGAAATTCAGGAAAGAATTGCAGGTGGGTAGCACAAGTAAATTGCAAGGCCTCGATAAGCAAAGATAATGACAGTCACTAGAAGAAAAGGGCCACAGGCAGCACCCCAAGGAACTGTAGGTAGAAAGAAGACCTATTAGGGAAGACTGAGGAGCAATGGTTAGCAAAGTAAGAGGGACATTAGAAGGAAATATAGAAGGCTGAGAAGAGTTTCAAGGAGGCTGGTCAGTAGTATCAAATGCTAAAAAAAAACAAGAACAACAACAAAAAAACCCACACAAATAAACAAGAAAACTTGCTATATTATCAACCCTTTGATGTAGCATTGATAACATAGCATATTTCCCAAATCCAAATATCAATGTGCTTTTAATCATCTACTATTTGAGATCTTAAAAGACAAAAATGAATATGAAATTATTTTGCTACGAGATACCCAGATTGATAGGGTAAATCAGGAGATTATATTAGGAATCTTTATTCTCCATGGAGGCTTCATTATTCTACACATTCACCCTGTAAAGCCTCTGAACAAGATCTCAAGGATTATTTATAGTATAGCTGACAGTTGATTATATTCCACTCACAAAGAACTTTTAGGCATCTTCTAAAAGTAGAGTTCTGCTCTGGCCAGAACACTCCTGGCACTTGACGACCTCCCTATCTCCTAGTTTCATCACAGCCTTTTTGAAAATGTGGCCCCAAGTCACAGCTCTTATTGCTTGCCATCTTTTCCAATTACCTCAGGTAGATTAATGAGGTGAAAACAAAAAATTCATCTCCACTGCATAGTTTAGCTTGCTCTTAGTATCTTGCCTTGATGATAATTGATAATTTAATGATAATAATAATTTTCATCAGTACAGACTTGAACGGTGAGTTTGACTAAAACTATCAGAGGGTGGTATTGACCCATCCCATAATCAGATTAGAAGGAACTGCTCCCCAGAAACACACGGGCACGCGCACACACACACAAACATACCCAGTCTATGGCGGTTTGTTACAGCAGCCTGAACAGACAAAACAATAAGGATTGAAGAGTAGCATAATTGCAATAAAATGAAGTAATACATGCAAATTATTTAGAAGCATACAAGACACACAGTATGTGCTCAATAAATATTGGTCTCTATTATTATAGGTTTATTTTTCTTTAATTTATTGTTTTTATTATACTAGTCAAATACTCATAGAAGTATTATTTTTAAAAAAGACAATTAAATACACACCCACACACATACAATCTGAAATCTTACCAAATAATCACTGCCTCCATTTTGGTAAATATTTATTTATATCTATAGCTATATACTTACATATATAACTATATTGATACTTATATCCATATCTATCTATTACCTACCTACCTACTTACAACTTGTTTTGGAACAAAGATGGACTGATACTATATACTATTTTGAATTTTAATATAAGCATTTTCCATATTAATAAGTGTACAGCTCCATGACGGTATTCCATTATGTACATATAAAACAATTTATTTAGCCAATCACCTTGAGTTAGTCATTTTGGCTTTTTCTAGTATTTTTCAGTATTATAAAAAATGACCAGTCTTATAAATGTATCTTTGTACACTTGTCTGATATTTCCTTAACATAAACTCAATAAGTAGAGTATCTGCTCAAAAGGTAAACAGCAGATACAATTCTATGATCAAACATTTTTGGAGTTTTGAATATTACTAATTAGTTGAAGACATAGGCACAAGTTAGCAAATTGCTCCTGAAAATAATGTTCAATACACACAAATTATATTCCTTTATTTACA